>CM042417.1:4184526-4297026 GCA_023634145.1 Thymallus thymallus | reverse complement strand
CCTCGCCTGCTATCATAACTGACAGCTCTACACCTGCTAGCATAGCCTACTTAGCTCCACTCCTGCTAGCATAGCTGAATTAGCTCCACCCCTACTAGCATAGCTGACTTAGCACCACGCCTGCTATCATACCTGACAGCTCCACTGGAGGGTGGACAGTTGAATGATGGAGGGTGGACAGTTGAATGATGGAGGGTGGACAGTTGAATGATGGAGGGTGGACAGTTGAATGATGGAGGGTGGACAGTTGAATGATGGAGGGTGGACAGTTGAATGATGGAGGGTGGACAGTTGAATGATGGAGGGTGGACAGTTGAATGATGGAGGGTGGACAGTTGAATGATGGAGGGTGGACAGTTGAATGATGGAGGGTGGACAGTTGAATGTGAACCGGATCGCAGCTAAACTTTTGTTTGCTCTTGATAATGGAACCACCTAGATGAGGAATAATCTAATCTGGACTTTGAGTCCAGTTCCACTATTAATTTTCATTAATCCTCATGTGTACGGAATTTGACTACATTCAAAAACCAATGGCTGTGGAGTCCTACTAGTGTACACACTGACACACATAAACCAACAGCAATTCACCAAAAATATAATGTATTGGACAATTTTCTCTGAGAAAAAAATCTATGGCCATTTTTCCACCACCATGCTTTTTGCCAGCCTCTGGTTCTCTGCATCAGACTTTAATTTCCTGCTTTTGGATGTTTTAATCAGCTGCAACATCCAGCTCTAATATTCACCTCACTCTCTCTGAACACTCTCAGCACTCAGCATAGGGTCTACATGGGAGAACAACAACGATAACACCGCAGCCTAGCCCAGCTCTTGACACACACAAAATACATGAACTCACAACACGCACACACACACTCATGCACACACACATAAAGCAGACACTGTACTCAAACACTGTATAACACAGTCCTCTCACATCACACTTACACACACACACACACACACACACACACACACCGTAGCATCCCTCAGCACTTCAGTTCAGCTCTGGCTCTAAAAAGGGAATAATGAAAACCTCTGAGTGCTAACACCGACCCCGTATCACTTCAACCCTGGGTTTATGCTGTTGAATAATGATAATAATCAATACTGACCTGCAATTCAGAGAGATGGGTCCCAAATGGCACCCTATTCCCTACATACAACCCTTTTCGGTTCCAGGTAGAACCCTTTTGGGTTCCGTGTAGAACGCTCTGCGGTTCTTCAAAGGGTTCTCCTATGGGGACAGCCGAAATGGCACCATATTCCTTACATACAATGCCTTCGGAAAGTAGTCAGACCCCTTGACCTTTTCCCAAAAATTGTACTTTACAGCATTATTCTAAAATGGATTAAATAAAAAAATATCCTCAGCAATCTACACACAATACCCCATAATGACAAAGCATGGCCGCCCGGGCAAACTGACCAATTGGGGAGAAGGGCCTTGTTCAGGGGGGTGACCAAGAACCCGATGGTCGCTCTGACAGAGCCCCAGAGTTCCTCTGTAGAGATGGGAGAACCTTCCAGAAGGGCAACCATCTCTGCAGCACTCCACCAATCAGGCCTTTATGTTAGAGTGGCCAGACGGAAGCCACTCCTCCGTAAAAGTCACATGACAGCCTGCTTGGAGTTTGCCAAAGGCACCTAAAGACTCTCAGACCATGAGAAACAAGATTCTCTGGTTTGAAGAAACCAAGATACGACTCTTTGGCCTGAATGCCAAGCGTCACGTCTGGAGGAAACCTGGCACCATCCCTTCGGTGAAGCATGGTGGTGGCAGCATTATGCTATGGGGATGTTTTCCAGCGGCAGGGACTGGGAGACTAGTCAGGATCAAGGCAAAGATGAACGGAGCAAAGTACAGAAGGATTCTTGATGAAAACCTGCTCCAGAGAACAGCAACACTTCCTATCCAACCTGACAGAGCTTGAGAGGATCTGCAGAGAGGAATGGGAGAAACTCCCCAAATACAGGTGTGCCAAGCTTGTAGCGTCATACCCAAGGTGCTTCAACAAAGTACTGAGTAAAGGGTCTGAATACTTATGTAAATGTCATATTTCAGTATATTTTATTCTAAGAGTGTTGTGCAATACCTTTAACTAGATAGAGTCCTTAGTTCTTAGTGCGAAGGGTTTAATTACAGATAAATGCACGTATTGCACATTCGATATACTAAAAGCAATGAAAAAAATGTAGAACTGACAGGATACTAATATGCATTCCTGAGTGAATGACTACGTAAGTTAAGTCCAAGAATTACTTACAATATTGTATATGATATGATAACAACTGTACATGAATATGTATATACAGACCTAACTGAATAAATAAGTCCTGAGTGAATGAGTGATTGCAGACCAGAGTCACTCACGGATGGATGCATATTTGTTAAACTAGGTCCTAACACCCCAATAGTTCCAGGTCTATGTTGACAACGGCACGGCACCCCGGTGAAGCATTAAATAGTCTAATAGCCACCGGCAGGAAGGAGCGCTGTAGCGCTCTCTGGCACAGCGTGGTGGGATCAGTCTGTGACTGAATGTGCTCCTCTGCGTCGTAACCATGGCATGCAGAGGGTGGGTGACGTTGTCCATGATGGCCAGCAGTTTGGCCAGGGTCCGTCTCTCCGCCACCTCCTCTAGAGTGTCAAGGCTAATCCCCAGAACAGAGCTAGCCTTCCTGATCAGCTAATTAACCTGAGAAGCATCACCAGCTTTTATGTTGGCGCCCCAGCACACCACTGCAAAAAAGATGACACTGGCCACCACAGACTGGTAGAAGGTATGCAGTAGATTACTGCACACGTTGAAGGACCTGAGCCTCCTCAGAAAGAAGAGGCGGCTCTGGCCCTTTGTTGTACAGAGCCCCAGTGTTACCAGCCCATTCCAGCCTGTTGTCCATATGGACTCCCAGGAACTTGTATGACCCAACAATTTCCACATCCATCCCCTGTATAGGGACTGCAGTCAGTTGGGCCTTGGTTCTCCTGAAGTCCACCAACATCTTCTTTGTTTTACTGATGTTGAGCTGAAGGTGGTTCTGCTCACACCACAACACAAAGTAATTGATTGCGCTCCTGTACTCCTCCTCCTGCCCACCCCTGACGCATCTGTTGTTTCAAAGCAGTCCTGTAGGGCTTAATTCGCCTCCGGAGACCATCTCCTAATGGTCCTAGTGGTCACAGGCTGCTGTTGGACGATATGTCTGTAGAGTGGGGTGAGGTGGACAAGGTTATGATCCAATCTACCAAGGGGAGGGAGTGCAGTGGAGTTGTATGCATCCTTCACATTAGCATATAACAAGCCCAGAGTTTTATTATTCCTGGTTGGGCACTTCACAAACTGTTTGAACGTGGGCAGTGTTGAAGAGAGAGATGCATGGTTAAAATCCCCCGAAATGGCAAAGAAGGCACTGGGATGCGCTGTCTGTAACCTCGCGATAACAGAGTGGATGACGTCACAGGCTGTGTTTGCATCAGCGGAGGGCAGGATGTAAACAATAACAGCAATGGCCACCATGAATTCCCTCAGCAAATAGTAGGGTCTCAGGCTAACGGCTAACAGCTCAATGTCCGGGCTACAAAACTCTTCCTTAAGAGTAATATGGCTCGGATTACACGATCTGTTGTTAACTAATAAAGCCAGCCCCCCTCCCTTACTCTTACTGGAAGAAACCCTATCCCTGTCTGCTCTGATGGTTCGGAAACCGTCGATAGTGACGTTTTCTATGGGGATGTTATCATTCAGCCATGTCTCAGAAAAACACAATAGGCTCGCTTCCCGGTATTCTCTTTGTCCATGAACCAAACCCTGAAGCTCGTCCATCTTGCTATGCAGCGATCTCACGTTGCCCATAATGATAGACGTATAGCCGGCTTATACTTCCTTAGCTTTGCCTTACATTTCAATCCTGTCCTGCGTCAACTCGTCCGGAATATGGAACTTTTCCCTGGGATGCAGCAGCGCTGAGTGTGCTAACTCCAGGAGCTGGGCTCGGTTGTAAATAATTGATGAATCCCGTGTACGTTCGGCACTGAGAAAAATAAAAAGTGCCTTGGTGATAAAAAGGACTGTTAAAACCTTCGTAAAACAGTAGCACTCCATAATCCTGAACTATTATTGTTCAACTGTTGAAAAAAAACTGACAAAACTGACGAAAAACATACTAAAACAACAATTTATGCACAAACGATGGGAGCTGCTTAACGGGCGACCAGCAGGGCGGCGCCAATCCATGTGGCTGTGGTCTAAAGAAGTGGTCTAAAGAAGTGCACTATATGGTGAATGGGAAACCATTTGGGACACAGACATTGTGGTGCTAGTGGGGTTCTGACACAGTGAGTGTGAATTCTCCCTGAATTAAAGTGGTTTGGGAATTGGGTGCAATTTGGGACTGACACAGGGAGTGTCTCTTCCTGCATTAGGGCACTCCCCCCCTGATGTGGCATGACCAGCTGTTAATTGAGGGCCACCCCGTGGGCAATTCTCTGATTGACATGGGTGTTATGGGACTGCCAATGCCAGGTCAGGCTGTTGACGGGCACGGCAGGATGAGTTTGACTATGGAAGCGGGCAGGAGTAGGTCCTGCCACTGGCCAGGTGGCCAACAAATAATGAAGAGGCCTAGCAGTGAGCCAGTCAGACAGCCAGCAACAGTAGACACACACATATTCAGTGAACACACACACACAAAATACACTACACATTCCCATAGCTTTCTTGATATGTACAATCAACAATATGCACAAAATGATCTACTCTATCTACCTGGTCAAAATACAGGCTCTCAACCACATACTATATCTACCTGGTCAAAATACAGGCTCTCAACCACATACTATATCTACCTAGTCAAAATACAGGCTCTCAACCACATACTATATCTACCAAGTCAAAATACAGGCTCTCAACCACATACTATATCTACCTAGTCAAAATACAGGCTCTCAACAACATACTCTATCTACCTAGTCAAAATACAGGCTCTCAACCACATACTCTATCTACCAAGTCAAAATACAGGCTCTCAACCACATACTATATCTACCTGGTCAAAATACAGGCTCTCAACCACATACTATATCTATCTAGTCAAAATACAGGCTCTCAACCACATACTATATCCAGCTAGTCAAAATACAGGCTCTCAACCACATACTATATCTACCTAGTCAAAATACAGGCTCTCAACCACATACTATATCTACCTAGTCAAAATACAGGCTCTCAACCACATACTATATCTATCTAGTCAAAATGCAGGCTAGTAGTTGTACTACTAGTTATACTACTAGTTGTACTACTAGTTACAGTATACTACTTGTTTTACTACTAGTTATAATAGTAGTTATACTACTAGTTGTACTACTGGTTACACTACTAGTTATATTATTAGTTACACTACTAGTTATGCTGCTAGTTTTGCTACTTGTTATAATACTAGATAGGATACTAGTTATTACACTAGTTGTACAATTAGTTATACAACTAGTTATACTTCTAGTTATACTTCTAGTTATACTTCTAGTTATACTTCTAGTTATACTACTAGTTATACTACTAGTTATACTACTAGTTACCCCCTGTCTCTCTCTCTCTCTCTCTCTCTCTCTCTCTTTCTTTCTCTTTCTCTTTCTCTCTTCCTCACACATACACTTCATTACGCATACTGACATTATTACTGCAATCTTTGTCCGTCTGCTCTACTCACAAAATGCCAGTGAACAACAGAGCCATACAGATATACTAGTTAACAGATGGAGGGATGGGCGAGAGGAGTGGAGATGTAGAGAAAACACAACTCACACACACACTCACACACTCACACACACACAGGGATTTGGACAGGCAGACAAATAGAAGAAAATGAGGCGATCCTGCAAATGAAAGTGATGTAGTTCAAGCGCTGGTTCTGTCTTCATGCCAGGGAGGGAGGGAGGAGGGTGGAGGCAGGGAGGGAGGGAGGAGGGAGGTGGGAGGGAGGAGGGGAGCAGGAGGGGGGAGGTAGGGAGGAAGGAGGGAGGGAGTGAGGGAGGGAGGAGGCAGGGAGAGAGGAGGTAGGAAGGGAGGAGGTATGGAGGGAGGGAGCAGGGAGGGAGGAGGTAGGGAGGGAGGAGGGAGCAGGGAGGGAGGAGGCAGGGAGGAAGGAGGGAGCAGGGAGGGAGGAGGCAGGGAGGAAGGAGGGAGCAGGGATGGAGGGCTTGGAATTTATATCAGCTGCCTCTCAATGGGCTGGCTGGCTTAGGAAGATGAATGTTAGGTTTTTCTGATGACGGCTTGTTTTCAGCTTTAAAGCATATCCCTGCTCCCACACCTATTAAAGTCATTACTTGGATTAGGTTTGTCTCGTTTAACTATACCACTTTTCTGATTAAGTTTTCCTCTGGTCTTAATTTGTTTTTCCGATGTGTACTTCCTGCTGGAAATAAAAACAGCATAGACCAGCATAAATGTCAAACTGGCCCATGCTGGTCTATGCTGGTTCATGCTGGTCCATGCTGGTCCATGCTGGTCCGTGCTGGTCCGTGCTGGTCCGTGCTGGTCCGTGCTGGTCTATGCTGGTCCATGCTGGTCCATGCTGGTCCGTGCTGGTCAGTGCTGGTCAGTGCTGGTCAGTGCTGGTCCATGCTGGTCTATGCTGGTCTATGCTGGTCCATGCTGGTCCATGCTGGTCCGTGCTGGTCCGTGCTGGTCCGTGCTGGTCAGTGCTGGTCAGTGCTGGTCTATGCTGGTCAATGCTGGTCCATGCTGGTCAGTGCTGGTCTATGCTGGTCAGTGCTGGTCAGTGCTGGTCGGATTCTGGGCAAGCTGGTCTGACCAGCATGGTCTAACTGGTTCTGCTAGCCTACTAGCATGGTCTAGCTGGTTATGCAAAGGCTGGTCAACAGCGAAACACAACCAAGGCTGGTCACCAGCAAAACACACTTAAGGCTGGTCACCAGCAAAACACAACAAAGGCTGGTCAACAGCGAAACACAACAAAGGCTGGTAACCAGCAAAACACAACTATGGCTGGTCACCAGCAAAACACAACTAAGGCCGGTCACCAGCAAAACACAACTAAGGCTGGTCACCAGCAAAACACAACTAAGGCTGGTCACCAGCAAAACACAACTAAGGCTGGTCACCAGCAAAACACAACTAAGGCTGGTCACCAGCAAAACACAACTAAGGCCGGTCACCAGCAAAACACAACTAAGGCTGGTCACCAGCAAAACACAACTAAGGCTGGTCACCAGCAAAACACAACTAAGGCCGGTCACCAGCAAAACACAACTAAGGCCGGTCACCAGCAAAACACAACTAAGGCCGGTCACCAGCAAAACACAACTAAGGCTGGTCACCAGCAAAACACAACTAAGGCCGGTCACCAGCAAAACACAACTAAGGCCGGTCACCAGCAAAACACAACTAAGGCTGGTCACCAGCAAAACACAACTAAGGCCGGTCACCAGCAAAACACAACTAAGGCTGGTCACCAGCAAAACACAACTAAGGCTGGTCACCAGCAAAACACAACTAAGGCCGGTCACCAGCAAAACACAACTAAGGCTGGTCACCAGCCTATGCTGCTCTATGCTGTTTTCTTTAGCAGGGCTCTTGTTTTGTGCCGTGCTTTGTTGTGATGTCATGCGTTGTTGTTAAAGTAGTGTCATGCAGTGTTGTGTGTTTTTTTGTGCTTTGTCATGCTTTAGGCCTACAGCTCTCATTTCCTTTCTCCCCCGTTGTTTCTGATCTCCTCCTAATTGGACCTCTCTCTCTCTCTCTCTCTCTCTCTCTGCATGCTGGGAGCAGAAGTGAGTCCAACTGCTTTGCTACGGTTTGTCTTTTTTGAATGTTCACAGTTTTCACATTATTTAGCATTACATTGTACTATAGCGTGGTATTTTGGTATAGTTGTTTGAAAGGGTGATGGCGTCAGCCAGCTTTAAGCTGGTTGATATGGCTACTCAAGGTGGAAAGGGGTTTGATTTTGAGCAACTCACGAGGAGGCATGGGGTGAAGATTGTACCTGCGATTGCCTGCTCAGTGGAAGAGTGTGCTCTGGCTGTAGGATCGGTAGTTGGTTATAAGTGCGTAAAATCTGCTTTGCGAATTAATGGTGCTATTGTGTTGTTTTTGGACAGTGTAGATAAAGTACATACGTTAGTCGAACAAGGTATAGCGCTTAAAGACACTCATACAAGTGTTTTGCCTTTGGTCAATCCGGTAAGGAAGGTAACCCTTTCTAATGTTCCACCTTTCCTTAGAGATGCCGTGTTGGAAAGAGAACTTTCACTACACGGTCAATTGGTCTCGGCGATTAAGAACATTTCAATGTGGGGGAAATCTTCCTTAATGTCACATGCCGTTTCGCACAGGAGACAAGGATATATGATTTAGAAAGATCATCATGATGATATGAACATAGTTTTTAAGTTCAAGATAGAGGGGTTTGATTATGTCATTTTAGCATCAACTGACTCAATGAAATGTTTTGGATGTGGGAGGGAGGGACAACTAGTTCGGTAGAAGGAAACTGTCCCGACAGGTGGGACAAACAACCCACATAACACAACCTCAAATGTCAACCCAGATGAAAGTGAGACAGCAAATAGTCCTGAAGGGGAGCAGGGTCATGTGACAGGAACCAGTGGAGAGGTGGAGAAAAATGATCGTCTAAAGAGAACAGGTAGTGAAAGGGAAGATGAGAATAAGATGATTAACGGAGAGACCGCGACGGCAGTCGCTGAGTCACTATTAATAGAGGTGGAAATACCGACTTTGGAAGATGAAGGTGTTTTCAAAATACCTGAATCAAGCGGAAATCAGAGAACAATTCAGATTTCAGAATCTAAGAGAAAATTAAAAAGAGAAGAACTTAAAACCAAACCAATGGAAAACACCAGTGAAGACGTAACTAGCACAGCTGACGAATCGTCTGCTTCTGATAGTGAGGACGGCTATTCTGATTCGTCCACACAGAGTGGGAGGGGCTTGGAGGGTGGTTACACCATAGAAATGATTCAAACATTTATGCTGCAATGCAGGGGATGGAGAGTGGTAGAGCTCCTGGCATTGATGGGCTACCTGTTGACTTTTATAGGCCTTTTTGGGTAACAATTGGTGAGGATCCGCTGGAAGTACTCAGTGACAGTTTAGCTGGAGGGTTGCTGCCACTGAGTTGCAGGAGAGCAGTCATCACCTTGTTGCCAAAAAAGGGGGATTTACAAGAGATCAAGAACTGGAGGCCTCTGGCTTTGCTTTGTACTGATTATAACATTCTCTCCAAGGCACTTTCCAACAGGCTTAGAGAGGTGATGGAGCAGATTATACACACGGACCAGTCCTACTGTGATCCCGGAAGGTCGATCTTAGATAATATTTCACTAATACGGGATTATTTGGACCTTTCTAAAGCTCTTGTCTTATTTCTATAGATCAGGAAAAGGCATTTGACCGGGTTGAACACCTATATCTTTGGCGCACTATGAAAGCATTTGGGTTCAGCTCTGGTTTCATTGCAATGATCACGATGCTGTGTGGTGACATTGAGAGTGTATTGAAGAGCAATGGTGGTTTGAGTGTGCCTTTTAAAGTGTGTAGAGGAATAAGACAGGGTTTCTCCCTTTCAGGGATGTTGTACTCAATGGCAATTGAACCTCTCTTACATGTTTTGAGGGAAATTCTGGGTGACAGCACAAGAGAGGGGCTGGGGGACTATCAACACTAGCAGGGGGTGGGCTGGGGGACTATCAACACTACCAGGGGGTGGGCTGGGGGACTACCAACACTACCAGGAGGTGGGCTGGGGGACTGCCAACACTACCAGGGGGTGGGCTGGGGGACTACCAACACTACCAGGGGGTGGGCTGGGGGATTACCAACACTACCTGGGGGTGGGCTGGGGGAATACCAACACTACCAGGAGGTGGGCTGGGGGACTACCAACACTACCAGGAGGTGGGCTGGGGGACTACCAACACTACCAGGGGGTGGGCTGGGGGATTACCAACACTACCTGGGGGTGGGATGGGGGAATACCAACACTACCAGGGGGTGGGCTGGGGGACTACCAACACTACCAGGGGGTGGGCTGGGGGACTACCAACACTACCAGGAGGTGGGCTGGGGGACTACCAACACTACCAGGGAGTGGACTGGGGGAATACCAACACTACCAGGAGGTGGGCTGGGGGAATACCAACACTACCAGGAGGTGGGCTGGGGGACTACCAACACTACCAGGGGGGCTCAAATGGAATAGAAGGGGGTTTACATATCTAGGTGTGTTTTTGTGGGATGATGAAATAATGGAAAAAAATTGGGAAGGGGTTCTAGAAATGGTACAGGGGAGATGAGGGAGATGGCGGTAGTTGATGCCACGTATGTCTTATAGAGGGAGAGCGCTTGCAGTCAACAACCTGGTGGCTTCTGCTCTTTGGCACCGGTTAGCCGTTTTGGAACCCCCTTCAGGACTGCTGGCCAAAATACAAGCTGCGGTAGTGTATTTTTTACCACTGGGTGCCACAGAGCTTACTTTTTCTGCCTAAAGAAGAGGGAGGACAAGGGCTGATTCATCTGGCCAGCAGGACCGCTGCTTTCTGTCTTCAACACGTAAAGAGGATACTGTATGGAAAGGATGAGATCTGGAGGCCGGTGACGGAAGCACTGCTGCAAAAGGGGGAAGGGCTGGGATTGGACAGAACACTGTTTTTAATGGATTTGAACAAAGTTTCACTACAAGGAGTTTCGCCATTTTACAGGGGGCTCTTCAGAGTGTGGAGACTGAGTAGCACTTGTTCTACCTCCATCAGGGCAAACGTCTTGATTAGGTCGTTGATAATAATGTATAAAGAAGGTTCTGTCTGTTCTGGGTTAGGGGGATCACTCTCTTTAGGGGTTTGTTCTGTGAGGTACTCTGGGGGGTGGGTGTTATCTGTTTCATCCATGTTGGAAAGGACTTCTCCTAGACTGTATTTCTCTAGCTGGGCTTTCTCTTTTATTAAGTTAAAGTCTGCCTGGAATTGACTCAGGTTACCCTGCACTAGAATGGTGTAAGGTATAATTATCGGTTTTAGGCATTAATACCATAAGTCTGCTATGCAACCTGCCACTGTCATTGTGTAAACTATGTTTAAGCAAGGATTAAGGCCTACTTCAATGTACAAGTTAAGAAAGCAGAAACTGTGTGGTTAATTATAAAGTGAGGCTAGTGATGCATGCAAGAAGAATGTTTCACAAGCTAGAGAGTTAGCTACATGAGAGACCACTAAGTACTGAAAGTGCAACAACTGGAACTGAACGTACGATCATGTCCTTGACACCACCTGCAAAGCTACGAGATAACAACAACGCCTGACAATAGGAGTGCGTCACGAGGCTGGGACCAGCCTGCACGCCAACGATAGGCTGAGTAAGTCTAAACCACACTCAGCCTCTACTCTGACAGGCCAGCAGCGAGCGGGAACTATTGAGGAAGAACAAAGCATGTGACACCCAGTTCTCTGAATGCCCTGCGTGGTATTTCAGTGAGCCCGTATATGAACTCTCATATTTACCATTCAAGCATTTGCATTAATAAAATACTAGACTAAAGTAGACACTGAGTAATGATGTCTTTTGTTCCAATACCAGATTTGAATTGACGCAATCTAACAACGGTTCCATTTTTGTAGACATTGACAGTGGTCATGACAGTGTCTGTGTCTTCTGTGTCTTTGATTTTTATTTTCCAACCATTACATATTCCTTCTCTTGTGATTGAGGGGTAGTGGTCTTTCACTGCACTATGCCATGCAGTTGGCTGTTCTGTGAATAAGATGAGGTTACTAATATCGGCGTTTTTAAAAAGATCTGCAAACAGAGTTTCTGGTTTCTCTCTTAGAAGTTTCTGTTTGTACTGTTTGCGTGTTTTCATTTTTGTAGCTGGGGGATAGTCTATAGGAATGGCCTCAGTGTGGAGGGGGAGGGGAGCATCTCCTTACTTTTTTTTTCTGTTGCTCTGCTGTTACTATGCTGATGTGTTCTGTTGGGTGGTGGGGGATGGGCAGATTTTCCCGCCGATTCTCACAGGCTGTTGCTACGCTGGTCTTAGAAAAAAGGGGCAGATTTAACTGGCTTAAACTAAAAGCCTGGATGTTAGCTAGCCCAAATGCTTTTACTCTTGTTCAATCCAGTTGCTAACTAGTCCAACTGTAATTCAAAGGATATTGTAAAAATAGTTTAATGTTCACCTGTTGTCACGAGGATTTCTATCCCAATGTTCTAAATGAACTTTTTAACTCTATCTGTATCCTGAAGGTTGTAAATTCTTCAGTTTGTTTTAAATAATACAGAGAGAGATCCAGCTTTGCAAAATGGTCAGTCTTTATTCATAGAGAGCTCTGCCCAAAGGAAAACACAAAACACTTTTATATCCATTCACAGTCAAGCCCCCACCCTGTTTTATGGCCTGCAAGTTCTCAGGATCTGACTTCAAAAACACTGTCCTGTTATCTCAGGTCACTCCCCTCCAAGGCATCCCTCAGTGGCTAATGTTTACACCTCAGGGACAAGACCCCCACTCTGATAGATGAGGGTGGTAAACTTTTATGGCTAATCTCCTGCTAGCCTAAGAACTACATCCTGACTAATTTACCAAATGGTAACAGTCTAACCATTGTCTATGTAATTTCTAATACATATTACACATTACACAGTTTCAGGGTGAAACATCTTAGTCATTAACTTTAAACATACAAATTCCCTTATCACCTGTCTTGTTTTCTTGAAGTTATTTTTGGCTCCCCACTTCTTGAAGTATCTGACAGGGACGATCCCTTTCTTTCTCTGGATGTTTGTTGGCTAACTGGCTAGCTGCTAGATAGCTGCTAGACACTCGGCTGTCCAGTGGTCAGGGTAGTAGAGTAGCAGGTATTCTTCATTAGATCCAGCTGTTAGTCCATCATAAATGTTATTTCATCCTCAGGAGAATTGTAAATGCTTGACTTCTATTAAGTTACTTTTTTCTTAAGAATTGAAAGTTTATCTCATCTTAAAACAATAAATATGAAAGAAAAATCAGGAGCTCATATTTTGTGCTGCTCTCTCTCTCTCTCTAGCTCTCTCTCTCTAGCTCTCTCTCTCTCTCTCTCTCTCTCTCTCTCTCTCCCCATCTACATCTCTGTTACATCCCCTTCTCCCTTTACCTTAGCAGTGATGTAGTTTGGTTTGGTTGTTTGGTTTGAACCTGGGCTATTGGTTTACAGCAGAGCCTTGTCAGAAGGGAGTGAATGTGGGCCATTGGTTCTTTTCCAGAGCTTTTTGCTATATGGTGAGTCCAGCTGCTCAGTGGCTGTATGGGGCTGTATGGGGCTGGGGATGCCTGCCCTCCTGGATGATGGAGGTCAGGCCCGCCGCTTTCCACTGATGTAGTCTCTCCAGCTCTCTCTTCACTTGGTTGGTGGTGAAAGTCAGCCCCGGTGGGGAGGTGGGGGGAAGGGGGGTGTTGAGGATCAGTCCAGGGTGAGCAGGGGTGGAGGAGGGGTCACTGATTGTCTCAGCAGAGGTGTTGTGAGCAAAGTGTGGTTGGGACAGCCATGAGGGTGTGTGGCCTGGGGAGCTGGAAGGGAGGTAGACAGGGCCAGTATCAAACCTGTTAAAAAATTGGTTCAGCTCATTGGCTCTGTCCTGGGTCCCCTCCGTCTGCCCACTGTTTGACTTTTTGAAGCCAGTGATATTTCTCATACCCTTCCACACCTCTCTCACCTGGCTCTGCCTCAGCTTGTCCTCCATCTTCTCCTTATACCCTCTCTTCCCCTCAGAAATCCTCAACTTCAGCTCCCTCTGGACGCATTTCAATTTGTCCTTGTCCTTGTCCCTCTCCTTGAAGGACCTCTTCTTCTCATTCAGCAGGGCCTTCAGGTCGCTGGTGACCCAGGGTTTATTGTTTGTAAAACAGCGTACCTTCCTGGTGGGTAACAGTGTTGTCTACACAAAAATTAATATAGTCCGTTATGCAGTCAGTAAGTCCATCAATGCCCTCCCCATGAGCCTCACAGAGCACATTCCAGTCTGTTGTTTCAAAGCAGTCCTGTAGGGCCTCATTCGCCTCCGGGGACCATCTCCTAATGGTCCTGGTGGTCGCAGGCTGCTGTTGGACCAAAGGTCTGTAGTGTATAATGAGGTGGACAAGGTTGTGATCCGATCTACCGAGGGGATGGAGTGCAGTGGAGTTGTATGCGTCCTTCACATTAGCATATAACAAGTCCAGAGTTTTATTATTCCTGGATGGGCACTTCACGAACTGTTTGAACGTGGGCAGCGTTGAAGAGAGAGATGCATGGTTAAAATCCCCCAAAATGGCAAAGAAAGCACTGGGATGCGCTGTCTGTAACCTCGCGATAACAGAGTGGATGACGTCACACGCTGTGTTTGCGTCCTCGGAAGGCGGGATGTAAACAATAACAGCAATGGCCGCAGTGAATTCCTTAGGCAAATAGTAGGGTCTCAGGCTAACGGCTAATAGTTCAATGTCTGGGCTACAAAACTCTTCCTTAAGAGTAATATGTCTTGGATTACACCATCTATTGTTAACTAATAAAGCCAGCCCACCACACTTTATCGTTCAGCCAAGTCTCCGTGAAAAACATTAGGCTCGTTTCCCTATAATCCCTTTGTCCACGGACAAGAGCCTCAAGCTCATCCATCTTGTTATGTAGTGACCTCACGTTGCCCATAATAATAGACGGTATAGCAGCATGTGTGTTCTATCATAGCTCATTATAAAGCAGCATGTGTGTTCTATCATAGCTCATTATAAAGCAGCATGTGTGTTCTATAATAGCTCATTATAAAGCAGCATGTGTGTTCTATCATAGCTCATTATAAGTCAGCCTGAATGTTCTATCATAGCTCATTATAAAACAGCATGTGTGTTCTATCATAGCTCATTATAAAGCAGCATGTGTGTTCTATCATAGCTCATTATAAAGCAGCATGTGTGTTCTATCATAGCTCATTATAAGTCAGCCTGAATGTTCTATCATAGCTCATTATAAAACAGCATGTGTGTTCTATCATAGCTCATTATAAAGCAGAGTATTTTGAGGCCCCGGGCTGATGATGCCTTTACCTCTAGCTCTAGATGGACCTTTCAGATAGCAGCAGCCATAATAGTCTTCCTGATTCAGCTCTTACCCTTACCCAGGCCTCCTGGAAAGCTGAGGTCTCATCTCTCATGTAATATGGATGCTACATGACCTGTTTTTGCAACTGCAACCAGCATTTTCAATTTGCATTGCTCCGACGCAACGCATTAAACCAATCTGCTCTGTTCTGTTATTATTATTTCCACCCTAGTTGTGTTGCTCTGGCAGTGTGGTTTATTATTTCTACCCTAGTTGTGTTGCTCTGGCAGTGTGGTTTATCATTTCCACCCTAGTTGTGTTGCTCTGGCAATGTGGTTTATTATTTCCACCCTAGTTGTGTTGCTCTGGCAGTGTGGTTTATTATTTCCACCCTAGTTGTGTTGCTCTGGCAATGTGGTTTATCATTTCCACCCTAGTTGTGTTGCTCTGGCAATGTGGTTTATTATTTCCACCCTAGTTGTGTTGCTCTGGCAATGTGTTTTATTATTTCCACCCTAGTTGTGTTGCTCTGGCAGTGTGGTTTATTATTTCCACCCTAGTTGTGTTGCTCTGGCAATGTGGTTTATCATTTCCACCCTAGTTGTGTTGCTCTGGCAGTGTGGTTTATTATTTCACCCATAGTTGTGTTGCTCTGGCAGTGTGGTTTATCATTTCCACCCTAGTTGTGTTGCTCTGGCAGTGTGGTTTATTATTTCACCCATAGTTGTGTTGCTCTGGCAGTGTGGTTTATTATTTCCACCCTAGTTGTGTTGCTCTGGCAATGTGGTTTATCATTTCCACCCTAGTTGTGTTGCTCTGGCAATGTGGTTTATTATTTCCACCCTAGTTGTGTTGCTCTGGCAATGTGTTTTATTATTTCCACCCTAGTTGTGTTGCTCTGGCAGTGTGGTTTATTATTTCCACCCTAGTTGTGTTGCTCTGGCAATGTGGTTTATCATTTCCACCCTAGTTGTGTTGCTCTGGCAGTGTGGTTTATTATTTCACCCATAGTTGTGTTGCTCTGGCAGTGTGGTTTATCATTTCCACCCTAGTTGTGTTGCTCTGGCAGTGTGGTTTATTATTTCACCCATAGTTGTGTTGCTCTGGCAGTGTGGTTTATCATTTCCACCCTAGTTGTGTTGCTCTGGCAGTGTGGTTTATTATTTCACCCATAGTTGTGTTGCTCTGGCAGTGTGGTTTATCATTTCCACCCTAGTTCTGTTGCTCTGGCAGTGTGGTTTATCATTTCCACCCTAGTTGTGTTGCTCTGGCAGTGTGGTTTATCATTTCCACCCTAGTTGTGTTGCTCTGGCAGTGTGGTTTATTATTTCACCCATAGTTGTGTTGCTCTGGCAGTGTGGTTTATCATTTCCACCCTAGTTCTGTTGCTCTGGCAGTGTGGTTTATCATTTCCACCCTAGTTCTGTTGCTCTGGCAGTGTGGTTTATTATTTCACCCATAGTTGTGTTGCTCTGGCAGTGTGGTTTATCATTTCCACCCTAGTTCTGTTGCTCTGGCAGTGTGGTTTATCATTTCCACCCTAGTTGTGTTGCTCTGGCAGTGTGGTTTATCATTTCACCATAGTTGTGTTGCTCTGGCAGTGTGGTTTATCATTTCCACCCTAGTTGTGTTGCTCTGGCAGTGTGGTTTATCATTTCACCATAGTTGTGTTGCTCTGGCAGTGTGGTTGTAGAAAGGCTTGATATAGGGGCTGATAGCCCACTGAAGTGGTATATAGACTGGATGTTCTTCCGTCTCAGACATTTAAATTAGCATTTTGAAAAGTAATGTCCGCATCCCAAATGGCACGCTACTCACTAGTGCACTAAGTAGGGAATACGGTGCCATTTGACCCAGAAAATGCTGTTTCTCAGATCATATGAAGTTTCTTGTTGACTGGCACCTGACACCTGCTGATGTTCACTCTTCACTGGTGCCATTCGTCACTTTGGCTCTGAAAGGAATGTACAGTAAATGATATATGGTTATCTGTTGTTTTTCATCCTCACCTGAATCTGTCTGGACTGGTGACACAGGCAGGAGGCCTGGCTACATCCTCCTTGGCAGCAGTCCTACTGGTAGGAGGTGGAGGTGGAGGAGGAGGTGAGGTAGAGGAAGAGGTGGAGTAGGTGGGGGACAGAGAGGAGGAGGAGGAGGAGGAGGAGGAGGAGGAGGAGGAGGAGGAGGAGGAGAGCAGTGAGGAGGGGGAGGAGGAGGATGGGGAGAAGGGAGGTGGAGGAGGAGGGTTGGGAGGAGAGGAGGGCGGAGGAGAAGTATTGTGTTCCCACACTTTGTCTATAAGGGAGCACTCTGGCTAAGTGTTCCCACAGTAATTCTATAAGGGACCACCCTGGCTAAGTGGCTAAGTGTTCCCACAGTATGTCTACAAGGGACCACCCTGGCTAAGTGTTCCCACAGTATGTCTATAAGGGAGCACTCTGGCTAAGTGTTCCCACAGTTTGTCTATAAGGGACCACCCTGGCTAAGTGGCTAAGTGTTCCCACAGTTTGTCTATAAGGGAGAACCCTGGCTAAGTGTTCCCACAGTATGTCTATAAGGGACCACCCTGGCTAAGTGTTCCCACAGTATGTCTATAAGGGACCACCCTGGCTAAGTGTTCCCACAGTATGTCTATAAGAGACCACCCTGGCTAAGTGTTCCCACAGTATGTCTATAACGGACCACTCTGGCTAAGTGTTCCCACAGTGACAGCACCAGAGCAATATTTTTATTTTAATTTTTTATTTAACCTTTATTTAACTAGGCAAGTCAGTTAAGAACAAATTCTTATGACGGCCTACCCCGGCCTCCCTTAATCCGAAAGCCGCTGGGACTCCCGATCACGGCCGGTTGTGATACAGCGCAGGGTCTGTAGTGAACCAGGGTCTGTAGTGTTGCCTCTAGCACTGAGATGCAGTGCCTTACACCAATAAATTATCGGGATAGCATCCAGTCTAAGTGTTATTCCCTACTATGACTTACAGTAGTACAGTGGTTAGTTATGAGAGTCATCCTCCCTGGTGTCCTCTCTCTTAGTTGAGGCTCTCTCTGCTAATTGCTTTAGTTTAGGGAGGGGTGACCTCACCACCCAGGGAGGGGTGACCTCACCACCCAGGGAACCTATCCTGGCATGATCTATCTGTCCTGAAAGACAATGCGTTATGGGATAACCTCTCTGGGATCTTGGTGTCTTTCTGCCTGCCCTGGGTGAGAACGTCTTGCTCTGAGCAAAGGGCCTGTCTCTGTCTCTCTGTTCTCTGTCTTTCACTGACTCTCTCTCTCTCTCTCTCTCTCTCTCTCTCCCTTTACCTATCTCTCTCTCTTTACCTCTCTCTCTTGCTCTCTCTCTCTCCCTTTACCTCTCTCTCTCTCTCTCTCTCTCTCTCTCCCTTTACCTCTCTCTCTCTCTCTCTCTCTCTCTCTCTCTCCCTTTACCTCTCTCTCTCACACTCTCCCTTTACCTCTCTCTCTCTTTACCTCTCTCTCCCTTTACCTCTCTCTCCCTTTACCTCGCTACCTCTGTCTGTCTCTCCCTCTCATCTGTCTCCCATTCTCTCTGTCTAACTCTCCTTCCCCAGACCCCTCTCTTTGTTTCTGTCTCTGTGTGTCTCCATAACCCTGATATGAAAGGCGTTGCAGGCTAACAAGGAGGATAATCCTAGCTTTGTCCAGTAGTTCTGTCTGCTTTGCCTCTCAGCACCTCTGTGTCTGGTTCTAGTCTGGGTCTATTCTGGATCTGGTCTGGGTCTGTTCTGGGTCTGGTCTGGGTCTAGTCTGGATCTGGTCTGGGTCTGGTCTGGGTCTGGTCTGGATCTGGTCTGGGTCTGGTCTGGGTCTGATCTGGGTCTGGTCTGGGTCTGGTCTGGGTCTAGTCTGGATCTGGTCTGGGTCTGGTCTGGATCTGATCTGGATCTGGTCTGGGTCTGGTCTGGATCTGGTCTGGATCTGGTCTGGATCTGGTCTGGGTCTGGTCTGGATCTGGTCTGGGTCTGGTCTGGGTCTAGTCTGGATCTGGTCTGGGTCTGGTCTGGATCTGGTCTGGATCTGGTCTGGGTCTGGTCTGGATCTGGTCTGGGTCTGGTCTGGATCTAGTCTGGGTCTGGTCTGGATCTGGTCTGGGTCTGATCTGGATCTGGTCTGGGTCTGGTCTGGATCTAGTCTGGGTCTGGTCTGGATCTGGTCTGGGTCTGGTCTGGATCTGGTCTGGGTCTGGTCTGGATCTAGTCTGGGTCTGGTCTGGATCTGGTCTGGGTCTGGTCTGTGCATCCATCTTCATTAGGTTTTGTCCACAAGCCTTTAATGTTCATTTAACATTTATTCTCCGGTCAGAGTGTTCTCAACTGTAAGCTTCCCAAAGTGGTGAGAGTGGAGATGTGAAATGTATTTTTCCTCCCCTTAACCAGAACAAAGTAGCACATCCTGCAAGGAACTGATATCCCTACCAGTGTGTGTCTGTGTGAAATCCAAACCCCCCAGTCCAGCCAGCCTCTAACTCACCAGCATGGTCTCTGTTCAGTTCAGTATCTCGTTCTCTCGTTCTCTCATTCTCTCATTCTCTCTCTCTCTCTCTCACTCTCTTTCTATTATTTTTCTCTCTCTCTTTTTTTCGTCTGGTGCTGACTCTGGAACAGTGTGCTGTAATGATATCACTCCTACCATTAACTTCCCATCCTCTGAGCTCTCTGCTTAAGGAGGGAGGGAGGGAGGGAGGGAGGGAGGGAGGGAGGGAGGGAGGGAGGGAGGGAGGGGCAGAGATGAACTCATTGGCCCAGAACACTGGGATCTCTGGAATTCTAGAAGAGGGGGGGGAGCATTCCGGGCTCCGACTGTTCCGACAGGGCAGTTATTACAGCTGGGCTGGAACAGAACCAGAAGGTGGAAGTGGTTATGTTTGAAGGATTGGACTGATCCACTATCATATAGGAGAGACAGATCCTTTATGGAAACATAAGAAACATTCAGGTCTAGGGTCCAAAGCACCACACCCAGTCCCTGATACACGCGCACGCACATACACACGGCAAACTTAACTGTGAGAAATACTTATCCCTGTATGGAAACATTTGTTTACAGCCGTTACACTTTTCTATTCATCTATTTTTATCCTTCTACTTAACCTCCCTATTTAGTTCTAGTGGTTTAGAGTGACTCTCTATTGTAGAGGTTGTGTGTGTGTGTGTGTGTGTGTGTGTGTGTGTGTGTGTGTGTGTGTGTGTGTGTAGCTAGAGTAATATACAATAGTTAATTGCTATTAGTGCATGTCTAGCATTGTGTGTGGGCCTGGGTCCAGTCCCCAGGTATACAGACTGACAGACCCTGGCTCCACTCCACAACTTCAAAAAGAAGAAAAACACATCAGGAGTCCATGCATATATAATGTTACTCATCTCTGCATGTATTATTCATTATCATAGGCAGGCCCCAGCTCTCTCCCTCCCTTTATCTCTCACTTTATCTCACTCTATTTATCTCAAACCCTCTTTATCTTTCTCTCTCTCACTTTCTCTCAATTCAATTCAAAGTGGCTTTATTGTCAAGGGAAACATATCTCTCTCTCTCTCTCTCTCTCTCTCTCTCTCTCTCTCTCTCTCTCTCTCTCAAAAACTCTGAACACAGGGATGCATGAAGAAAAGACAGGCAGCTCAACTGCTCATGCTATGGAATAGATATGAAAAATATGTAAGCTAGTATATGATGTTGATGTTTGACAGAATATCTTCAGGTCTTTAATTTGCTTGATTTATATGTAGCTGAACAGTAGCTGAGGTAAACAGAGTCAGGAGATATAATGATGTAGCTGAACCGTAGCTGAGGTAAACAGAGTCAGGAGATATAATGATGTAGCTGAACCGTAGCTGAGGTAAACAGAGTCAGGAGATATAATGATGTAGCTGAACCGTAGCTGAGGTAAACAGAGTCAGGAGATATAATGATGTAGCTGAACCGTAGCTGAGGTAAACAGAGTCAGGAGATATAATGATGTAGCTGAACCGTAGCTGAGGTAAACAGAGTCAGGAGATATAATGATGTAGCTGAACCGTAGCTGAGGTAAACAGAGTCAGGAGATATAATGATGTAGCTGAACCGTAGCTGAGGTAAACAGAGTCAGGAGATATAATGATGTAGCTGAACCGTAGCTGAGGTAAACAGAGTCAGGAGATATAATGATGTAGCTGAACCGTAGCTGAGGTAAACAGAGTCAGGAGATATAATGATAGTGAGAAAGATGATTTTCTCTCTGGAGCACTCTTCGTGTCCTTGTCATAGGAGGCACTGGAGAGAAAGGGGAGACATTTCCAGTGAGTTCCTCTTCAGATGACAGTTCAGCACATTCTGTTGCAGACATTTTCAAGCAGATTATTCTGGAACGACTGCTCCTCGATACATTTGTTTTTATGAATCATAAGACTATCAGACTTTCTGTCTTTGAATTTAATAACTGTTAAGTTCATTTTTTTCTTCGCACTGTAAACATCTTGGATGAAACCAAATAGCAATTGTTGCAGCTGTAAAAATAATTTCAATAGTTTTGTATTAGCCCACCACATGCTGTATGATGCTAGCCTTTCAGTGTGTTTGTGCTGTTTCGCTAAACCCCTATGAGTGTTCTTTAGCTTGACAGTAACAGTGGCAATGAGGTGGCACCATAACACAAACAGATGTGGGACTAGGCTAATTTAAAACCAGTTTAGACTGAGGAGTCATATGAGTTCTGTTGTTGCCACATGGGCTTTCAGTCTGGTCTCCATGTGGTGAGAATGGCTGTGTTTTGTCGTCTCAATGACAGGGTCCAACTGATGGAGAGGGGTTGTGGTTGCCACAGCCACAGCTGAGGTTAGTACTAGTCAGACACTTCCTTTCTGTTCTGTCGGCCGGACAACCACACAGTGATGTCACCACTTTCATTCTGTAACTCAAATGTCACTCTCTTAGTTTGTACAAAGGCAAACTCTGAGTCTGCAAATAGCTTATTTTACTTTTAGGGCTGTAACATGGCTTGGTTGTATTTATTAGTGGCGTTATCTTGTGTTATTATATGTGGCTTTGTCCTTATTAAATATTTGAAACCAGCTCTTAAACAAATTGTTTTAATGAGACATATGAAAATGTGTCTATCGCTACAATTAACCAAAGCAATACCCTCAAGCAGCCCAGATTGGGAATACATGGAACTGCCTCCAAAGCCTGAGAAATCACATCACTGCCAGCTCCCTTTTCCTCTCCTCTCCTCTCCTCTCCTCTCCTCTCCTCTCCTCTCCTCTCCTCTCCTCTCCTCTCCTCTCCTCTCCTCTCCTCTCCTCTCCTCTCCTCTCCTCTCCTCTCCTCTCCTCTCCTCTCCTCTCCTCTCCTCTCCTCTCCTCTCCTCTCCTCTCCTCTCCTCTCCTCTCCTCTCCTCTCTGACCCACATCAGCTGCCAGGCTCCTTTGAGGAAGGAAACTGAAATGTTAATAACTTCTTAATTACGGTAATCTCAGTCGGGTTGAATATTTGGCAAAGAGAGCTCCATAAAAAAGGCATTCACTCATGATTAAACAGTATCATATCATAATAATGTTCCGATAATGGTTGTCATATAGATGTTGTCATTACGTTGCTACAGCATTGTGTTGAAGGCATTACCTTATCTATACTGCTCAGATATGTATAGAGAAACGCATTACCCTCCTGCTGTGACTCATCCTTTCATATATTATCTATAACCTGAACTAATTAAACCTCCAATATATTTTATTTCAACACATTTGTGTAATGGTTGATCAGGAGAAATCACCCTCTCCTTCAGCACTCTTGTTGTCATATTGGTGTGCTATTGGAACAAATTTCTGTCTTTCTCGCTGTCTTTCTCTCTTTCACTCTCTCTCTCCTCTCTTTCTCCCTCTCTCCTTTATCTCTCTCTCCTCTCTCTCTCTGATTTCTCTCTCTCCCTTTATCTGTAGGTCTGGCTGATAGACTAATGGTTTTACCAGCAGCGCTAGCCTCTGTTGCTGCCTTGCAGCTGTGCCTCAGAGTGGACTAGCAATGATGATGGTTCAGGCCTCAGGACCAACAGACAGGCAGACAGACATACACTCCAACACAACTGTCCTCCAGACCAGGCTAGCACCCAGACAGACATACACACCATCACACGACTGTCCTCCAGACCAGACTAGCACCCAGACAGACATACACACCATCACACGACTGTCCTCCAGACCAGACTAGCACCCAGACAGACATACACACCATCACACGACTGTCCTCCAGACCAGACTAGCACCCAGACAGACATACACTCCATCACACGACTGTCCTCCAGACCAGACTAGCACCCAGACAGACATACACTCCATCACACGGCTGTCCTCCAGACCAGACCAGACCAGACCAGACCAGCACCCAGATGGTCAGAAATTATTATCCCAATCCTTCCTACACCAGAGGCTCCGACACACACAAAGTCACACACAGAGTCACACACAGAGTCACACACAGAGACTCACACAGAGTCACACACAGAGTCACACACAGAGTCACACACAGAGTCACACACAAAGTCACACACAGAGTCACACACAGAGTCACACACAGAGTCACACACAGAGTCACACACAGAGTCACACACAGAGTCACACACAAAGCGACACACACAGAGTCACACACAGAGTCACACACAGAGCGACACACACACAAACACACACAAAGTTGACCTAGCAAATTCTTTCTTGACTGCTATTATATTTCCAGTGAAGAGCTGCCAGCAAGGCAAATGTTAGTCTTGAACCGCTCTCCTGCCTAGCTTTGTTTTCATTGTGAGCTCACAACAGAGGAGCTTTGGGCTAATGGTAGTGGACATGGTGTACATGGGGTTAAAATCATCTTATTTGCCTCTAAAAGTGTCGATAAATGAACTAAACTCAAGTAACCCTCTCTCTCTCTCTCTCCCCTTCCCTGTTGACAATCTAGATCTGAGATGAAAGTGCTTAATTACCTCCATTCAAACAGCTCTGGGGTCTTTGGTATAGAAAAATGACTGTTTTTTATGGAAGGGTATTGCTTTTTGAAAATCCGTAGTTCAGTCAAGCTCTAATATTAACTTACATGCCAGCGTTTTGAGCTTGTGTAGGAGTAAGATGCTGCCTGTCTCGTGACTCATATTACTTCCCTACGATCCTCCAGCAGGCATACCTACGGGGCCAGGAGTTTTTCTTGGTGAAGTCACTTGACCAGGAAACACCTTGGGGATTAGTTCTAGGTTATAAGTAGGGACAATTCTGTGTTCTTAATTGGAAAATAGAATATCTCATTTGCGTTCAACATCATGCTAGAGTGTGAGAGTTATGGGAGACCTCTCTTCTGATCTCAGCTAGATGTTCCCTGAACACCTCTCTTCTGATCTCAGCTAGATGTTCCCTGAACACCTCTATTCTGATCTCAGCTAGATGTTCCCTAAACACCTCTATTTTGATCTCAGCTAGATGTTGCCTGAACAGCTCTCTTCTGATCTCAGCTAGATGGTCCCTGAACACCCCTATTCTGATCTCAGCTAGATGTTCCCTGAACACCTCTATTCTGATCTCAGCTAGATGTTCCCTAAACACCTCTATTCTGATCTCAGCTAGATGTTGCCTGAACACCTCTCTTCTGATCTCAGCTAGATGTTCCCTGAACACCTCTATTCTGATCTCAGCTAGATGTTCCCTGAACACCTCTATTCTGATCTCAGCTAGATGTTCCCTGAACACCTCTATTCTAGATGTTGCCTGTGTGTGTGTGTGTGTGTGTGTGTGTGTGTGTGTGTGTGTGTGTGTGCTTGTTCCTCTTCCTCCTCCTCTTCCTCCTCATCATCATCATTACTATCCTGTAAACATAGTATTATTAGAATCCAACTATATTTGTTTTCCCTACTTCTCGCTCTAGTTTCATTGATAGATAGATAGATAGATAGGTAGATAGATAGGTACTTTATTGATCCCCCGGGGGAGAAATTTCATTGTCAAGCAGCTACAACAAAACACAGGGCAGGTGCAAAATGCCACAACGAAAGTACACAAAAGACAGATACACGGTACATGATACATAGAGCGGCAGTATGAAAAAGTATAGAAATACAAGATATCTGGAGTGCAAAAAAAAAAAAAGCTATAAAAGGACATTGCATAGTATGAGTGGTTGGCTGAATATGTACACTATACGTTGGTGGATGTTGGATGGTTAACTATACTATACAGGTCGATGGCAGAGAAATACTTCAGTAGCTAAAAATGCGTATGATATGAGCGAGTGTAATAATAGTTTACTTAATAGACAGACTGGGTAAATGAACAGGTAAGTGAAAATTTTGCATGGTTAAATTAGCTGTACAGTTACGTATACAGTTATATTTACAGATAAGTGAATACTTGCATGTTTACACAAACTGTACAGGTAAATGACAGCAAGAGATACTTTAATAGCTAAATGTGTGTATGATATCATTTGGGGTAATAATAGTAATTCCCTTAAAATACAGTCCTTAGTGCGCAGGGTTTAATTACAGACAACTCCACTTATTGCACATTCGAAATACTAAAAGCAATGAGACAAGGTGCAACTGGCAGGATACTAATATGCATTCCTGAGTGAATGCCTACGTCCAATAATTACTTACAATATTGCATGTGATATAATATAACAACTGTACATGAGTATGTATATACAGACCTGTATGAATAAATAGGTCCTGAGTGGATGAGTGCTGACGGACCAGAGTAACTCACGGATGGATGCATAATTGTTAAACTAGGTCCTAGCACCCCAACAGTTCCAGATCTATGTTGCCGACGGCACGGCACCCCGGTGAGGCATTATACAGTCTCATAGCCGCCGGCAGGAAGGACCTCCTGTAGCGCTCTCTGGCACACCGTGGTGGGATCAGTCTGTGACTGAAAGTGCTCCTCTGCGTCATAACCATAGCGTGCAGAGGGTGCGTGACGTTGTCCATGATGGCCAGCAGTTTGGCCAGGATCCGTCTCTCCGCCACCTCCTCTAGAGTGTCAAGGCTCATCCCCAGGACAGAGCTAGCCTTCCTGATCAGCTTATTTACCCAAGAAGCATCACCGGCTTTGATGTTTGCTCCCCAGCACACCACTGCAAAAAAGATGGCACTGGCCACCACAGACTGGTAGAAGGTATGCAGTAGTTTACTGCACACGTTGAAGGACCTGAGCCTCCTCAGAAAGTAGAGTCGGCTCTGGCCCTTTTGGTACAGGGCCCCGGTGTTACCAGCCCATTTCAGTCTGTTGTCCATATGGACACCCAGGAACTTGTATGACTCAACCATTTCCACATCCATCCCCTTTATAGGGACTGCAGTCAGTTGTGCCTTGGTTCTCCTGAAGTCCACCACCATCTCCTTAGTTTTGCTGATGTTGAGCTGAAGGTGGTTCTGCTCACACCACAACACAAAGTCACTGATTGTGCTCCTGTACTCCTCCTCCTGCCCACCCCTGATGCACCCTACAATAGCAGAGTCATCCGAGAACTTCTGTAGGTGGCATGTTTCAGAGTTATATCTGAAGTCTGAGGTGTAGAGGGTGAACAGGAAGGGGGACAGGACCGTACCCTGGGGGGCCCCTGTGTTGTTAACTGCCCGTTCTGACACACAGCTCTGTAGTCGCACAAATTGTGGCCTACCGGTCAGGTAGTCCGTGACCCAGGAGACTAAGGGTGCTTCCACTTTCATCCTCCTCATCTTCTCACCCAGTAGCAGGGGCTGAATGGTATTGAAGGCACTGGAGAAGTCAAAAAACATGACCCTCACAGTGCAACCTGCATTGTCCAGGTGAGAGTAGGCCCTCTGCAGAAGGTAGATGATTGCATCATCCACCCCGATGTTGCGCTGGTATGCAAACTGCAGGGGGTCCATTGATGAACACACCAGGGGTCTGAGGTGAGCAAGGACTAACCTTTCCAGGGTCTTCATGATGTGGGATGTTAGCGCTACAGGTCTGAAGTCATTCAGGACAGTGGGGTGTGCCTTCTTGGGCACTGGGACGAGGCAGGATGTTTTCCACAGCACAGGGACCCTTTCTAGGCTCAGGCTAAGGTTGAAAAGACGCTGGAGTATTCCACACAGTTGGTCAGCACAGACCCTCAGCACCCTTGGGCTGATGCCATCAGGGCCCGCCGCTTTCCACTGGTGTAGTCTCTCCAGCTCTCTCTTCACTTGGTTGGTGGTGAAAGCCAGCCCAGGTAGGGAGGTGGGGGGAAGGGGGGTGTTGAGGATCAGTCCAGGGGGGGCAGGGGCGGAGGTGGGGTCACTGATTGTCTCAGCAGAGGTGCTGTGAGCAAAGTGGGGGTGGGATAGCCGTGAGGGTGTGTGGTCTGGGGAGCTGGAGGGGAGGTGGACAGGGCCAGTATCGAACCTGTTAAAAAATTGGTTCAGCTCATTGGCTCTGTCCTGGGTCCCCTCCGTCTGCCCACTGTTTGACTTTTTGAAGCCAGTGATATTTCTCATACCCTTCCACACCTCTCTCACCTGGCTCTGCCTCAGCTTGTCCTCCATCTTCTCCTTATACACTCTCTTCCCCTCAGCAATCCGCAACTTCAGCTCCCTCTGGACGCATTTCAATTTGTCCTTGTCCTTCTCCTTGAAGGCCCTCTTCTTCTCATTCAGCAGGGCCTTCAGGTCGCTGGTGACCCAGGGTTTATTGTTTGGGAAACAGCGTACCTTCCTGGTGGGTACAGTGTTGTCTACACAAAAATTAATATAGTCTGTTATGCAGTCAGTGAGTCCATCGATGTCCTCCCCATGAGCCTCACAGAGCACATCCCAGTCTGTTGTTTCAAAGCAGTCCTCTAGGGCCTCATTCGCCTCTGGGGACCATCTCCTAATAGTCCTGGTGGTT
Source organism: Thymallus thymallus (assembly GCA_023634145.1). NCBI lineage: Eukaryota > Metazoa > Chordata > Actinopteri > Salmoniformes > Salmonidae > Thymallus > Thymallus thymallus. Next base: position 4,269,063 of record CM042417.1, on the reverse strand, counting down.
GCAGGCTGCTGTTGGACCATAGGCCTGTAGAGTGGGGTGAGGTGGACAAGGTTGTGATCCGATCTACCGAGGGGAGGGAGTGCAGTGGAGTTGTATGCATCCTTCACATTAGCATATAACAAGTCCAGAGTTTTATTATTCCTGGTTGGGCACTTCACGAACTGTTTGAACGTGGGCAGCGTTGAAGAGAGAGATGCATGGTTAAAATCCCCCGAAATGGCAAAAAAAGCACTGGGATGCGCTGTCTGTAACCTCGCGATAACAGAGTGGATGACGTCACACGCTGCGTTTGCGTCAGCAGAGGGCGGGATGTAAACAATAACAGCAATGGCCGCCGTGAATTCTATCGGCAAATAGTAGGGTCTCAGGCTAACGGCTAGCAGCTCAATGTCCGGGCTACAAAACTGTTCCTTAAGAGTAATATGTTTCGGATGACACCATCTGTTGTTAACTAATAAAGCCAGCCCACCACCCTTACTCTCACCGGAAGAGACGCGATCCCTGTCCGCTGTGATGGTCTGGAAACCGTCGATAGTGACGTTCTGTATGGGGTTGTTATCGTTCAGCCAAGTCTCAGTAAAACACATTAGGCTCGTTTCCCGATAAATCCTTTGTCCACGAACAAGTCCCGCCAACTCATCCATCTTGTTATGTAGACACCTCACATTGCCAATAATAATAGAGTTGACTGTATTTCTGGTATACTGTATAAAGCACTACTGTTACAGACGGAAACTGATGGTTGGACAAGCCAATGGTTCACTGACCCATGAGAAAGCCATGTTACCATGCTAAGTGATTCAGAGGGTTGCACTGTGTGTGTGCGTGTGTGTGTGTGTGTGTGTGTGTGTGTGTGTGTGTGTGTGTGTGTGTGTGTGTGTGTGTGTGTGTGTGTGTGTGTGTGTGTGTGTGTGTGTGTGTGTCCTTGAGAGCTCATATTTCCGCTGACCCTGTGCTTGTTTATTCTGCAGAATATTTATAATATTCTATCTGTTCTTCAGGGCTCCATCAGGGTTTGGAGAATCCAGTAGTTTTGTTCTCTTCAATCATAGCTCCTGGCTCTCCCTTCTTCCATCTTTCTCGCCCTCCCTCAGCACGAAGTGAAGGGACATGTAACAGCTCTTTATCTCAGTGAATAATAATACATGACTGTCTCTCTTAACCTGGAGCTGTTCTCTTTACCTGGAGCTGTTCTCTCTTTACGTGGAGCTGTTCTCTCTTTACGTGGAGCTGTTCTCTCTTTACGTGGAGCTGTTCTCTCTTTACTGTGGAGCTGTTCTCTCTTTACTGTGGAGCTGTTCTCTCTTTACTGTGGAGGTATTCTCTCTTTACTGTGGAGGTATTCTCACTTTACCTTGAGCACATTTCACACAAACCTCTCACTGCAGGCATCACTTCACACAACCCTCTCACTGCAGGCATCACTTCACACAACCCTCTCACTGCAGGCATCACTTCACACAACCCTCTCACTGCAGGCATCACTTCACACAACCCTCTCACTGCAGGCATCACTTCACACAACCCTCTCACTGCAGGCATCACTTCACACAACCCTCTCACTGCAGGCATCACTTCACACAACCCTCTCACTGCAGGCATCACTTCACACAACCCTCTCACTGCAGGAATCACTTCACACAACCCTCTCACTGCAGGCATCAAGTACAAGGAAAAGAGACGGTCAAATATCTCTGGAGCCACTTTAGAAAATGTGTTCCTTTAAAGCAAGTATCAGAGGAGACTCATTACCGTGTGTGTGGAATGTGTGTGTGCGTGGGTGCATGAGTGCATACGGACTGTGTGTAGACTGTGTGTGTGTGTGTGTTAGTGATACGCGGGTGTCTCATAACCTACAGTCTCCATGGTTATACCCACGGGGAGGTTGGGCTTAGGGTCATGAAATATTGTGCAGGTTGAATAATTCTTGTGCAATTCATATCTAAAGGCTACGATTAGGTTTTTCTTAATTATATTTATCTGTTGTTAGCGTGTTGCCTCAGCTATAGGGTATAACTGTAGTGTTCCAAATACAAGCCAACTGCCACATGTTTCTGGGAACCTAGACAGAAAAAGTTAACGTCAATCCATTGAGGTTTTCAATAAGAGAAAACCTGGGAAATGGAGTTGAGACTAAATAAAAGGGAGGGTCAGAACAGTAGTCTAATGTTATAGAAGGGAGGGTCAGAACAGTAGTCTAATGTTATAGAAGGGAGGGTCAGAACAGTAGTCTAATGTTATAGAAGGGAGGGTCAGAACAGTAGTCTAATGTTATAGAAGGGAGGGTCAGAACAGTAGTCTAATGTTATAGAAGGGAGGGTCAGAACAGTAGTCAAATGTTATAGAAGGGAGGGTTATAACAGTAGTCTGATGTTATAGAAGGGAGGGTCAGAACAGTAGTCTGATGTTATAGAAGGGAGGGTCAGAACAGTAGTCTAATGTTATAGAAGGGAGGGTCAGAACAGTAGTCTGAACAGTAGTGCAATTCATATCTAAAGGCTACGATTAGGTTTTTCTTAATTATATTTATCTGTTGTTAGCGTGTTGCCTCAGCTATAGGGTATAACTGTAGTGTTCCAAATACAAGCCAACTGCCACATGTTTCTGGGAACCTAGACAGAAAAAGTTAACGTCAATCCATTGAGGTTTTCAATAAGAGAAAACCTGGGAAATGGAGTTGAGACTAAATAAAAGGGAGGGTCAGAACAGTAGTCTAATGTTATAGAAGGGAGGGTCAGAACAGTAGTCTAATGTTATAGAAGGGAGGGTCAGAACAGTAGTCTAATGTTATAGAAGGGAGGGTCAGAACAGTAGTCTAATGTTATAGAAGGGAGGGTCAGAACAGTAGTCTAATGTTATAGAAGGGAGGGTCAGAACAGTAGTCAAATGTTATAGAAGGGAGGGTTATAACAGTAGTCTGATGTTATAGAAGGGAGGGTCAGAACAGTAGTCTGATGTTATAGAAGGGAGGGTCAGAACAGTAGTCTAATGTTATAGAAGGGAGGGTCAGAACAGTAGTCTGAACAGTAGTGCAATTCATATCTAAAGGCTACGATTAGGTTTTTCTTAATTATATTTATCTGTTGTTAGCGTGTTGCCTCAGCTATAGGGTATAACTGTAGTGTTCCAAATACAAGCCAACTGCCACATGTTTCTGGGAACCTAGACAGAAAAAGTTAACGTCAATCCATTGAGGTTTTCAATAAGAGAAAACCTGGGAAATGGAGTTGAGACTAAATAAAAGGGAGGGTCAGAACAGTAGTCTAATGTTATAGAAGGGAGGGTCAGAACAGTAGTCTAATGTTATAGAAGGGAGGGTCAGAACAGTAGTCTAATGTTATAGAAGGGAGGGTCAGAACAGTAGTCTAATGTTATAGAAGGGAGGGTCAGAACAGTAGTCAAATATTATAGAAGGGAGGGTTATAACAGTAGTCTGATGTTATAGAAGGGAGGGTCAGAACAGTAGTCTGATGTTATAGAAGGGAGGGTCAGAACAGTAGTCTAATGTTATAGAAGGGAGGGTCAGAACAGTAGTCTGATGTTATAGAAGGGAGGGTTATAACAGTAGTCTGATGTTATAAAAGGGAGGTTCAGAACAGTAGTCTAATGTTATAGAAGGGAGGGTCAGAACAGTAGTCTAATGTTATAGAAGGGAGGGTCAGAACAGTAGTCTAATGTTATAGAAGGGAGGGTTAGAACAGTAGTCTGATGTTATAGAAGGGAGGGTTAGAACAGTAGTCTAATGTTATAGAAGGGAGGGTCAGAACAGTAGTCTGATGTTATAGAAGGGAGGGTTATAACAGTAGTCTGATGTTATAGAAGGGAGGTTCAGAACAGTAGTCTAATGTTATAGAAGGGAGGGTCAGAACAGTAGTCTAATGTTATAGAAGGGAGGGTCAGAACAGTAGTCTAATGTTATAGAAGGGAGGGTTAGAACAGTAGTCTGATGTTATAGAAGGGAGGGTCAGAACAGTAGTCTAATGTTATAGAAGGGAAGTCAGAACAGTAGTCTAATGTTATAGAAGGGAGGGTCAGAACAGTAGTCTAATGTTATAGAAGGGAGGGTCAGAACAGTAGTCTAATGTTATAGAAGGGAGGTTCAGAACAGTAGTCTAATGTTATAGAAGGGAGGGTCAGAACAGTAGTCTAATGTTATAGAAGGGAAGTCAGAACAGTAGTCTAATGTTATAGAAGGGAGGGTCAGAACAGTAGTCTAATGTTATAGAAGGGAGGGTCAGAACAGTAGTCTAATGTTATAGAAGGGAAGTCAGAACAGTAGTCTAATGTTATAGAAGGGAGGGTCAGAACAGTAGTCTAATGTTAGAGAAGGGAAGTCAGAACAGTAGTCTAATGTTATAGAAGGGAGGGCTAATGTTATTGTGTTGTACAGTGTTGTAATGATGTGCAAATGGTTAAAGTACAAAAGGGAAAATAAATAAACATAAATATGGGTTGTATTTACAATGGTGTTTGTTCTTCACTGGTTGTCCTTTTCTTGTGGCAACAGGTCACAAATCTTGCTGTTGTGATGCACACTGTGGTATTTCACCCAGTAGATATGGGAGTTTATCAAGATTGGATTTGTTTTCGAATTCTTTGTGTGTCTATGTAATATATATATATATGTCTCTAATATGGTCATACATTTGACAGGAGGTTAGGAAGTGCAGCTCAGTTTCCACCTCATTTTGTGGGCAGTGTGCACATAGCCTGTCTTCTCTTGAGAGCCAGGTCTGCCTACGGCGGCCTTGAGTCTGTACATAGTCAAAGATTTTTGGATCAGTCACAGTGGTCAGGTATTTCTGCCACTGTGTACTCTCTGTTTGTGTCACGGATCCCCCTGGTACTGCTGCTCCATCCGTGCACCAGATCCGGAGGTCTACGTTTGGGCCAAATAGAATTCTGGTTTGCTCGTTTTTTTTGCTAATGTTAATGTTAATATGTCAAGTAATTATCTTTTAGTTTTCTCATGATTTGGTTGGGTCTAATTGTGTTGTTGTCCTGGGGCTCTGTGGGGTCTGTTTGTGTTTGTGAACAAAGCCCCAGGACCAGCTTGTTTAGGGGACTCTTCTCCAGGTTCATCTCTCTGTAGTTGATGGCTTTGTTATGGAAGGTTTGGGAATCGCTTCCTTTTAGGTGGTTGTAGAATTTAACGGCTCTTTTCTGGATTTAGATATTTAGTGGGTATCGGCCTAATTCTGCTCTGAATGCATTATTTGGTGTTTTACGTTTTACACAGAGGTGTGAGGGCTTGGTTGTGGTAAGGCCTCTTACTCCCACCTAGGGGAGGAGAGAGGCACACAACCAAGCTCTCACACACTATTAGGGAGATTATCATCCCCAATCAGAGACAGCTGTATAGCGTTGTCTCTGATTGGGGATAGTATTTAGTCACCACACACAGCCACCTGTGTGTGGATCATTGTTCTTTTGTTTGTCTGCACTGCCAGCAGCTCTCAAAGTAAGTCACTGTGTTTTTGTTTATAGTCGTGTTTTTTGTTATACTCTCCTTTTATTTGTATGCCTCGTGAGAACAACTCATCAAATAAAAGGATGACACTTCACCAGCGCTCCGTGTATCGTCCCATATATTCGCACCGTGACAGAATGATCCACCACCCTGGGACGCAACGGGGGATTACTTTGGGAGATATCCTCCTCGGTATGGGGAAAATTACCGAGGAGGAACACTCCCATTATCGTGCGGTGGAGGAAGGCTGGTGTCCGGAGCAGAGGCGCCGAAGACGGGGGAAACGTCACCGGGCGAAAGCGAAGGACCAGCCTGGAGCCCAGAAAAACCCCCAAACGGATTTTGGGGGGGGGCTATGGGGGTGGTCGGGGATCGAGGAAGAAGACCCCCGACCACTGCACTCGTGGGGGTTCCAGGAGGAGCCCCTACAGCCGTGGGAGCAGGAGTACAGAGAGGAGTCGGAGGAAGATGACGACGATGTGCTTCTGTTCCCTCACTCGTGGGGGTTCCCGGAGGAGCCCTCACAGGATGGGGATTGGCGGTGGAGTAGGGACGACAGGGACAGTCGTGCTCCAGCGCCAGTTCCCAGCCCGGTGCCTCCAGCGCCGGTCCAGAGTCGGAGGAAGAGGAGACCGACTCTGCGCACCAAACCATCGGTGCGCAACGATAGCCCGGTACGGCCCGCGCCTGCTCCGCGCACCAGACCAACGGTGCGTTTCCCCAGCCCGGTGCGACCCGTGCCAGCGCCGCGCATCAGACCAGTGGTGCGTTTCCCCAGTCCAGTACGCCCCGTGCCTACTCCTCGCACGGAGGCTACAGCGACGGTCGCCAGCACAGCTCTGTGGTTGGAGACCATCTCTGCGTCGGTGCCCAGAGTGGGCACGACGTTCAGTCACGCTGTGGAGCTGGAGCTCCATAGCGCGTCGGTGCCCAGTCTGGGGCCGACAGCCAGCCCAACCACAGGGCTGGAAACCATCTCTGCGTCGGTGCCCAGAGTGGGCACGACGTTCAGTCCCGCTGTGGAGCTGGAGCTCCATAGCGCGTCGGTGCCCAGTCTGGGGCCGACAGCCAGCCCCACCAGAGGGCTGGAAACCATCTCTGCGTCGGTGCCCAGGGTGGGCACGACGTTCAGCCCCGCTGTGGAGCAGGAGCTCCATAGCGTGTCGGTGCCCAGTCTGGGGCCGACAGCCAGCCCCACCAGAGGGCTGGAAACCATCTCTGCGTCGGTGCCCAGGGTGGGCACGACGTTCAGCCCCGCTGTGGAGCAGGAGCTCCATAGCGTGTCGGTGCCCAGTCTGGGGCCGACAGCCAGCCCCACCAGAGGGCTGGGAACCATCTCTGCGTCGGTGCCCAGGGTGGGCACGACGTTCAGTCCCGCTGTGGAGCAGGAGCTCCATAGCGTGTCGGTGCCCAGTCTGGGGCCGACAGCCAGACCAGCTGCAGGGCTGAAGACCACCTCTGCGTCGGTGCCCAGGGTGGGCACGGCATCCAGCCTGAGGTCTCCGGAGAAGGTCAGCAGCCCGAGGCCTCCTGTGACGGTCAGCAGCCTGAGGTCTCCTGTAAAGGTCAGCAGCCTGAGGCCTCCTGTGAAGGTCAGCAGCCTGAGGCCTCCTGTGAAGGTCAGCAGCCCGAGACCTCCGGAGAAGGTCAGCAGCCCGAGACCTCCGGAGAAGGTCAGCAGCCCGAGGCCTCCGGAGAAGGTCAGCAGCCCGAGACCCCCAGAGAAGGTCAGCAGCCCGAGACCCCCAGAGAAGGTCAGCAGCCCGAGGCCTCCAGCGAAGGTCAGCGCCCCGCCACCTCCAGCGAAGGTCAGCGCCCCGCCACCTCCAGCGAAGGTCAGCGCCCCGCCACCTCCAGCGAAGGTCAGCGCCCCGCCACCTCCAGCGAAGGTCAGCGTTCCGCCACCTCCAGCGAAGGTCAGCAGCCCGGAGCCTCCAGCCACAGCTCAAGGCCTGGAGCCTCCTCCACCGGTGCCCAGTCCGGGGCCGGTCATCGACGTCGCTCCAGTGAAGGAGCTGTCCGCTCCACCGGTGCCCAGTCCGGGGCCGGTCGTCTACGTCGCTCCAGTAACGGAGCAGTCCATTCCACCGGTGCCCAGTCCGGGGCCGGCCGTCTGTGTCGCTCCAGTGCCGGAGCAGTCCGCTCCACCAGTGCCCAGTCCGGGGCCGGTCGTCTACGTCGATCCAGTGACGGAGCAGTCCGCTCCACCGGTGCCCAGTCCGGGGCCGGTCGTCGGCGTCGCCCCAGTGCCGGAGCAGTCCGCTCCACCGGTGCCCAGTCCGGGGCCGGTCGTCTACGTCGCTCCAGGGAAGGAGCAGTCCGCTCCACCGGTGCCCAGTCCGGGGCCGGTCGTCTACGTCGCTCCAGGGAAGGAGCAGTCCGCTCCACCGGTGCCCAGTCCGGGGCCGGTCGTCTACGTCGCTCCAGGGAAGGAGCAGTCCGCTCCACCGGTGCCCAGTCCGGGGCCGGTTGTCAGCCCCTCTCCAGGGTCGAGGGCTCCCACACCAGGGTCCAGACAGGACTTGGTGGAAGGCGGGAGTACTGAGGGGGGAACCATCGCGCCGGGGTCCGGACCGGACCGGGCGTGCAACGGAGAGGTAGGAGAGAAGCTACTCTCACAGCCTGTGCCACGCCCGGAACCGGAACCGGAGCCCCCACCAGCAACCACCTCAGTACCCCGCCATGTCCCCCCTAGAGTTTTGGACATTTTTTCTTTCAGGAGAGGGGGGATTTTTTTGTGTGCGATCGGGAGTCCGCACCTTGGGGGGGGGGGGGGTACTGTGAGGGCTTGGTTGTGGTAAGGCCTCTTACTCCCACCTAGGGGAGGAGAGAGGCACACAACCAAGCTCTCACACACTATTAGGGAGATTATCATCCCCAATCAGAGACAGCTGTGTAGCGTTGTCTCTGATTGGGGATAGTATTTAGTCACCACACACAGCCACCTGTGTGTGGATCATTTGTTCTTTTGTTTGTCTGCACTGCCAGCAGCTCTCAAAGTAAGTCACTGTGTTTTTGTTTATAGTCGTGTTTTTTGTTATACTCTCCTTTTATTTGTATGCCTCGTGAGAACAACTCATCAAATAAAAGGATGACACTTCACCAGCGCTCCGTGTATCGTCCCATATATTCGCACCGTGACAAGAGGATCTTTCCCTTCTTTCTTCTGTCTATCTTTCTATTTTTCTTTCTTTTTTTCTTTCTTTCTTTCTTTCTCTCTTTCTTTCTCTCTTTCTGTCTAACCCTCTCACCCATTGTTCACTCCACTCTCTCTCCAATTTCAGTGTTAATTGTTATGACCACATTGATATAGTTCCAGTAAAGCTCTAAACAATAACATTATAATTTACAGTAAACTGCACAAAAATGGTTTAAATTATTGATATCGGCAAGCTTCATTTATTTACCCTGTGCTGTGGAACAGCCCTCCCTCCTGTATCCTCCTCCTGCTCCTCTGTTCTCCTAACCTCTTTCATGCTCGTTGCTTCTGTCTCAAACCTGTTCAAGCAAAGTACATTCATCTCTTTCATATGTTTATGAAAGAGATGAATGTACTCCGCCTTTCCTTCTATCTCTCTTTATTTTCTCTTTCTGAAAGCACCTCTATGTCTCTGTTTTGTTTTCTTACATACTGTATGTCTCTCTTCTATCTCGGCATTCTCTTCTCCCTCCCAGTTAAATTCAAATTATTAAATGCAGCTTTCAATGTTGTATACAATTCCAGTTTGACTAGCTATCTGTAGCCAGTATACAGTTCCAGGTTGACAAGCTATCTGTAGCCAGTATACAGTTCCAGGTTGACTAGCTATCTGTAGCCAGTATACAGTTCCAGATTGAATAGCTATCTGTAGCCAGTATACAGTTCCAGATTGACTAGCTATCTGTAGCCAGTATACAGTTCCAGATTGAATAGCTATCTGTAGCCAGTATACAGTTCCAGATTGACTAGCTATCTGTAGCCAGTATACAGTTCCAGATTGACTAGCTATCTGTAGCCAGTATACAGTTCCAGTTTGACTAGCTATCTGTAGCCAGTATACAGTTCCAGTTTGACTAGCTATCTGTAGCCAGTATACAGTTCCAGATTGAATAGCTATCTGTAGCCAGTATACAGTTCCAGATTGACTAGCTATCTGTAGCCAGTATACAGTTCCAGTTTGACTAGCTATCTGTAGCCAGTATACAGTTCCAGATTGACTAGCTATCTGTAGCCAGTATACAGTTCCAGTTTGACTAGCTATCTGTATAGCTATCTGTAGCAAGTATACAGTTCCAGATTGACTTTTCTGTTCTCTTCTCTTTGACTTTCTCTCAACTCTTTCTTTCTGACACACTACTTCTCTCTCTACTCACTCACACACACACACTGAGTATGCCTTCTAGTTGTGGTCCCTGGAGTCCTGGAGACTGAAGATGCTACTACTGATAGTTCAGAAGAAATGCCTTTACCTTTTTGCAGCTATATGTGTTGTGACTGGTTTCTGCTAGCTTTGACATGGGCAACATGATATCTCCTGGGTTTGACATGGCAACATGATATCTCCTGGGTTTGACATGGCAACATGATATCTCCTGGGTTTGACATGGCAACATGATATCTCCTGGGTTTGACATGGTTAACATGATATCTCCTGGGTTTGACATGGGCGACATGATATCTCTCGGGTTTGACATGGGCGACATGATATCTCCCAGGTTTGACATGGTTAACATGATATCTCCCGGGTTTGACATGGCAACATGATATCTCCCAGGTTTGACATGGCAACATGATATCTCCTGGGTTTGACATGGGCAACATGATATCTCCCAGGTTTGACATGGCAACATGATATCTCCTGGGTTTGACATGGGCGACATGATATCTCCCAGGTTTGACATGGGCGACATGATATCTCCATAATATCGCCCGGGTGTGACATGGGCAACATGATATCTCCCAGGTTTGACATGGCAACATGATATCTCCCAGGTTTGACATGGCAACATGATATCTCCCAGGTTTGACATGGTTAACATGATATCTCCCGGGTTTGACATGGCAACATGATATCTCCCAGGTTTGACATGGCAACATGATATCTCCTGGGTTTGACATGGGCAACATGATATCTCCCAGGTTTGACATGGCAACATGATATCTCCTGGGTTTGACATGGTTAACATGATATCTCCCAGGTGTGACATGGGCAACATGATATCTCCCGTGGAATTATTCTATATACTGCACTTGTTTTCTACGTATTGGATGGATATAACAGAATATATCATTGACTAGCAGTAGAGTGACACTGAAGTGTGCTACAGACTCTTCTTCAGTCCAACTCTGTCCACCAAAGTAAAACCCTAGGCTACAGGGGAGAGTAGAGTTAGACAGGCTCACCAATATCTGAGGGGAGAGAACATGGGGAGAGAGAAAGAGAGAGAGGGGATTGGGAGAAACCCAGAGGGAGTCAGATATATATATATATAGAGAGAGAAAGAGACAGAGAGGGATAGAGACCTATATATACACTACCATTCAAAAGGTTGGGGTCACTTAGAAATGTCCTTGTTTTTGAAATAAAAGCAAATTTTTTGTCCATTAAAATAACATATAATTTATCAGAAATACAGTGTAGACGTTGTTAATGATTATTGTAGCTGGATTTTTTAAAGAATATCTACATCTACATTTTACTCCTTTAGCAGACGCTCTAATCCATAGTCTTTTAACTCTGGTTGTCAAGGCATTGATTGGAGGGTTCACTATAGTACAAACACAGCTTGGTGTAAACAAGGCTATTACCTGGGTGGTCTGTGTTCTAATTGCACCTGCCAGGGGGGAAGTAATGAGGAGGAGGATATGGAAGAGAAGGGATGAGAGGGGGAAGAGGAGGGAGGAGGAGAAGGGAGAATATGAGGTGGGGGAGATACTATTTGTCTTTTTGTGTGTATGGTTATACTAACTGCTCTATAACTCTATGTGTGTGTTATAATTCAAAATCCTGAATAATAACACCCTCCAGATAGAAATAATAATAACACTGCATTGATTTAACCATCAGCCATTCTGTTACTGTGTATATAGTCAGCCTGAATTTGTACACGTCTTGCTTAGGGTTGCAAAGAGTCTACAGCCTACAGTCTACACAGAGTCTACAGTCTACAGCCTACAGTCTACAGCCTACAGCCCACATGTCTACACAGAGTCTACAGTCTACAGCCCAAATGTCTACACAGAGTCTACAGTCTACAGCCTACAGTCTACAGCCCAAATGTCTACACAGAGTCTACAGTCTACAGCCTACAGTCTACAGCCCAAATGTCTACACAGAGTCTACAGTCTACAGCCTACAGTCTACAGCCCAAATGTCTACACAGAGTCTACAGTCTACAGTCTACAGCCTACAGTCTACAGCCCAAATGTCTACACAGAGTCTACAGTCTACAGCCTACAGTCTACAGCCCAAATGTCTACACAGAGTCTACAGTCTACAGCCTACAGTCTACAGCCCAAATGTCTACACAGTCTACAGTCTACAACCTACAGTCTACAGCCCAAATGTCTACACAGAGTCTACAGTCTACAGTCTACAGCCTACAGTCTACAGCCCAAATGTCTACACAGAGTCTACAGTCTACAGTCTACAGCCTACAGTCTACAGTCTACAGCCCAAATGTCTACACAGAGTCTACAGTCTACAGCCTACAGTCTACAGCCAAAATGTCTACACAGAGTCTACAGTCTACAGCCTACAGTCTACAGCCTACCGTCTACAGCCCAAATGTCTACACAGAGTCTACAGTCTACAACCTACAGTCTACAGCCCAAATGTCTACACAGAGTCTACAGTCTACAGCCCAAATGTCTACACAGAGTCTACAGTCTACAACCTACAGTCTACAGCCCAAATGTCTACACAGAGTCTACAGTCTACAACCTACAGTCTACAGCCCAAATCTCTCTCTCTCTCTCTCTCTCTCTCTCTCTCTCATCAGTGAACCTTTTTTGTGGGATACACATAAGGCAATTCTAGGTCTTGTGGCATATTTTGGTTAAACTATCCCCAATTCAATGGAATTGCAACCCTCTGCATGTACAGTGCACTCTTCCATCACAGCATACACCCCTCCAACCAGACATGCTTTATCTACTCATTTACTGGATGCAGAGTTCAACAGAGTTCAAGTGAAGGTCAAGCAAATTATAGAGAAAACAGACTATTGCAATAATCTCTGATGGGTGTTCGAATGTTCGTGGGAAATAAATAATTAACTACATCAACTACATCTCCACCCCTCAACCAGTATAGTCTACAGACACAAGGGACAACAGACACACCTGTCTCTACATTGCAGATGAGCTGAAGGCAGTCATCAATGACCTTGGACCACAAAAGGTATTTGCACAGGTGACAGACAATGCTGCAAACATGAATGCTGCTTGGTCTAAATTGGAGTCCTACCCTCACATCACACCTATTGGCTGTGCTGCTCATGAATTGAATCTGCTCCTGAAGGACATCATGGCACTGAAAACAATGGATACACTTTACAAGAGAGCCAAGGAAATGGTTAGGTATGTGAAGGGTCATCATGTTATAGCAGCAATCTACCTCACCAAACAAAGTGAGAAGAAGAAGAGCAACACATGGAAGCTGCCCAGCAACACCCGTTGGGGTGGTGTTGTCATGTTTGACAGTCTTCTGGAGGGTAAGGAGTCTCTCCAAAAAATTGCCATATCACAGTCTGCAGTCCCCATCAAGAGGATCCTCCTGGATAGCTCAGCATTCAACACCATAGTACCCTCCAAGCTCATCATTAAGCTTGAGGCCCTGGGTCTGAACCCCGCCCTATGCAACTGGGTCCTGGAATTCCTGACGGTCGCCCCCAGGTGGTGAAGATAGGAAACAACACCTCCACTTCACTTGTCCTCAACACTGGGGCCCCACAAGGGTGCATGCTCAGCCCCCTCCTGTACTCCCTGTTCAACGATGACTGCGTGGCCAAGCACACCTCCAACTCAATCATAAAGTTTGCAGACGACACAACAGTATGATAAAGGAATTTGTAAGTTTAATGTTAATGACTAAGATGTTTCACCCTGAAACTGTGTAATGTGTGAAATGTATTATAATTACAAGATTATGATTCTAAGAATGTGAGAACATAGACAATGTTCAGACCAGGTTAGAATGTTACCATTTGGTAAATTAGTCAGGATGTAGTTCTTAGGCTAGCAGGAGATTAGCCATAAAAGTTTACCACCCTCATCTATCAGAGTGGGGGTCTTGTCCCTGAGGTGTAAACATTAGCCACTGAGGGATGCCTTGGAGGGGAGTGACCTGAGATAACAGGACAGTGTTTTTGAAGGCAGTTCCTGAGAACTTGCAGGCCATAAAACAGGGTGGGGGCTTGACTGTGAATGGATATAAAAGTGTGTTGTGTTTTCCTTTCGGCAGAGCTCTCTGAATAAACGACTGATCTGTTGCAGACTGAGACTTTGCTTAATTCTTTATTAACCAGAATCTTACAACCTCTGGGAATTAATCAAAGCTAGAGTAATAGTTCATTTAGAACATTGAGACAGAAATTCTCGTGACACAGTAGAAGGCTTGATTACCAACAATGATGAGACAGCCTACGGGGAGGTGAGGGCTCTGGGAGTGTGGTACCAGGAAAATAACCTCTCACTCAACATCAAAAAAACTAAGCAGATGATCGTGAACTTCAGGAAACAGCAGAAGGCGCACCCCCCTATCCACATCGACGGGACTGCAGTGGAGAAGGTGGAAAGCGTCAAGTTCCTCGGCGTACACATCACTGACAAACTGAAAAGGTCCACCCCTACAGACAGTGTGGTGAAGAAGGTGCAACAGAGCCTCTTCAACCTCAGAAGGCTAAAGAAATTTGTCTTGGTACCTAAAACCCTCACAAACTTTTACAGATGAACAACTGAGAGCATCCTGTCGGGCTGTACCACCGCCTGGCACCATCCACAACCGCAAGGCTCTCCAGAGGGTGGTGCGTCTGCCTAATGTATTACCGGGGACAAAGTACCAACCCTCCAGGACACCTACAGCACCCGATGCCACAGGATGGCCAAAAAGATCATCAAGGACAACAACCACCCGAGCCACTGCCTGTTCACCCCGCTATCATCCAGAAGGCGAGGTCAGTACAGGTGCATCAAAGCTGGGACTGAAAAACAGCTTCTATCTCAAGGCATCAGACTGTTAAACAGACATCACTAGCACATTAGAGGCTGCTGCCTATAGATATAGACTAGAAATCCCTGGCCACTTTAAGGAATGGAACACTAGCCACTTTAATAATGTTTTCGTATCTTGCATCACTCATCTCTATTTATATACTGTATTCTATACTATTCCACTGTATCTTAGTCCAATCCCGCTCTGACATCGGTCGTCCATATATATAAAACTATAAAATATATTTTGATTTGTTTAACACTTTTTTGGTTACCAAATGATTCCATATGTTATGTTATGTCATAGTTTTGATGTCTTCACTTTTATTCTACAATGTAAAAAAAACAGTGCAAATAAAGAAAAACCCTTGAATGAGTAATATTCCAAACTTTTGAACTGGGATGTGTATATTCTTAATTCATTCCTTACTGAATACTGCATATCAATATTGTATATAAGCATACAACTATCAGTAATCTCTTTATGAATGTTCAGGTTGATGCTGTGACTATAGATGTTTCTTTACAGTCTCACAGCCAACCAATGGTCGTCCTCAATTTCTTCCTTTATATCGGTTTCCTTCATACAGTTGGGGTCGGAAGATTACAATACATTTAAACTCCTCTCACACGCTTTTTTAGTTCTGCCCACACATTTTCTATAGGATTGAGGTCAGGGCTTTGTGATGGCCACTCCAATACCTTGACTTTGTTGTCCTTAAGTATGCTTGGGGTCATTGTCCATTTGGAAGACCCAATTGCGACCAAGCTTTACCTTCCTGACTGACGTCTTAATTCAATATGTCCACATAATTTTCCTTCCTCATGATGCCATCTATTTTGTGAAGTGCACCAGTCCCTCCTGCAGCAAAGCACCCCCACAACATGGTGCTGCCACCCCTGTGCTTCATGGTTGGGATGGTGTTCTTCGGCTTGCAAGCCTCCCCCTTTTTCCTCCAAACATAATGATGGTCATTATGGCCAAACAGTTCTATTTTTGTTTCATCAGACCAGAGAACGTTTCTCCAAAAAGTACAATCTCTGTCCCCATGTACAGTTGCAAACCGTAGTCTGGCGGTTTTGGAGCAGTGGCTTCTTCCTTGCTGAGCTGCCTTTCAGGTTATGTCGATATAGGATGCGTTTTACTGTGGATATAGATAATTTTGTACCTGTTTCCTCCAGCATCTTCACAACGTCCTTCGCTGTTGTTCTGGGATTGATTTGCGCATTTCGCTCCAAAGTACGTTCCGCGTCTCCTTCCTGAGAGGTATGACTGCTGCGTGGTCCCATGGTGTTTATACTTCCGTACTATTGTTTGTACAGATGAACGTGGTACCTTCAGTCATTTGGAAATTGCTCCCAAGGATGAATCAGACTTGTGGAGGTCTAACATTTTTCATCTGAGGTCTTTGCTGATTTCTTTTGATTTTCCCATGATGTCGAGCAAAGACGAGTTTGAAGGTAGGCCTTGAAATACATCTACAGGTACACCTCCAATGGACTCAAATGATTAGCTTCAGTATCTTATAAAGCCATGACATCATTTTCTGTAATTTCCCAAGACGTTTAAAGGCACAGTCAACTTAGTGTATGTAAACTTCTGGCCCACAGGAATTGTGATATAGTGAATTATAAGTGAAATAATCTGTCTGTAAACAATTGTTGGAATTAGTTGTGTCATGCAGAAAGTAGAATGTCCTAACCAACTTGCCAAAACTATAGTTTGTTAACATTAAATCTGTGGAGTGGTTGAAAAATGAGTTTTAATGACTTCAACCTAAGTGTATGTAAACTTTTGACTTTAACTGTAGGTCCTGAACCATCAGCTAGAGTTTCAATCAACCCTTAATATAACCTGGCAATCAACTTATTTTGTGTAGCAGCTTCTTTCAGTATTTTTTCTATGCTAAATGCCTTAGGTTCATTCAGATTTTATCGAAGCAATTTAATAAGATTTCTGAGTTGTAAGAACTCAATAGGATCGGACCCTTTTTTTCAATTTTCGCCTAAAATTACATACTCAAATCTAACTGCCTGTAGTCCAGGACCTGAAGCAAGGATATGCATATGCTTGATACCATTTGAAAGTAAACACTTTGAAGTTTGTGGACATGTGAAATTATAGTAGGAGAATATAACGCATTAGATCTGGTAAAAGATAATACAAAGAAATAAAATATGCATTTATTTTTTTAAATTTTTATTTAATGTTTTAATTTTTTGTAACATCATCTTTGAAATGCAAGTGAAAGGTCAAAATATTACTTAGGAGTCCAGGCACAATTTATATTTTGGCCACTAGATGGCAGCAGTGTATGTGCAAAGTTGTAGACTGATCCAATGAACCATTGCATTACTGTTCAAAATGTTGTAAGTGCCTATTGGTTTATTGATACATTTTCAAGTACAAAACTGTGCACTCTCCTCAAACAATAGCATGGTATTCTTTCAATGTAATAGCTACTGTAAATTGGACATTGCAGTTCGATTAACAAGAATTTAAGCTTTCTGCCCATATAAGATATGTCTATGTCCTGGGAAATGTTATTGTTACTTACAACGTCATGCTAATCACATTAGCACACGTCAACCGTCCCGAAGGCGGTACGCTATCCTGATGCTTGAAGTGCTGTGGAGTCAGCTGCAGTTCTGAGAAATGTTGAGGCAAAATTGACTGCAAGACGTGGTGCAATGTCTAAAGAGATCTTTCTCAAAACATCCCAATCATTCTTCATTACGGCTGCAAGCATGGGGAAAGCACACAGATAATCTAAAAGATTTACATTGTCTCCTTTTAAAAAGGCAACCCCTCAGCGTGAAGAGATCCAGAAGGCAGCAGCCACACCGCAGGAAAAATGCCCCAATGTGACCATCAATGAGGATGCATTGTTTGACGAGGTTACTGGCCTGGAAGAGTTCCTAAAGGGGATTTCGCTTGAAGAATGGAAAGCATCTGACACCGCTTAGTCAGAGATGGAGCACGGTGGTTACCCACTTCAAAGAGAATGACATCCCACACACTAACATGGCTAGATTAGCATCTGGAAGTAATATGATATATTGACCAGCGAACTGGAAATGTCCCCGGTTTTCATTTCAGAAATCTGGTCACCTTAACATAGGGACATAGTGCCCTATTCATTTGAGCTGTAATACACTGAAGAGGAGTTGAGACGAGAACAAGAATTGCGAGACCAGCAAGCAGTGATGGTCAGACTAGGGTCAGACTCCGACTGGTGGTGCCCTATGCAGGTGCTGTCCAGCCATGCCGACAGAAAACTAATGTTTGTGCTGAAACAAATTTGATCGTGGACAGTTCTTACTAGAGAGGGTCACTGCAGACCCCATGGAATGTCTGTATGTGACAGACCATCTAAATTTCGACGCACATACAGTCAACTCCAGAATTATTGGCACCCTTCATTATAATGAGCAAAAATGAATATATAAAAAGAACCACACATGCAATGAGTAGTATTTTGAGCTTAAACAAATGGGTAAGCCTCGTGCTTTTATTTTCATGAGATTTTTGGAACAAAATAAAGTTTTCCTTTAGTAACACAAATTTTTATGAAAATGCAGATTCCAAAGGTATTGGCACCCCAATTGTCAGTATTTGGTGGAGCTTCCCCTGGCGAGAATGACAGCACTCAGCCTCTTTTTGTAGTGTTTAACAAGGTTGGAGAACACTTGTGGAGGGATCTTGGACCACTCTTCCATGCAGAACATTTACAATTCATTGAGATTCTTCGGTTTTCTCTTGTGAACTGCCCTCTTCAATTGAGACCAGAGATTTTCAATTGGGTTCAAGTCTGGAGACTGAGAGGGCCATTGCAAAACCTTGATTTTGTGTTGCTGCAACCATTTCTTTGTCGATTTTGATGTGTGCTTCGGGTCATTGTCTTGTTGGAAAGTCCATCTACGGCCAAGTCCCAGCCTTCTGGCAGAGGCAACCAGATTATCAGCCAAAATTGTCTGATACTGGAATTCATTGTGCCATAAATCTATACCAGTGCCTCTGGACCTCTGGAATTAAAACAGCCCCAAAACATCACTGACCCACCAACATATTGCACCATGATTATGGGGTGCCTATCCTTGTATGCATCTCTGTTTCGACGCCAAACATGCCGATGCTGCATCTGACCAAAACATTCAATTTTGGTCTCATCTGACCAGAGCACCTTCTTCTAGTCATAATTTAAATTACGTTTGGCAAACTCCAAGCACTTGTGTCTGTGTCTTGGGGTCAGAAAAGGCTTTCTTCTGGCAACCCTTCCAAAGAGCCTGTGGTTGTGGAGGTGGCATCTGATGGTGCTTTTTGAAACATGGTGACCCCAAGACGCCACCAAGGCCTGCAATTCTTTCACGGTGATTCTTGGGGATTTTTTTGCTTCTCTCACCATCCTCCCTATCCTGGGGGGCAAAATGCATAAGGGTCCTTTACCCGTGAGGTTTTCAACTGTTCCATATCTTTAGAATTGTTTAATTGCCCTGACAGTGCTCAGTGGTATATTCAATCATTTGTGGATCTTCTTGTAGCCATTACCAGATTTATGAAGGTCTACGACCATCTGTCTCTTTTGAACTGCCAGTTCTTTTGTTTTCTTCAAGGTGTTGGATGACAAAGGGATATTGCATGCATGTTACCTCATTTTTAAACGCTAGTGAAACAGGAAGTGATGTAATGGCTCAATATAGTTCCTTAAGACTTAGATAAACTTAAATAATTCCTGGTTTAATAATCTTTAAAGGTGCCATTAATTGTGAAACCTTGATTTGGAGGACAATGAATCAATAAATTATTTTGGTGGGTTCCAATGGAACATTAATATACTTTTTTAAAGTATTTTTTTGTGCATTGCCAGTCAGGGGTGCCAATAATTCTGGAGTTGACTGTATGTATAGAGGTGTGCTGGAAACGTTCTTACGGCGGCAGTCTAGACCAGCTCGACCAGGAGAGCAAATGACAAACAATTAAGTTGTATTGCTGTCGGTAGCTAGCTAGCTAGCTCTCTTTTCAGTACAGTATTATTTTGTGATTGTTTTGGCCATAACAGGACTTGCTAGTACCACTACAATCCAAGAGAGCCAAGTTGAGCTAGCTAGCTTGTTATACCCAAAATGTACTGTAGCCTAATGTTATAGCTAGCTAGATATAACGTGATTTGACGGCATTTTATCTGTGGCCAATGACCTTGAGCCTTCTTGAAAGGGCACGTCTAATGTAACTCCATAGCAGGACTCAAAGGCCTTACAGTTTCGATGTCTACCCTTACTAAGGACTTAGACTTGGCAGTGACGTAATGTGTCCCCATTAGTGACAGAACACTGAGCCAATCACGGCGAAACCCCAAGCTGACAAGGTCAAAATCTGTCGTTCTGCCCCTGAACAAGGCAGTTAACCCACTGTTTTTGAATTTGTTCTTAACTGACTTGCCTAGTAAAATAAAGGTTAAATAAATAAAACATATTTGTGGTGCAAGGATAACTGGTTTGGTTTACAGACTATATTGATCCGCTGGTTTCATTTTCTGTTTCACAGCAGCTATATTGAGCAGATCAGAGTTGTTGTGAGAGCAGTTGACTTGACAGTGAAAAGCAGAAGGAAGCACCCTGGTATCACAATCACTTTGGCCTGATCTGTTGGAATGCACTGTAGCCTATAGTGAACAACAGCCCTGCATACTGCTAACGGGGTAAAACTGATGGGACTCCCAATCATGCCACCTACAGAAGTTCTCGGATGACTCTGCAATTGTAGGGTGCATCAGGAGTGGGCAGGAGGAGGAGTACAGGAGCACAATCAGTGACTTTGTGTTGTGGTGTGAGCAGAACCACCTTCAGCTCAACATCAGATGGTGGTGGACTTCAGGAGAACCAAGGCACAACTGACTGCAGTCCCTATACAGGGGATGGATGTGGAAATGGTTTAGTCATACAAGTTCCTGGGAGTCCATATGGACAACAGGCTGGAATGGGCTGGTAACACCGGGGCCCTGTACAAAAAGGGCCAGAGCCGACTCTACTTTCTGAGGAGGCTCAGGTCCTTCAACGTGTGCAGTAAACTACTGCATACCTTCTACCAGTCTGTGGTGGCCAGTGCCATCTTTTTTGCAGTGGTGTGCTGGGGAGCAAACATCAAAGCTGGTGATGCTTCTCGGGTAAACAAGCTAATCAGGAAGGCTAGCTCTGTCCTGGGGATGAGCCTTGACACTCTAGAGGAGGTGGTGGAGAGACCAAACTGCTGGCCATCATGGAAAACCCTCTGCACGCTATGGTTATGACGCAGAGGAGCACTTTCAGTCACAGACTGATCCCACCACGGTGTGCCAGAGAGCGCTACAGGAGGTCCTTCCTGCCGGCGGCTATTAGACTATAATGCCTCACCGGGGTGTCGTGCCGTCTGCAACATAGATCTGGAACTGTTGGGGTGCTAGGACCTAGTTTAACAATTATGCATCCATCCGTGAGTAACTCTGGTCAGTCAGCACTCATTCACATTTATTCATGCAGGTCTGTATATACATACTCATGTACAGTTGTTATATCATATCACATGCAATATTGCTAGTAATTCTTGGGCCTAACTTCACTCAGGAATGCATATTAGTATCCTGTCAGTTGCACCTTTTCTCATTGCTTTTAGTATATCGAATGTGCAATACGTGGAGTTGTCTGTAATTAAACCCTGCGCACTAAGGACTGTATTTTAAGGGAATTACTATTATTACCCCAAATTATATCATACACACATCTAGCTATTAAAGTATCTCTTCTTGTCATTTACCTGTACAGTTTGTGTAACCATGCAAGTATTCACTTATCTGTAAATATAACTGTATATTTACCTGTACAGCTAATTTAACCATGCAACATTTTCACTTACCTGTTCATTTAGCCAGTCAGTCTATTAAGTAAACTATTATTACCCTCGCTCATATCATACGCATTTTTAGCTACTGAAGTATTTCTCTGCCATCAACCTGTATAGTTAACCATCCAACATCCACCAATGTATAGTGTACATATTCAGCCAACCACCCATACTATGCAATGTCTTTTTATAGCTTTTTTTTTGCACTCCAGATATCTTGTATTTCTAAACTTTTTCATACTTCCGCTCTATGTATCATGTACTGTGTATCTGTCTTTTGTGTACTTTCGTTGTGGCATTTTGCACCTGCCCTGTGTTTTGTTATAGCTACTTGACAAAGAAATTTCCCCCTCGGGGGATCAATAAAGTACCTATCTATCTATCTTGTGATACCAATGTCAGCTGGTCTGGCAGAACTTCATGAGCTCCATGACCTTGGTGTCATAGACTGTACACTTTGGCTCTTGCCAGCACTGTGCAGTCTTTTCTTCTTCTGAGTCAGATGATGTTGAGCTTGTTTTACTAAAGCTGGTGTCAAGGTCAATTTATACTTATAAACACAACAATAAGACAAGTGTATGCCTTGCGCCAGTATATTCCTTTGTTCATCAAGTAGTCCTGCAAAGATCCAGCAAAGGTGACTTGCACTAGTTCCCGGTGCTGAGCTTAATGTAAATGGTGCTGCAGATGTTGATGGGATCAGATCCTGTAAATGGAACAGATAGTCCTGTCACATTAGCCTCTGCTGTAGTTAGTTAGCTATTTGGCTAACGGTTAGATACGGTCCGGTAGGCTGTAGCTAACGTAGCCAAAGATAGCTTGCAAAGTTACAAATAACATCGCCAGATAGCAGCTGGCTAATTACATTGGTTTGTTTTGGGGATGTCTAGCCAGCTTATTAGGAAAGCTAGCTAGCTAGATTTGTTACGATAAACAAATGTAGTTCACTAGTTAATTAGCTAGCTAAGTTAGTAACCTCTGCTAAACTTCTCAGTAAGGTAAAATTAAATGTTATCACTGCAGCAGAAGCCTTGATTCTAGTTTGCACATCTAGGTAAGTTTAGTCACCATACTATGACTAAACTTTACAGTTGTTGTTGACACAAAGATAATCATTCGGCAAGCTGATGTTTTACGAACGAGTGGCTGGTCCAGAGGCCCTCCTAACAGAGCCAACCAGAGGCCCTCCCGACAGAGACAACCAGAGTCCCTCCCGACAGAGTCAACCAGAGTCCCTCCCGACAGAGCCATCCAGAGGCCCTCCTGACAGAGCCATCCAGAGGCCCTCCCGACAGAGCCATCCAGAGGCCCTCCCGACAGAGCCATCCAGAGGCCCTCCCGACAGAGCCATCCAGAGGCCCTCCCGACAGAGCCAACCAGAGGCACTCCCGACAGAGCCAACCAGAGGCCCTCCCGGCAGAGCCAACCAGAGGCCCTCCCGACAGAGCCAACCAGAGGCCCTCCCGGCAGAGCCAACCAGAGGCCCTCCCGACAGAGCCAACCAGAGGCCCTCCTGACAGAGAGGAAGACTTCTAACAAGGAGGTGCTACTTTAGTTTTAGGACACAGACACAAACCCAGATGATTTGATTAGATTGCAAACCACAGCACAATGTGCACATCATGTTGTTCTATAGAGATATCGGGTTTCCCCATTGTGTGTCTTTTTTATGTTTCCACCATAGAGGACGGTGAGGTTCCTTTAACAAATACGTAACTGAATCTTTATTATGAGTGTATGTGGGCCATGGGAGTAATTGTGTCTTAACTGTCCAACAGAGGCTGTTTGTGTTTCCTGGAATAGACTACAATGATCTGCAGGATGTTCACTGTCCTCCCCCTCCCCAGCATTCTACACCCCTCTCTCTCTGCAGACAAACACACACACTCTTTCTTTCTTTGGTTCCTTCTATCTACATGATTCCATATGTGTTATTTCATAGTTTTAATGTCTTCACTATTATTCTACAACATAGAAAATAGTAAAAATAAGAAAATCCCTTGAATGAGTAGGTGTGTACAAACTTTTGACTGGTACTGTATCTTGTCACTCTCATCTCATCTCACAGTGTCTCACTCAGCAGTTCAGTCAGGAAACTGGAGCTCCTATCTCTGTGTTCACTCTCTCTCCCGATTGATCAGGTTTCACAAGGAAAAGCCTCTTTGACTGCACTCACCTCTCACTCCCTCCCTCCCTCTCTCTCCCCATCGACTCCAATCAGTGACACAGCCTCCCTGCCTGCTCTTTTCTGTTCCCTTCTGATCTGCACTGTCCTCCTCTGTTCTGTTCTGTTCTTCTCTGCACTGTCCTGCACTGTTCTGCTCTGTTCTAAACCAA
The DNA here is from genome assembly GCA_023634145.1 of Thymallus thymallus. Classification (NCBI taxonomy): domain Eukaryota; kingdom Metazoa; phylum Chordata; class Actinopteri; order Salmoniformes; family Salmonidae; genus Thymallus; species Thymallus thymallus. The sequence continues at coordinate 4,245,186 of CM042417.1, read as the reverse complement.
ATGGGGAGCAGCATGCTGTAGAGAGAGAGAGGAGGATGAGAGGAGTGGAGAGGAGAGGGAGCGAGAGTGGAAGAGAGAGAGGTAATGACAGATCTTACTTTCCTCCTGTGTTCTCCAAGTGGCGCAGTGGTCTAAGACACTGCATCTCAGTGCTAGAGGAGTCACTACAGACACCCTGGTTCAGTGGTCTAAGACACTGCATCTCAGTGCTAGAGGCGTCACTGCAGACAACCTGGTTCAGTGGTCTAAGACACTGAATCTCAGTGCTAGAGGAGTCACTACAGACAACCTGGTTCAGTGGTCTAAGACACTGCATCTCAGTGCTAGAGGCGTCACTGCAGACAACCTGGTTCAGTGGTCTAAGACACTGCATCTCAGTGCTAGAGGAGTCACTACAGACAACCTGGTTCAGTGGTCTAAGACACTGCATCTCAGTGCTAGAGGAGTCACTGCAGACAACCTGGTTCAGTGGTCTAAGACACTGCATCTCAGTGCTAGAGGAGTCACTACAGACAACCTGGTTCAGTGGTCTAAGACACTGCATCTCAGTGCTAGAGGAGTCACTACAGACAACCTGGTTCAGTGGTCTAAGACACTGCATCTCAGTGCTAGAGGCGTCACTACAGACAACCTGGTTCAGTGGTCTAAGACACTGCATCTCAGTGCTAGAGGAGTCACTACAGACAACCTGGTTCAGTGGTCTAAGACACTGCATCTCAGTGCTAGAGGTGTCACTACAGACACCCTGGTTCAGTGGTCTAAGACACTGCATCTCAATGCTAGAGGAGTCACTACAGACAACCTGGTTCAGTGGTCTAAGACACTGCATCTCAGTGCTAGAGGTGTCACTACAGACAGCCTGGTTCAGTGGTCTAAGACACTGCATCTCAGTGCTAGAGGAGTCACTACAGACACCCTGGTTCAGTGGTCTAAGACACTGCATCTCAGTGTTAGAGGAGTCACTACAGACAACCTGGTTCAGTGGTCTAAGACACTGCATCTCAGTGCTAGAGGAGTCACTACAGACAACCTGGTTCAGTGGTCTAAGACACTGCATCTCAGTGCTAGAGGCGTCACTGCAGACAACCTGGTTCAGTAGTCTAAGACACTGCATCTCAGTGCTAGAGGAGTCACTACAGACAACCTGGTTCAGTGGTCTAAGACACTGCATCTCAGTGCTAGAGGTGTCACTACAGACAACCTGGTTCCATCTGGCCGTGACTGGGAGTCCCATAGGGCAGCGCGCAATTGGCCCAGCGTCGTCCGAGTTTGGCCACTGTAGGCCGTCATTGTGAATAAGAATCCGTTCTTGTTCTTGTCTGTCAAGTTAAATAAAGGTTAAATAAAAAATGTTTAACTCCCCCTCCTCCTCATCATCTTTCTTTATCTCCCTTCCCTACTGAGACAGAGATATAGATAGATAGATAGATATTGCAGGCTCCTGAACAAAAGGCTTGTGCGTCAGCACATTCAGAACAAAAAAAACACACACACACACACACACAGTAGGTAGGTTCAGGATATGAGAAGTGGTGGGGTGTTATTAGAGCTTAGTGCTGACCTAAAGGAGTCAGCAGGAGCTGAAGTGCTCTCTCTCTGTAGCTCTAAGGCCCTCACTGTGACGGTGAAGAACTGTACACTCTCAGAGTGCTTGAAAAATTATCTACAAAAGGAAACCGATTGGAAATAAATACTGGATGAAAGAGTATTAACAAAGAGCCCGAAAATTACACCCTTTTCCCACATAGTGAATTACTTTTGACCAGAGCCTTACAAAGTGCTGTTAGAACTCCTACACGTCTTACTACATAATAGCATGTCCAAACACTAAAAACAGAGGCCTTTAGCTTTTATGCTAGTGGTGAGACAAGAATATGAGAGAGTGTACTGTAGAACTTCATAAAGCGGGAGTGAGACACTGCCGCACATAGATACTAGGATGCTCTCGTTTGTAAACGAGGCAGGTCACAGGCCTGTCACAACAGCGCAGAGTCTCTTTGTTTCAACTGTGAGGAGTGGAGAGGCGAGTCAGCTAGCCTCTATCCGCCTCAGCACTCACACGCTCTCAAGCCCCAGTGCTGCTGAAGCTAAGCAGGGTCCACTCCAACAGGAAACATCACTGGCACAACAAACATCTAGGGCTCTATTCAATCGGTATCGCTGAACTTCTGCGATATGGACTGAATAAAAGCCCCAAGTGTAATTGCTTAGAGTGACATTTGTTGATGTGACGCAGGAAGACTGTGACTTTGATGAAACCTTTGGAAAGGTCAGTTCCAGATTGGGGGAGTTTCAGTCTGTGTCCCAAATGACCACATATTCCCTACACAGTTCATTACTTTTGATCAGAGCCATATGGGTTTGGGACTCAGCCACTGAGTTGATTTTGATTTTTAGAGAGCTGTTTTGTAACAGTGTTGCACTCACAGTGCTGCTGTGTAAACAGCTTTAGTCTACATCGTTTGTGGATACATTTAAAATTGAAATAACAGGCAGTTTAAAATGACTATGTGACTAGCGAACTCTCTCTCTCAGAATACAACTATACTACCAAGATATACACTGAGTGAACAACATATTAGTAGCACCTTCTTAATATTGAGTTGCACACCATTTTTGCCCTCAGAACAGCCTCAATTTGTCGGGGCATGGACTTTACAAGGTGTCAATAGCGTTCCACAGGGATGCTGGCCCATGTTGACTCCAATCCTTCCCACAGTTGTGTCAAGTTGGCTGGATGTCCTTTGGGTGGTCGACCATTCTTGATACACACTGGAATCTTGAACGTGAAAAACCCAGCCAGGTTGCAGTTCTAGACACAAACCAGTGCGCCTGGCACCCACTACCATACCCCGTTCAAAGGCACTTAAATCTTTTGTCTTGCCCATTCACCCTCTGAATGGCACACATACACAAATGTTTTGCACTCAGTGTTTATACTGTAGATCACACACAAAAATGCAGCTCATTCGTTAATGCCTTGGGAGGTTTTGACTGTTATGTAAAGCATAGTGAGATGCCTAATGTTTAATTTACACAACGTTTCCCCATAGTGTCATTGACCTGACCTGCGCATGTGTCAGTGCGTGAGCCTGTGCATGTGTGCGTGTGTCTGTGTGTGTGTGCATGTGTGTCTGTGTGTGTGCGCGTGTGCGTGTGTGTGTGTGTGTGTGTGTGTGTAGGGAGGTGGAGATGATTTTCACAAAGGTGGCTGAAGCAGCAAGGCATCTGCTCAGCACCTTCTCTCTCATTACTAACACACACACACACACACACACACACATACACACACACACACACACATACTAGACACACACACAGACACACAGACACACACAGGCCCTTACGCAGCAGCAGGGAGTAGTGGAGGTTATAATTAGCATAGCCGTCTGCTATGGTGCCTGTCTGGAACAGAAGAACCCCCCTCTATGCCCCTCTCTCCTCCGTCTCCCCACTCTTCTCTCCTTTCCCCTCTATCTTTCTCCCCTCTCTCTCCATCCCTCTCAACACGCTCCATCCCCCTCTCCTTCGTTCCAGACAGTTATAAATAAATCCTGTTATCTCACAGAATGGTGCCTGTAATTCCTACCCCTTGCATGTAGATTCAGTGCCTCTTTTTAAAGCCCTGCTGAAAATACACTTTTATAAAGTAGCTTTTAATGTATAATTTGAATGTATTATTTTAATGTATTGTTTTAATGTGTGAAGAGGGTTTTCATGGGAACCAAATGGTCATCTTTCCATTTCCAGTTCAACGATAAGAAATCAGAAGTTGTTTTATTTGGACCCACCTTGCTAGAACCCAATGTACAGCCTATGGCTAGAAACCTTGGTGTCTTTTTGGACCCTGACCTGAACCTAGAGCTGCATGGAAAGAAGGTTGTCCAGTCCTGCTTTTATCTTCTAACAAAAATAGCTAAAGTCAAATATTTTATTTCAGTCACTGATCAGGCATGTAGATTCAGTGCCTCTTTTTAAAGCCCTGCTGAACATACACTTTTATAATGTAGCTTTTAATGAATGATTTGAATGTATTATTTTAATTAGCTGTCTTGTTTCATTCTCCTTCCTCCTGTTTTTAATGTATTATTTTAATTAGCTGTCTTGTTTCATTCTCCTTCCTCCTGTTTTTAATGTATGATTTTAATGTATTATTTTAATTAGCTGTCTTGTTTCATTGTCTTCCTCCTGTTTTTAATGTATTATTTTAATTAGCTGTCTTGTTTCATTCTCTTCCTCCTGTTTTTAATGTATGATTTTAATGTATTATTTTAATTAGCTGTCTTGTTTCATTCTCTTCCTCCTGTTTTTAATGTATGATTTTAATGTATTATTTTAATTAGCTGTCTTGTTTCATTCTCTTCCTCCTATTTTTAATGTATGATTTTAATGTATTATTTTAATTAGCTGTCTTGTTTCATTCTCTTCCTCCTGTTTTTAATGTATGATTTTAATGTATTATTTTAATTAGCTGTCTTGTTTCATTCTCTTCCTCCTGTTTTTAATGTATGATTTTTATGTATTATTTTAATTAGCTGTCTTGTTTCATTCTCTTCCTCCTGTTTTTAATGTATGATTTTAATGTATTATTTTAATTAGCTGTCTTGTTTCATTCTCTTCCTCCTGTTTTTAATGTATGATTTTAATGTATTATTTTAATTAGCTGTCTTGTTTCATTCTCCTTCCTCCTGTTTTTAATGTATGATTTTAATGTATTATTTTAATTAGCTGTCTTGTTCTTTTATTCTTTAGTACTTTTATTTTATTATTTTATGATGTGAAGCACTTTGATACGTGTTTTGAAAAGCACTGTACAATGGAAGTTATTATTATTATAATTATAAATATTATTATTGTTATCATAACACTAAAACAATGTGTGAGCCCGCACTAAGAAAGCATACAGGATTATACATATTTCTCTGCTCCTTGTTTAGGTATTATCCAGGCTGTATCACATCCGGCTGTGATTGGGAGTCCCATAGGGCGGCGCACAATTGGCCCAGCGTCGTTCAGGTTTGGCCGGGGTAGGCCGTCATTGTAAATAAGAATTTGTTCTTAACTGACTTGCCTGGTTAAATAAAAAAATAAAAAAGGCCAGAGCGTTGTTCTCTCCCTCAAATGCTCCCCATGGCCACACATTCATTTTAGGGTCCACAGAAAATTTCCCCCCCGGGGGATCAAATAAAGTACCTATCTATCTATCTATCTATCTATCTATCTATCAGAGAGAATGCTTGTCCCAGCCTCTATGTCTGTTGTATCCTTGGCCCTCTCGTCTCTATTTTCACATCTCTGCTCTTAGCTTGGCTCTCCTCCCAACGCATGGCTACACTCCAGAGTCTTCATTTGTGCCATATTTCTCATTGGTTATTAGATATAGAGCCTTTTATTACTTATATAACCAGCAGACAGGGGGCAGGAATGTTTTATTGAGTTATGTATTTAGAGAGTCAGGGAAGGGAACCAGAACAGCACAATGCCTAAAAACTTTGACTGACTGAAAACCCACTTTCTCTGCACATTCTGGATAATTGTAAAAACATTATGTCACAGACATTTTTCATGGAAGGAGTCATAAGGAATAATCCTAGAGAACATTGACATTCGGGCCTAACACCAAGGCCTTATAAGGAACAGTACACTAGGGCTAAACACTAGAGCCTAACGCAGATGCTAAGCTACAGGACAGTTTTTCAAGCAGAGATTGGAATATGTTCCAGGATTCATCCGATGGCATTGAGGAGTACACCACATCAGTCACTGGCTTCATCAATAAGTGCATCTGTGACGTCATCCCCACAGTGACCGTACGTATATACCCCAACCAGAAGCCATGGATTACAGGCAACATCCGCACTGAGCTAAAGGGTAGAGCTGCAACTTTCAAGGAGCAGGACTCTAACCCGGACACTTATAAGAAATCCCGCTATGCCCTCAGACAAACCATCAAACAGGAAAGGTGTCAATACAGGACTAAGATTTTATCCTACTACACCAGCTCCGATGACTGCAAACTATAACGGAGTACGAAGGGAAGCCCAGCCGCAAGCTACCCAGTGACACGAGCCTACCAGACGAGCTAACTTACTTCAATGTGTGCTTCGAGGCAAGCAACACTGAAGCATGCATGAGAGAACCAGCTGTTCCGGACGACTGTGATCATGCTCTCCGTAGACCTTTAAACAGGTCAACATTCACAAGGCCAGATGGATTACCAAGACCTGTACTCAGAGCATGCGCTGTTCAACTGGCAAGTGTCTTCACTAACATTTTCAACCTGTCCCTGGCCGAGTCTGTAATACCTACATTTCAAACAGACCACCATAGTCCCTGTGCTCAGGTACACCAGGGTAAACTGCATAAATGACTACCGACCCTAAACCATGAAATGCTTTGAAAGGCTGGTCATGGCTCACATCAACACCATTATCCCAGAAACCCTAGACCCACTCCAATCTGCACACTGCCCCAACAGATCGACAGATGACGCAATCTCTTTTGCACTCCACACTGCCCTTTCCCAACCGGACAAAAGGAACACCTAAGTGAGAATGCTATTCATTGACTACAGCTCAGCGTTCAACACCATAGTGCCCTCAAAGCTCATCACTAAGCTAAGGATCCTGGGACTAAACACCTCCATCTGCAACTGGATCCTGGACTTCCTGACGAGCCGCCCCCAGGTGGTAAGGGTAGGCAACAACACATCCGCCACACTGATCCTCTACACCCGTGTGGCCAAGCACGACTCCTACACCATCATTAAGTTTGCCGACGAACGGTGATAGGCCTGATCACCGACAACGATGAGACAGCCTATAGGGAGGAGGTCAGAGACCTGGCCGTGTCGTGCCAGGACAACAAACTCTCCCTCAATGTGATCAAGACAAAGGAGCTGATTGTGGACTACAAGAAAAAGAGGGCCAAACACGCCCCCATTTTACATCAACAGGCTGCAGTGGAGCAGGTTGAGAGCTTTAAGTTCCTTGGGTTAAGTTCCCTAAAAATTGCCAAACACTCCAGCCACCCAAGTCATAGACTGTTCTCTGTGCTACCGCACGCCAAGCGGTACCAGAGCGCTAAGTCTAGGTCCAAAAGGCTTCTTAACAGCTTATACCCCCAAGCCATAAGTCTACTGAACAGCTAATCAAATGGCTACCCGGACTATTTGCATTGACCCCCCCCCCCCCCCTTTGTTTTTACACTACTGCTTCTCACTGTTTATTATCTATGCATAGTAACTTTACCCCTACCTACATGTACAAATTACCTCAACTAACCTGTACCCCAGCACAGTTTGGCTAAACCAACCAGTACCCCCTGTAAATAGCCTCGTTATTGTTATGGAATTTTATTGTGTTACTATAAATACATTTTTTACTTTAGTTTATTTAGTACATATTTACTTAACTATATTTCTTGAACTGCATTGTTGATTAAGGGCTTGTAAGTAAGCATTTCACGGTAAGGTCTACACCTCTTGATTTGAAACAATCTTGTCTCACTAATGTTCTTGTGGCTGAATGGAAGCAAGTCCCCAAAGCAACGTTCCAACATCTAGTCGCCTTCCCAGAAGAGTGGATGCTGTTATAGCAGCAAAGAGGGGACCAACTCCATATTAATGCCCATGATTTAGGAATGAGATGTTCGAGGAGCCGGTGTCCACATACTTTTGGCCATGTAGTGGATATACTGTGCATTCGGAAAGTATTCAGACCCCTTGACTTTTTCCACATTTTGTTACGTTACAGCCTTATTCTAAAATGGATTCAGTTAACTAGTGAACAGCTTTTTAGAAATGTTTGCAAATTTATTAAAAATAAAAACAGAAATACCTTATTTACATAAGTATTCAGACCCTTTGCTATGAGACTTAAAATTGAGCTCAGGTGCATCCTGTTTCAATTGATTATCCTTTAGATGTTTCTACAACTTGATGTTTCTACACCTGTCGTTGTAACAAATGCCCCGCGCAGAGCTGCGTGACCTCCTCCTCTCCGGCGGTCCTCCTCGCCGGCGTTCTAACCGGCGGTCGTGGGAAGATGGTAGCAACACCCTGATGATCCACACCTGTTACGCATTGGTCATCAGGGTCACTATTTAGCTCTGTGTGTTTTGGTTCACCCCTCGCAGGTTATTGTTTTCCTGTGTGTATTGCTGTATGTCTATTTCTTATTATTTTTTTTTTTATCTTTGACTATTCACCTCCTCTTTTACTTTCGCCCCTCGCACTATCACAGAATAACCCGCAATATCATCACCAGCTTGTCTTTGTCTGCACCTTTTTTTATTTTTATTTTCCCCTCTCATTTCCCTAGGTCTCCATGGACGGGTGCGGAGAGGGAGCTGGGCTACCCGGTCGGACACCTTAGCTGGAGTAGAGACTCCGAGCCATGGAGGAACAAGTCGCCGGGTTGATGACCTCACTCGGGGGACATGATGTCCCTCATGGCGGCACGATCGGGCGGGGAGCACCCGGTGGGTTCATCTGGAGCCACAGCGTCCCCAGCACCCGATCGTATAGTCTCGACACGTCCCGAGGGGAGAACTCCGGAGAGCCGTCCCAGATAAATATGATGGCAATCCGGAGGGTTGTCGTGGGTTCCTTCTCCAGTGTGAACTGTATTTAGGCGAACAGCCTGTGTCGGACTCGGAGAGTTATTTAGAACTTGTCATTCTGGTAGAAATTATGTGGGTAAAACGAAGCACAAATTAAAAGTAAGAATCTCTGAGCATCATGGCATTGGGTGCACAAATTCTGCTACCCAGTTGAGGCCCCCTTTTTGGAAGCAAACCACTATTTCGTCCCTTCGCTATATCGACATCGAACACGTCACCTTCCCTAGGAGAGGGGGTGACCTTGACAATTTATTGTTAAAACAAGAGGCAGCCTGGATCTTTAATTCAAAGACCCTTGCTCCATTCGGTCTCAATGTAGACTTTGATCTGAAGACATTCTTGTGATTACTGTGTTTTTGCTATTCATTGTAAAGACTACACTTGGAGGAACCTACAAAATGAATGTGCCGTTATTAGGCCTATGTGCCAGATGCTAAGACTACAAACCTTTATAAATGGCCTATTTGCGAGATTGACTTGATGTTTTAATAGGCATAGGCTACAGACAAAAATCTGGCTTTATAATTGCAATTCAACTGTGCCATGGTTTGCTGAACTAGATACAGGTAGCCTATAGCCCCTGATTGGCCAACATCTAATTTCAGGGAATAATTCACAATAAAACTATCATTAAATGTGGAGAATGATACGTTGGCGATAGAGCTGTGAACATGATCACAATTGATAACTTCCAATTTAATTAACTAAACATGGCCTTTTAATAATTGCATAATAACACAACGACTATAAACTGAAGTTATAGGCAATTTATTTAATTTGTTTGCCAGCTCTAGGTAGGCTACACAAGTGGTACACATTGATTTGCAATGACTCCAGTGATATAATTTCAACATATTTATTGTATCAGATGGCAGGCTAAGTAGCCTACAATGGGATATAAATTAATAGCCTACTTGATGGCCAACAGATGCAAATATATAATTCTAAACATTTCATGTCCGTTTCATTGTAGACTTTTTCGCATGGCAGAAGCACGCGAGGGAGTTACATAACTTCCATTTCAATATTTCGCTTGATACTGTTTTCCATAAGAAAACAAAAGTTGACATTAGAATGCAGTTTACTTAAAACCACCTCTTAGTGAATGTATATAAAGCTCTCTAGTGCGACTAAAGTCGCTTTTTCGCCGTTATATAAGTTCTAGCGCGTTAATGTTTTATGGGAACATGGTTTGGAAATAGGGGGTCATTATGGAGCCAATCTAAATGGCCACCTACACTCAGCTGCCTGATACAGCGCTCTCTCAACACACAGACCCCTCCGGCCGTCCCTATCTCCCCCATACACTTATTCAGTAACAGCCTGATAGTCAACGGCAGCCAACGGCAGCAGGTCACAGTTAAATATATATCTTTTTAAAGAGAAATGCCATGGCGGCCGCGGTGCAATTTAGAAGTCGCCCCAAAACCAGCAACCCGCGACCAATATATTTTCACCGGCGGCATCATTCTGAAGTCGCCCAATTTTGCTCGATTACCCGGAAATGGTAACCCTGGATTAGCACAGTAACTTCCCGTAAAGGGACAGCTGAACATTTTGTCTCTGATATTAGTGGTTAAAGCCGCATTATGCAGAAATCCCTCCACTAAAACTCACGTAGACACTTGTCTGTCTAACCAATAATAACCCATACAGATCGTGGCAAAACCCATAGCCTGCACTACACGTAAACAATATCCTGTTGTTTTTACAGTCACTTACTGGCAGCAAGTTACCTAGTACAGTATATTACCGTAAATTCCAAAGAAACGTTGGTTTAACAGTACATTACTGTGAAGTTTGCAGTAATGTAAACCAACATTTATTTTTTATTTTACAGTGACTTACGGTTAACTGGCTGCCAGTAAATTCTGTAAAAACAGGAATTTTTTTGTTTACAGACTCATAACCTTTCATGTCCCCCTTTTCCTTGAATTATTGTATACCTTTACTATACAATTCCTTAAATTAATTTTGTATTATATTCTATTTGCAAGATGTAATTGTAGCAACTTCATTGGGAAAGCCCGGTTCCTGATGTTTCTGCTCTTACCCTTTCCATTACTGTCATTGTCAAGCCAAACATGTTCGGCATGAGTTGACAAGAGAGCAGAAGCAGACTGGCACCCAGGCTACCTTGGACTAGCCAGACTCCGAAAATGTCAAAGAAACTGTGTGTTAAGGACCCATGACCTGTGTGTTAATGACCCATGACCTGTGTTAATGACCCATGCCCTGTGTGTTAAGGACCCATGACCTGTGTGTTAATGACCCATGCCCTGTGTGTTAAGGACCCATACCCTGTGTGTTAAGGACCCATGACCTGTGTGTTAAGGACCCATGACCTGTGTGTTAATGACCCATGACCTGTGTGTTAATGACCCATGACCTGTGTGTTAATGACCTGTGGCCTCATGGGTGGAATGTTATTCATATTTTTGATAATAAACATTAAACACCGAAAATCCTGTTTCTATTACAACAGTTTTGTTATATTTCCATCTTCTGTGATGTATATAAAGTGTAATATTAGGACTCTAACTCATAAAGTAATAAATTTCAGCTCTATATCTGACATGGTAGAGGCGTCTTCTTTTTTTAAGCTCATAACCATGTGTGTGAGATGGATACTTTTGTTTCAAAGTTGATCTGTTTAAGACTACCAAGAAATACTGTGTAACCCTGATCTATCCCACTGCAGTAAAAAGTTTAATTTGTTTGATATTTTCCAGATTTAGTGTCAGTAAACTACATTGGTCATGAGCTATCCCTGTGTTACACGGGTCAAACTTGTAACAAAACATACTGAAATGGCTAAACCACCTATTTGCATCAAGAGATCTAGTTCTGTAAAAATGACACATGACACCAGGCTACACTCACAGTGTCACTGTGAGAAATCCTTCCACAACTGCTGTGTCATCATGATTTACTATTAGGGTGTCAACATCTATCATAATCTGAGATGTCCCCCTGTTATAACGTATGAATCATCTAATAAACCTGAAACCTTCCTAAGAGCCACATTATAGTTATAACAGACCAGTTTAATGATTGTCTCTGAGTCCATCCAGTAATCACAATGTAACATAACTTGCTCAAACAACATTTTTTATGAGTTAAATCTTTTACAGACAGTATGGATACTGGACAACCAAGTATTTTCTCAGGTTTGGAACATTCAAAATAACCCCCAAAACATCCACTTTGAAGTGTTTTCTTAACAATATACATGAATCATCCAGTTGTCCAGACACAAGTAGTGGTCCTGTCAAATACGACTGAACTGACAAATAAAATTAAGACTATGTTTATTTTATTTAACCAGGCAAGTCAGTTAAGAACAAATTCATATTTACAATGACGGCCTAGGAACACTGCCTTGTTCAGGGGCAGAACGACTGATTTTTTACTTTGTCAGCTCAGGCATTCGATCCGGCAACCTTTCGGTTACGGGCCCAACACCTGCCGCCCAATGTGGTTGAAAAAGTGGAATTCCTCAAAAACAATTATTTAAAGTAAAGCCTACAATTAACTGAACGGCACTAGATACAATATGAACATTAAATTCACTGTCTTTACTGGAAAAAGGAACAAATCATGTTTTTCTGTCACAGTTTGGAGACAGTCAGTAAAGACTTACTGAGGTCCTTGACCTCTCCGGCCGTCCTGACTCTGTCATAGCCCAGGACAGCCATGGCGTGATGGCAGTAGTCCTCCACCTGTTTGATCTGCTGGATGCTGAGTACTGTTCTCCAAGCACTGGCAGCCTGTGAGGCATTCCTGGAGGACACCATGAACGGCTTGGAGGACGAGCTAGATCCGCTGGTCATATTCAAAGCAAACAACTCAATGTCATGGTTGGTGGTGAGGTTGGCGAAGCGGTAGATGTTCCTTAGGATCTTCACAGGGTTCTCCACCAGGTCCTCATAACGCACAGCCATATACTTCCCTTTGAGCCAGCTGGGAGGGTTTAAGGCAGTTCTCAGGGTCCTGGAGGTGCGCTCACAGATTACCTCCATGGCTCCGATGGAGTGGTAGTCCGAGCCGTCCTTCTTGTTGGCTTTGTGGTTAGGGTCTACAAAGGGGATTCTGCGGAGCTTAGGGTCCCTGCTCCGGACCACCTGCAGGTTCTCCCGGATCAGCCCGTGTCTGGACTTGATCCTGGAGTTGGCCACAGCCCGGGGGTCCCTGACCAGGTGGACTACCTTCACGTCCAGGGACGGGTCCTCCATGAGGGGGGCTAGAACATTGACATCCAGGATACGAACCCCTTTAATAACGATAGTGCTGTATTTGAGGCACTCCTCCTCTAGTAGTCTAAGGCTTTGAGGGGGGCACTTTTTACACACCTTGTCGTCCACCATCCCCACCACCTCTTTCCTGTAGGCGGAGCAGAGGGGGTAGGAGCACACCACCTTATTCAGGGTGGCCCCAAAGAGTCCTAGGGAGGTAAAGTTCTTTCCCCCTGGGCTGTTGTACAGCTGGAACACAGAGAGATCACAGCGGTATAAGGAGCTGAGCATGTCCCTGGCTGCCCCCTGCAAAGACACAGCGTCTCCCGGGTACAGCTTCTGCCAGATGTGCCACATGGGTTCATACAGGAAGAACACTTCAGAATGTTGGTTAAACAGCTCCCCGAAAAAGGAGGACCCAGACCTCCATGTAGTCAAAACATAGACCAACTGTCTCTTCTTGGCCAGATAGGGTCTGTAGAGGAACCGGATGTCTGACCTGCCTTGATAGGAAGCACTCCTCATCTGGTGATTGCACTGCTGGGGCTCTTTAGTCCATGTATAATTGGCCAGGTTCAGCATGGTCAGCACCAGCAGTAAGAAATAGGCTATAAACAACACAATCCGCTTTCTGCGTAACACCTTCATCACGATGCCGGGCTGAGCTATTATCTTGGTATGGTTCCTGTGCGTTTTGAGTTTTCTCCAGTAGCCAGAATCATGTTCCCAAGGCGCTGTCAACTTCAGTTGTCTATGGTATTGTTTCCCTCTCATCTGTAACCTAGTTGTGAGTGGCTCTCACAACCATTTACAATAGGCAAAGATGTACGGTTATTTAATATATCCGGTGGGAATTGATACACCAAGCGAATTGAATGTTAAATCGTTCCCATTGGCCAAATACGTAAATTCAACGTCTATTCCACATTGGTTCAACGTAATTTCATTGACATTACATGGAAACAACATTGATTCAACTAGTGTGTGCCCAGTGGGTTAGGTAATACTCCAGCAAACACATATTCGATATCACAATCTAATTCGCAATCCAAAATAAGATAACACAGCCCTGCTTTTACTGCACTGCGCAAGGCTCTTCACATGAAAGAGCGATACCATGAAAATATTCCATTGCGGGTATTACAGTGCTTATTGCTGTTTGCGTGCCATCAAAACAAAACGAGTAGCCGTTCATCCAAACAATGTATGCCCTCCTTGACAACGGTCGGCGTAGGCATCTCTGCGCAGTTCAAATCTGATGCGCCCCAGTATAGATGGAGCCGTTATGTGCACTGAACAACAGCACACAAGTACTAGCCCTTGTGGAGAGTAATTAAGCTCTCCGGCTTCTCCTTCCTTTAGCTAAACATCGACAGTATATCCAGAGGGGCAGTCTAATCTTCCAAAGATATTTCCGTTCTTCCTGATGCGCCGTAGTTTGTGTCTGTAACTAATTCTAACTGGACTGATTCAATCAGAGACTTCAGGAAGAAAGATCCTTCCTCCCCCAGACGCCGTTGGAGCGTGATAGGATACTTGGGTTAGCAGCCGCGCCCTTGGCTCTACCGCACGCCTGTCAACAGCGCACCGCTCTGGAGACGCCCACATCGGAAAACAAAGGGTGCGTTCGAGCTGATCACCTTTGTCAAGATGTTGAACAACGTGGGTCACCACATTTTGAACCTCTGTTGCATTATGGGTATAAAACTTGTCGGACTTTTGCGACTACCATGTCGACTGCATGACCTTTACAACAACAATGTGATCAAAGGTCATAAACTTTCCACTGCAGTTGACTGGAAATCTCTACAGTTGCTCCTCACCCTGCAACATGAAGTAGAAACCAAAACATTGTGGGAGACAACCTTCTTCTGTTCCTTTGAAAGCAAAAGGCACTATATGTTCGTAAATGGTTGACGTCAACACCTGTCATTGGTTCCCTGTTTTGTGTGGATGACTACATAGGTTACATCTGATCCAGTCTAACAGAAATAATGAAATATTCTACTTGCAATAAAAGCTCATATATTTATCTAGATGTTACTGTAATGTTGTGTCCAATGTTATAGTCTATAAGTCTATTTTTGTCACCACATTCTAATTGGTTGATTGTCTATTAAGTGTGAATACATCTGAATACATATTATATGGGTTTTTGTAAGTGATTACTACACTGGCCGTTTTAGAGGCTTAATCTGTGTCGAGGAAACCAGTCGTGGGGTCAATACCAAGTACATGTTTACTGCTTGGCAAATTTCTTGGCATATTATTTACCCAGTAACTTATGTGAACTGATTGGTTGGGTGGCAGGTAGCTTAGCGGTTAGAGTGTTGAGCCACTAAACGAAAGGTCCCTGGTTTGAATACCTGAGGCGACAAGGTGAAAAACCTGTCGATGTGTCCTTGAGCAAGGCACTTAACCCTAATTTGCTCTGTACCCTGTAGGTAGGCCGTCATTGTAAGACTACTGAACAAGGCTATTTGCATTGGCCCCCTTTTTTTGTTTTGTTGAATTTACTCTCTTGCACCGGCTCTATGCACACTCACTAGACTCCACCCACACACGCACTAGACTCCACCCACACACTCACTAGACTCCACCCACACACGCACTAGACTCCACCCACACACTCACTAGACTCCACCCACACACTCACTAGACTCCACCCACACACTCACTAGACTCCACCCACACACTCACTAGACTCCACCCACACACTCACACATACTACACTGTCACCTCAACACACACTCACTGGACTCCACCCACACACTCACTAGACTCCACCCACACACTCACACATACTCACATACACATAACAGCAGAGCCATCTATTGGCTTGGCGACATCTCGTAACATCTTCCTTTACACAACAAATGAAGATAACTGCTCCTCGACTCATAACCAGGAGAACTGGGGTTGGATCCTTGCCAGTGAAAACATTACACTGTTAACAAAAACATATAACAGTGTTCTTATTCAAGTACCTTCAATAAGCATCAACTTTAAAGTCAATACGCAGACTACCCTCTTCCCTCTTACAAAAAAAATACAAAACATATAGAACCTTTTAGATTAAACATCATGGTCTCTGGAGTATCTCACAGGCGGCCTGATATTTGCCCTGCTTCTGTTGTGTCTCAGAGTTATGTTTTCAGGCGGTGGGGCTTCTTCCATATCAGCAGCCTGTTGTTCACCACCTGCTTGGATGGCAGGTTTGTTGTAGTCCCTTGTAGCTCAGATGGTAGAGCATGGAGCTGACTGTAAATCACTCTGGATTAGAGCGTCTGCTAAAAGACTAACATGTACATGTTCCCCGGTCATCCTCATCGTTCAGGGGGATCCTGAGATGTTCAGTCATTGGACGAATGTCTGTTTCTGCTGTATTGTTTACCATTCACTAGTATTTCATCTGACCGGTCACTGAGTTGATCAGTGCGTATGCCCAGCGTCCAAGTGCTGGCTGAGTTGTTGGGGTGGAGAAGAACCCTTACTGTTTGTCCATGGATGATGTTGAGCATGTCACAGGCATGTGTGTCATGGTGGTGTTCTGCTGTCAGCCCTTTTGCTTGTTTTCTTGAAAACATCACCTTTTCGTGTGTGTCACCACATCAATAGAGTAGAATGTCTTCCGCAAATCACACTCACTCCTTTAAGTCCTTGTAGTGATTCACACTGTCTGCGCCGGTATTCTTCAGCTGCTGGCTTGATTCCAAATGGCCTTCTCAGCCATATATATCTGCAGGTCTCCAGAATGTTGTTATATATCTTATCACTTCATCAAGTTTGACTTGCCAATATCCATCTTTGGCTTTGAGTACTGAGAATACCTTTGCGTTGGATATCTCTGATAAAATCTCTTCTATTGTGGGTATCTGGAAGTGTGATCTCAGTAATGCTTTGTTTAGTGCACTGGGGTCCATGCATATTTGTAGTTTATCAGGTTTTTCAATGACAACCATGTTGCTGATCCACGGTGTGGATCATACAAGACCAATGTACTGTTGATTAGAAAGTAGTAGATTACTCGGTAGCATGCATACAGCTCCTTTCAGTGCATAGTATGTAATGCCTAACTTGGCTCGCTAGTACTATATAGTATCATACTCACATACACATAGCAGCAGCGCCATCTGTTGCCTTGGCGACATCTCGTAACACCTACAGTAGCTAGTGTTGCGTTTCCTATAAACATCAGAAGTTGTCCAACTTGCTGTCGGTGCATATGTACCTCCCCCGACATTACTCGTCTTACCACTCAAAGGTGGCCAAAATCTCACAGCAATG
This sequence comes from Thymallus thymallus, assembly GCA_023634145.1. Classification (NCBI taxonomy): domain Eukaryota; kingdom Metazoa; phylum Chordata; class Actinopteri; order Salmoniformes; family Salmonidae; genus Thymallus; species Thymallus thymallus. The sequence goes on along the minus strand of CM042417.1, from coordinate 4,228,042 downwards.
GTTGTTGAAGGTTGGAATGATGCTGTTGTTAGATAGATAGATAGATAGATAGATAGATAGATAGATAGATAGATAGATAGATAGATAGATAGATAGATAGATAGATAGATAGATAGATAGATAGATAGATAGATAGATAGATAGATAGATAGATAGATAGATAGATAGATAGATAGATAGATAGATAGATAGATAGATAGATAGATAGATAGATAGATAGATAGATAGATAGATAGATAGATAGATAGATAGATAGATAGATAGATAGATAGATAGATAGATAGATAGATAGATAGATAGAAAATACACAAAAGACAGATACACGATACATGATACATAGAGCGGCAGTATGAAAAAGTATAGAAATACAAGATATCTGGAGTGAAAAAAAAGCTATAAAAAGACATTGCATAGTATGGGTGGTTGGCTGAATATGTACACTATACATTGGTGGATGTTGGATGGTTAACTATACTGTACGGTCGATGGCAGAGAAATACTTCAATAGCTAAAAATGCGTATGATATGAGCGAGGGTAATAATAGTTTACTTAATAGACAGACTGGCTAAATGAACAGGTAAGTGAAAATGTTGCATGGTTAAATTAGCTGTACAGGTAAATATACAGTTATATTTACAGATAAGTGAATACTTGCATGGTTACACAAACTGTACAGGTAAATGACAGGAAGAGATACTTTAATAGCTAAATGTGTGTATGATATAATTTGGGGTAATAATAGTAATTCCCTTAAAATACAGTCCTTAGTGCACAGGGTTTAATTACAGACAACTCCACTTATTGCACATTCGAAATACTAAAAGCAATGAGACAAGGTGCAACTGACAGGATACTAATATGCATTCCTGAGTGAATGGCTACGTAAGTTAGGTCCAAGAATTACTAGCAATATTGCACGTGATATGATATAACAACTGTACATGAGTATGTATATACAGACCTGCATGAATAAATAGGTCCTGAGTGAATGAGTGCTGAAATAATAGAAATGGAAGGGCTGCTGGTCTGCCCTCTGCCAGTGTAGGAGCGTTGTCTTGACACAGCTCCAGTCCATTCAATTATAGACGTGCTTAGCCCACTGTTATGCAACTATTAGTACAAATCTGTTACATTGTTTCTGTAAAAACAGCTAGCTGGAGCTCGTCTGAGCGTTCGGCTGTGAACCCACCAGTACTTATTGTTGATTGTTAAGATTCTGACTCGCTACAGGCTGTCCGGCTAGAACAAGGCAGTTGTATTGGCTCTTGGTCAGTGCCACACATTAGCTAACACAAGTAGAAGAAGTGATCTTTGTGATACATAGGAATGGACTTGTGGTTCTCTAAAGGTTAGATGCATATACAGTGGCATTAGGAAAGTATTCAGACCCCTTGAATTTTTCCATATTTTGTTATGTTACAGCCTTATTCTAAAATTGATTGAATTGTTTTTCCCCTCATCAATCTACACACAATGCACCATAATGGCAATGGAAAAACTGTTTTTTAGATTTTTTGTATAAAAAAGAAATATCACATTTACATAAGTATTCAGACCCTTTACTCAGTACTTTGTTGAAGAACCTTTATCAGCGATTACAACCTTGAGTCTTCTTGGGTATGACGCTACAAGCCTGGCACACCTGTATTTGGGATGTTTCTCCCATTCTTCTCTGCAGACCCTCTCAAGCTCTGTCAGGTTGGATGGGGAGCGTTGCTGCACAGCTATTTTCAGGTCTCTCCAGAGATGTTTGATTGGGGTTATGTCTGGGCTCTGGCTGGGTCACTCAAGGACATTCAGAGACTTGTCCCGAAGCCACTCCTGTTAGAAGGTGAACCTTCACCCCAGTCTGAGGTCCTGAGTGCTCTGGAGAAGGTTTTCATCAAGGATCTCTCTGTACTTGGCTCCGTTCATCTTTCTCTCGATCCTGACTAGTCTCCCAGTCCCTGCCGCTGAAAAATATCCCCACAGCATGATGCTGCCACCACCATGCTTCACTGTAGGGATGGCAATAGGTTTCTTCCAGACGTGACGCTTGGCATTCAAGCCAAAGAGTTCAATCTTGGTTTCATCAGACTAGAGAATCTTGTTGCTCATGGTCTGAGAGTCTTTAGGTGCCTTTTGGCTGTCATGTGCCTTTTACTGAGGAGTGGCTTCTGTCTGGCCACTCTACCATAAAGGCCTGATTGGTGGAGTGATGCAGAGATGGTTGTCCTTCCGGTGGTCTGAATACTTATGTAAATAAGGTATTTCTATATATATTTGTTAGAATTTCTAAAAACCTATTTTTGCTTTGTCATTATGGTGTATTGTGTGTAGATTAATGAGGATTTTTTTTTTTTTATGTAATACATTTTAGATTAAGGTTGTAACGTAACAGAATGTGTCAAGGAGTCTGAATACTCTCCAAATGTACTGTGTGACAGTATTAATACAGTTGAACATGCAATAGGAATATATAACAGGAATGAAAATGATGTTCACATAGCAGCATATGCACATAAACGTATGCACTCTGGGGATGGCAGGTAGGAGCGTTGGGCTAGCAACCGAAAGGTTGTTGGCTCGAATCCCCAAGCTGACAAGGTAAATAAATCTCTGGTTCTGCCCTGAGCAAGGCAGTTAACCCACTGTTCCCCGGGGATGTCAATTAAGGTAGACCTTTGCACCTCTCTGACTCAGAGAGGTTGGTTTAATGTTTGTTTTTATTTAACCTTTATTTAACTACTCAGTTAAGAACAATTTCTTATTTACAATGACGGCCAAACCTGGGCCAATTGTGTGCCGCCCTATGGGACTCCCAATCACGGCCAGATGTGATGCAGCCTGGATTCAAACATGGGGCTGCAGTGGCACCTCTTGCACTGAGATGCAGTGTCTTAGACCGCAGTGCCACTCGGGAGCCCCCTGCAGCAGTCATATTTCAGTTGAATGCATTCAGTTGTACAACTGACTAGGTATCCCCCTTTCCCTGTATTTAAACATATCTTTGGAGAGAGAGAGAGAGAAACAAATTACTCTGACAGGCTTGATTTATATCCCCCTCTCTCCTGATTAGTGGGAGTCTTGTTTGATCGGCCCTGGTGCCAGAGGGTCGTAAATTACTCTGTACATGCTCGAGCTCCAAGAACCGTCTCTAAAACTTCTGTTAGGTTCTAGAACTCGCCATGGCATGGCTCTAGACAACATGAAAACCACCTCTGCTAGGGCGAGTGAAATGGTCAGAGTGAGGTGTTCTTTCATTCATTTGTGTCTGGAAGTAGCTAGCAAGCTAGCCAACATTAGCAAGTTAGCTTGGGTGCTTGACTACCGTTGTGAACACTCCGAACACTCGGATCAACCCTACTCCTTGACCAGAGCGTCCAGTGTGCGCTCTGAACCCTCCTCGAGACAACATGTCAGTTCATACTGCGAGAGCTCGGATAGGTTGGAGGACGTCCTCCGGAAGTTGTCATCATTACTGTGAGAACCAAGAGCCTTCTAGGTTTTGAATTGTAGTCAATGTACCCAGAGAAGGACAGAAGCTAGCTGTCCTCTGGCTACACCATGGTGCTACCCTACATAATGCTGCTGAGGCTACTGTAGACCTTCATTGCAAAACAATGTGTTTTAATCAATTATTTGGTGATGTGAATATATTTAGTATAGTTTTATCTAAAAAGGATAACTTTTGGGCCTCCCGAGTGGCACAGCAGTCTAAGGCTACCTGCATTACTACAGATCCTGGTTCGATACTGGGATGTCCTTGTCCCATCACGCTCTAGCAACTCCTGTGGCAGGCTGGGCGCATGCACACTGACACGGTCGCCAGGTGTACAGTGTTTCCTCTGACACATTGGTGCGTCTGGCTTCCGGGTTAAGCGTGCATTGTGTCAAGAAGCAGTGCGGCTTGGCGGGGTTGTGTTTTGGAGGACGCACAGCTCTCGACCTTCGCCTCTCCCGAGTCTGTACGGGAGTTGCAACGATGGGACAAGACTGCAACTACCCATTGGATATGACGAAATTGGGGAGAAAAAGGGGTAAAAAAAATAAAATGATAACTTTTTAAATGTTTTTATTTGTGTGAAATTCACTGAGCAGGATGCTCCTCCCCTTCCTCCTCTGAGGAGCCTCCACTGTATACTTAAGTACTTTACACCACTGCAAACAGTACAACTGTAAGAAAGTAACTACAAGTGACTGAGCATTGCTAACAGCATAAAACCCACAACAGTAAACTCACTTTATGGACGCAAGCACAATCTAACTAGTAAACACACTGATAACTTGGTCTTCATCTGTCTACAAGGACAGCCACTCTGACCTGTGCATTTGGGCTAATTAATAGTAATATAATAATAATAATAACTAATTAGTGGAAACCATGAGGCTGTGATAGACATCTGAAAAGGGAATAAATCCTCCTAATGGGACTGTGGGGAAATGCACGTGCTCACGCATGGCCTTTCTTTTTTTTTTACAGTTTTAAAATTACGTTGTTTAAAATCGTATGTTTTGTTTCATTACGTTTTTTGTGGGATGTTTTGTTTTATTGTCAGAGAGAGAACAGACAATAGCCTACATTCCATGTACGATATTAACATTATAGATCATGTGTCTACCATGTCTTTTCATTTATAGCTCCCATTGCGTCATTTTTTTTTGCCCACAGTCTCAAGAGGTTACTCTAGACCCAGTTTAACGGTAGGCAATGAGCAGTTCCCGTTGAGAGCCGTTCAACCCGCTGAACTGAACTGACAATCCTGACCTGTCCTCTCTCACCAGGCAAATTGGAATCAACGGTAATCTGCTATTCGACAGAGCTGGGAAGCGACAAACCCATCTGTTTCAGGGCAAATGCTCAACAGACTGAAAATAATCTGCTCATGTGTGTCAATTCATGTGTTATTAGAACAATGGAAGCCAGAAAGAGGAGGGTTTGAGCATCTCTATTGGGAGTCAAGATTATATAGGCTACTCTTTTCCTTATTGGATTTCCTCTCGTTACTCTAGGCTTTCAGATGCAGCTACTGCTCACTGTGTGCTCTGCAGTTGCTTTGCAAAGATGGCCATCTGCTGGGGCGAAGAGAATATTTCAATTCCAGTTTGGGTTTATAGAAAAATAAGATTAAGAAACTGAATTGATTAATTGTGAAATGTATTCTTTGTTCTCCAGATCCAGGCCTACAGTGATTTCACGAGATATGTTCACCCGGACTACAAAAATAACACATTTTACATGAAATACACCCCATTCCCGGGTTTAATGGTACAATGGTATGTTCATTACCTAAAAGCTCTCTGGTATTAAATGGTGCAGTATATATTAAATGGTGCAGTATATACCTATATACCTGTGTGATTTAAAGTGTTCTCAAAGTCACTCCTAGAAACACACACACACACACACACACACACACACACACACACAATCACACACACACACACACACACACACACTCACACACACACACACACACACACACACACACACACACACACACACACACACACACACACACACACACACACACACACACACACACACACACACACACACACACACACACACACACACACACACACAATGTGGTCATATAATTCCTGTCATATGAGATTTTATGTTATGAATGTGCAAATTGAAACTTTGAGACAATGTTATTCAAAATCAAACCGCATATTTTAGCGTTATGTTAGCAGACTTAGATTGTGATACAGTATTTTGGAAATACTTCAGAGGGAACCTTTTACAGTTTTTGCCTATTGCTTACACACGTTTTGCTAAATTTGGCTCATTGTGTCAAAACTCTACACACAAGCATATAAGACACAACACTGGGAAATAAACCATTCACATCTATGTCAAATTGAAACTCTGCTATCAAAACCTAACAATCCTTTGTCAAAATGTCACTCTGATGACAAAATGATACCCACTTGCATCATATGAATACACTTTCAGATCAGCAGCAACACACTAGTCTACTTTATATAAAAAACTGCAGTCTTTTGTTTTCAATGTTTTTATTCAGTTCCACAGAGGGCATGTTTTCACAACAACCAAAAAATGAAATACTGAATTCAAAATCATTACATTACAGTAGTATATTTTACAGTACAGTAAATTCAGTTAAATCAAAAAATTACAATACACTACTGTAAACACAGAAAAACACAATTGTGCGCAAGTGGGCTTATGGATCCTGCCGTCTGTTGGGGTCTGGCCACAGGATCTCATCAACATCACAAGCAATGTCTTCTCTCGCTAAGCATCTGGGAAAATATCCCCTTGTGTGCCGAATCCATCCCTGGATTGACCTCACCTCTGAAACATCTCAACACGTTATCACGGTATGTTTCAGAAAACTACCACTTTTGTTAGAAAAGGAGCATTAGCCACCCTGAAATACAATACATGTGATACAGTAACGTGATATGGTACAGTACTGTAAATACTCTAGATACAGTCTGAGTAGAGTAGAGAGTTGAAGACATACCTGTTTTCCAGTCGGAATGTCCTTATTATGGATGAAACTGTGAAACGGCTTAGATTTGGATAGACTCTCTGCCCAGCTTCCCTCATAGTCAGGCCATGGTTTATGACATGGTCCACCAAAGTTGCTCTTATGTCATCCGAAATAATGGTCCTTGCGTGGCCTCTTCGACCACGTCCTCCTCTCTCTCTCTGTCTTCCTCTTCCTCTGCCTCTAGCTCTCCCTGCCTCCATGCTTGCAAAGTTCTCAAAATGGCTTAACTGAGGCCTTTTTGTAGCTGGCTGATTGGTGTTCAGTTTTGTAAGTAAGTATTTTCAGGTGTGTGTCTACGTCTTTTCAATTAACCAATGTGTGTTGTATTTTGAATAGATGTGTTTTCCCAATGGTACCCTGAGATTTCATTTTTGAACTAAATGTCTTATGTATGAAATAGTGTGTAGTGTCTAGGAGCAAGTGTGTTGCAGAAAGGAGCAAGTGTGTTGCAGAAAGGAGCAAGTGTGTTACAGAATTGCAACTAAAGTGCAAAGCAGCGCTTTTGTTTAAGGTATGGTTACACTTTGTTTAAGGTATGGTTACACTTTGTTTAAGGTATAGTAACAACAACTTCAAGTTATGTTACTTTGGTTTAAGCATGTGTCTATAGTGTTCAAGCAACGGGCAAAAACTGTAAACTAGCTGTAGTTCTTTATCACACTTTGATATGATTATCAAATAGCCTATCCTAAACGTCCTTAGCTCTTCGTCATCTAATGTAAGCAGCATTCTGTGTAGGATGTATATAATTGTATTTTCTGAAGGCTATCTACAATAAAATGTGATAATGGCAAAAATAGAAGCCGAGCTTGTTATGTAATTGTGGACTGCTGAGGCTGCTGCCTGCGCCTGCAAGATGAGAAAGCAGGTTTAGAAGGAGCGTACACAGTCCGCAGCAGCAACACCATCAGGTTCATTAACATCAACTAATTGCGAGACCGAAGCAATATTATTTGAAAACCAGTTATGGTAGAAGAATGACTTGTTTCTGTGCAATATAGAACCATTATTCCATAGCAAAGCCCAGCACAAGTTTCCCCACAATAAAAGGACATCCGTCGTGACAGGAAGTTTCCCCACAATAAAAGGACATTGTAGTAAGAAATTCAGCCCTCCAAACTTCTGAAAAACAAAGTGAGGAATAATATTCCAAAAACTAAGGGGATTTTTTAAGAATCTCTTAATCCAATTTATTTTTGAAATACAATTGAAGAGACTTAAAGTCTAGAACATTTCGGCTGCCATATCACACCTCACATGTTTATGCTGACTAATAAAATTAAGGAAGTTTCCTTCAAGATTCTCCATAAATTCTACCCATGTAAGAACCTAATGTCCTAATATATTCCTGAGGTTACCAGTATATGCATTTTTTGCAAACTTGAACCTGAAACCATTGAACACCTATTTTGTGATTGTTTGCACAGTAAGGTATTTTGGACTGACATGAAGATCTATTTTAGTAACAAAATGCTAATTAAGATTGATTTATACATAAATCCAAATTCTTGAAGAAATTTACAATTATTCTTACAATCCTTTAAACGTATTGAAAACAAAATGTCTAAAAAATGTCTAATCTTCTTGGATGCATTTGGTCTGACTTTTGTTATTTTCCTCTTGTTATCTATGCACTTAAGGTAATCCCTGTGGTTATGATATTTTCATGCAATGTGTTTCAAACTGATTATTACTTACTTTGTCATTTGAAATAAAGCAATAAAAACAATTACGCTAAGAGCCTGCAAAGCCATGTGAAAAAAAAAGAATGGTGCTTGTAAACACGCTGATGGAGATGGCTAATTATGCACTGATGGTGTCCAGTATGTTTACATTTGAAGAATAATAGCATGTCAAAAGGAAATTACAAGAAACCACTGGAAGGCCGTTATGCGCGTCAAACGCCGAGCCTGCTTAAAAACGCTTCAAATACACCGACTGAGTCCCTTTTGGTACACCGGAAGTACATTCATTTCCTGTGGAAAGCTCAGTTTCCCTTTTGGTACACCGGAAGTACATTCATTTCCTGTGGAAAGCTCAGTTTCTCTTGCAGCATTGCGCTGCAGATGCAGTTTCAGTGCGTTCTGTGTGGTGCACAGTCAACCTCAATAGCTTTCAAACCACTTGAGCCACCGACTCCAAATAAGTGTGATGATGTTGGAAACATTGCGCACAACATTGCACAGGTCATATTTTCACGAAAGCTAATAAACGTGTAAATGTGAGCCGCATTTTGTATTCCTAGTTAAATTAGTCAGGGAGCGTAAACAAGGTACTAACTTTTTTTAGATTCTAATTTCAATAGCTCCTTGGTCATGTGACCTACTGACCTCAACCAAGGTTCATAATGTCCATTGACTACCCTCCTATATTGCACACCCTTTAATTTGTCAATTTCCATCTCACACGATTTTACATGCATTTTCTTAAACTTTCAAATTTCAATAGCTCCTTTGTCATGTGACCTGCTGACTTTAAACAAACTAGCCTTATATATTGCACCCTCTTGTTTGTGTACTGTTCTCCAGAGATGGTAACCCGAGTCTGAGACTCGGACTCGAGTCACACTTAAGTCGCAAAGAAAATGACTTGTGACTTGACTTAATACTCCTTGGTCAGGTCTGTTACACACCTAAGAAGTGTGCAGTGGATATACTCTATACACATATTGCATAACGTCTAGTTATGCATCTTCATATTGTTGTACATTAATATTAGTATAATAATTAGGGGGTTCCGTCCATTGTTGTGTTGACCCTTTTCTTAAATATTTATCTATAATAATTGGTAGTTCTGAGTAGTTATTTTCTCTGTTTTTATTTTGCCACAGTATTTAACAGCGGTACACAATAGGAGAGACAGATAATATCTCCTTTCATCGTTAATATCAACCATAAAGGAAAAAGGAAAAGTACGAAAGTCATGTTATTAATTGCCTAGTTAAATAAAGGTTAAATAAATAAAATAAATTGTCCAAAGTAGGGATGGAGAGTGAACTGCACGGCCAGTAAGGTAGGCAGCAGTGGGTTTGCTGGTCAATACATACACTACCGTTCAAACGTTTGGGGTCACCTTGTTTTTGAAAGAAAAGCACCTTTTTTTGTCCATTAAAATAACATCTAATTGATCAGAAATACAGTGTAGACATTGTTAATGTTGTAAATGACTATTGTAGCTGGAAACGGCTGATTTTTTATGGAATATCTACATAGGCGTACAGAGGCCCATTATCAGCAACTATCACTCCTGTGTTCCAATGGCACGTTGTGTTAGCTAATCTAAGTTTATAATTTTAAAAGGCTAATTGATCATTAGAAAACTCTTTTGCAATTATGTTAGCACAGCTGAAAACTGTTGTGCTGATTAAAGAAGCAATAGAACTGGCCTTCTTTAGACTAGTTGAGTATCTGGAGCATCAGCATTTGTGGGTTTGATTACAGGCTCAACATGGCCAGAAAAAAATAACTTTCTTCTGAAACTCGTCATGCGAGAAATTGCCAAGAAACTGAAGATCTCATACAACGCTGTGCTCCCTTCGCAGAACAGCACAAACTAGACACTAATGTACTTGTCCTCTTGCTCAGTTGTGGACCGGAGCCTCCCACTCCTCTTTCTGTTCTGGTTAGAGCCAGTTTGAGACAAGTACATTAGAGTGTCTAGTTTGAGAAACAGACGCCTCACAAGTCCTCAACTGGCAGCTTCCTTAAATAGTACCCGCAAAACACCTGTCTCAACGTCAACAGTGAAGAGGCGAGTACGGGATGCTGACCTTCTTGGCAGAGTTGCAAAGAAAAAGCCATATCTCAGACTGGCCAATAAAAATAAAAGATTAAGATGGGCAAAAGAACACAGACACTGAACAGAGTGTTATGGACAGACAAATCTAAGTTTGAGGTGTTCGGATCACAAGGAAGAACATTCGTGAGAAGCAGACCAAATGAAAAGATGCTGGAGGAGTGCTTGACGCCATCTGTCAGGCATGGTGGAGGCAATGTGATGGTCTGGGGTGCTTTGGTGGTGGTAAAGTGGGAGATTTGTACAGGGTAAAACAGATCTTGAAGAATGAAGGCTATCACTCCATTTTGCAACGCCATGCCATACCCTGTGGACGGCGCTTAATTGGAGCCAATTTCCTCCTACAACAGGACAATGACCCAAAGCACAGCTCCAAACTATGCAATAACTATTTAGGGAAGAAGCAGTCAGCTGGTAATCTGTCTATAATGGAGTGTCCAGAACAGTCATCGGATCTCAACCCTATTGAGCTGTTAGGGTAGTGTATATTGAACATGTAACCACAATAATGGTGGACAGATAATCAATGAATCTTTAATTATTTTCCGACATGTCAGACACTTTACTTCAAGTAAGTACAACACATTTCACAGTGTTAATTTTCTCTTTTTTGATGTAAATTTCAGATCCTCTTCAGTGTGAATGGGGTATAGCATGCATTTTCAACAACAAAGACGGCACAGCACAGCACATGGAACCACATTAGCCATCCATTGTGTTATATCATAAATTGTCTTACATGCCTTCACTGTTGCCAACCCAGTCAGTCTATGGGCCACATCCAGGTTCTTTATCAGTAGCACACATGAAGCAGTTATTGGCTTTGTTGAACTCTGAAACATAGGCATGAACTGAACATATGGTTGTCCCACACAACTACATAAAAAACTTTGAATTAAATGTCATTATATACCAGACATGTTTAGTATATCCTCAGTCATTTCTTTTTGCAGTTGCTCCATGTGTTTTTGTGAAGGTTTTGGAAGGGATGAACATGAATGACTGTTGGCGCAGTAAAAGTGATTGGTTGATCTGAGTCTACACATGTCCAACTGATGTTATCTTAAATATTATCCACTCGAAGCCAGTTGTACAGTTTAGAAAAAACGAAAACAACCTTTATTCCACATACAAGTTAAATTATCCATATTCCACTGTTATATAATACAAATAAAACATAGCAGGACACGGTAAGAAAACCATATGACTCCTAAGCTAGAAGGCTTCCTCGCTAACTTTTTCCTTTTTAGTTCAACAACGAAATTGCGCGAAAGCGCCTCTATTAAAGTGACAGTACACAATAAGATCAATTATTGAGACCCCCTCTGGTTCTTGGCCTTGAAGGCCATAACGAAGTGATGTGGGGCGATTTTCCCCTTCCCATCCTCGTCCGCTGAGCCCATTAAGATGTAGTTGAGGCCTGGTGAGATCACACAGAAAGAGCCTGAATGCAGTGGCGGAATGGCAGTGACATTCAGGAAGGTAGCACATCAGCATTCCATATACATTATGTTTACACGCACAGATATAAACATATACTGTACTGTTTGTTTGTATATATTCACGGTATGGATCAACGGCCAGTGGTGTAAAGTACTTAAGTAAAAATACTTGAAAGTACTACTTAAGCAGTTTTTGGGGGTATCTGTACTTTACTTTACTATTTATATTACAACTTTTACTTCACTACATTTCTAAATACTGTACATTTTCCCTGACAACCCAAAGTACCAGAACAGGAAAACTGTGAAATTCACATACTTATCAAGAGAACATCTCTGGTCATCCCTACTGCCTATGGTCTGGCAGACTCACTAAACACAAATGCATCTTTTGTAAATAATGTCTGAGTATTGGAATGTGCCCCTGGCTATCCGAAAATAAAAAATTAATAAATAAATTGGTGCCGTCTGCTTTGCTTTATATATGGAATTTGAAATGATTTATACTTTTACTTTTGATATTTAAGTATATTTTAGCAATTACATTTACTTTTGATACTTAAGTATATTTAAAAACCAAATACTTTTAGACTTTTACTCAACTAGTATTTTACTGGGTAACATTCTATCAAGGTATCTTTACTTTTACTCAAGTATGACAATTGGGTACTTTTTCCACCACTGTCAATGGCTGAGGGAAGTGTGTTTTTCCGCTTACCTCAGACCTTGGTCAAGCTCCTTCAGATGAGCTTGAAGGTGGAATACAGCAATGGAGGCAAACTCAGAGCCATACACAAGATAGTCTGTGGAAACACCTGCAACTGGGTTCTAGTTTTCTTATCACAGGAGGTTGGTGGCACTTTAATTGGGGAGGACAGGCTTGTGGTAATGGCTGGAGTGGAATCAGTGGAATGGTATCAAATACATCAAACAGTGCCCAGTGACACAAGCCTACCAGACGAGCTAAATCACTTCTATACTCGCTTTTAGGCAAGCAACACTGAAGCATGCATGAGAGCATAAACTGTTCCGGACGACTGTGTGATCACGCTCTCCGTAGCCGAAGTAAGACCTTTAAACAGGTCAACATTCACAAAGCCGCAGGGCCAGACGGATTACCAGGATGTCTACTCCAAGCATGCGCTGACCAACTGGCAAGTGTCTTCACTCACATTTTCAACATGTCCCTGTTTGAGTCTGTAATACTAACATGTTTCAAGCAGACCACCATAGTCCCTGTGCCCAAGAACACTAAGGTAACCTGCCTAAATGACTACAGACCTGCCTAAATGACTACTGTCTGTAGCCATGAAGTGCTTTGAAAGGCTGGTCATGGCTCACATTAACACCATTATCCCAGAAACCCTAGACCCACTCCAATTTGCATATCGCTAAAACAGATCCACAGATTATGCAATCTCTTTTGCACTCCACACTGCCCTTTCCCACCTGGACAAAAGGAACACCTACATGAGAATGCTGTTCATTGACTACAGCTCAGCATTCAACACCATAGTGCCCTCAAAGCTCATCACTAAGCTTAGGACCCTGGGACTAAACACCTCCCCCTGCAACTGGATACTGGACTTCCTGACGGGCCGCCCTCAGGTGGTAAGGGTAGGTCACAACACATCTGCCACGCTGATCCTCAACACTGGGGCCCCTCAGGGGTGCGTGCTCAGTCCGCTCCTATACTCCCTGTTCACTCGTCGAACATCTCATTCCAAAATCATGGGCATTAATATGGAGTTGGTCCCCCCATTTGCTTCTATAACAGACTCCATTCTTCTGGGAAGGTTTTCCACTAGATGTTGGAAAATTCTGCAGGGACTTGCTTCCATTCAACCACATGAGCATTAGTGAGGTCAGGCACTGATATTGGGCGATTAGGCCTGGCTCGCAGTCGATTCCAATTCATCCCAAAGTTGTTTGATGGGGTTGAGGTCAGGGCTCTGTGCAGGTTGGTCAAATTCTTCCACACCGATCTCGACAAACCATTTCTGTATGGACTTCGCTTTGTGCACAGGGGCATTGTCATGCTAAAACAGGAAGGGGCCTTCCCCAAACTGTTGCTACCCAGTTGGAAGTACAGAATCATCTAGAATGTCATTGTATGCTGTAGCGTTAAGATTTCCCATCACTGGAACTAAGGGGCCTTGCCCGAACCATGAAAAACAGCCCCAGACCATTATTCCTCCTCCACCAAACTTTACAGTTGGCACTATGCATTGGGGCAGGTAGCGTTCTCTTGGCATCCCTCAAACCTAAATTCGTTGGACTGCCAGATGGTGATGTGTGATTCATCACTCCAGAGAATGCGTTTCCACTGCTCCAGAGTCCAATGGCGGTGAGCTTTACACCACTCCAGCTGACGCTTGGCATTGATTATGGTGATCTTAGGCTTGTGTGCGGCTGCACGGCCATGGAAACCCATTTCATGAAGCTCCCGATGAACATAGTTGCTTCCAGAGGCCGTTTGGAACTCGGTAGTAAGTGTTGCAATCGAGCACAGATTATATTTATCCGCTAAGCGCTTCAGTACTCGGTGGTCCCGTTCTGTGAGCTTGTGTTGCCTACCACTTTACGGCTGAGCGGTTATTGCGCCTAGATGTTTCCACTTCACAATAACAGCACTTACAGTTGACCGGGGCAGCTCTAGCATGGCAGACTTGTTGGAAAGGTGGCATCCTATGACGGTGCCACGTTGAAAGTCACTGAGCTCTTCAGTAAGGCATTCTACTTACAATGTTTGTGTATGGAGATTGCATGGCTATGTGTTCGATTTTATAGAACTGACAGCAAATGGTGTGGCTGAAATAGCCAAATCCACACATTTGAAGGGGTGTCCACATACTTTTGTATATATAGTGTACCTCGTATCCCAGTACACTGACTCGGAACCGGTACTCTTCATAAATAGACTGTATATAGCCTAGTTATTGTTATTTTATTGTGTGATTTTATTGTGTTACTATTTTATTTGTATCTTTTTACTATGTTTTTTGTTGGGAAAGACCTGGAAAGACCTGGAAAGACCTGGAAAGTAGGTCTTTTATTCGGTGCATGTGACAAATAAAATAGTATTTCATAGGCTATCTATTAAAGACACAGACAGCCACACACACACATTAGACCGAACACATAGAGAGTGGCGCCATCTGGTGGAGCAAATGAAGCGTCGCCTCTCAAATAAATGTTTTCTGGTTGTCTGAATGTGTAATATTGGCTTGAAAAGCCATGTGTCAACAGGTCATTAATAGTACAAGTTTGGTAATGCAATTTAAATATGGAGTAGGCACCAACCCAACTAAAAATAAATCACGACTGTGATTTACAGTTGGCTGATTAATTATTAGTTCTAGTTTTTTTTTAAATCCACAAGCGTGTTATTACACGGTCAACGTTTACGTAGTAGGCCATTCAAACCCCTGAGCTATGACGCAAACACTCATCGATATTTCTTTATTAGACTATTTTGGACTAGGCAACAACAACAAAAAAAACGTATCCCAAAATCGGTAATTGATTAGAGCAGTACCAAGATGGCGGACCGAACGCCTGGTGGTTCGCAGAAAGCCAGCGCAAAGGTGAATTTACCAATCGTTATTTACGTGAAGCATTGGCTATTAAACGCCATACCAAGTGTTTCTTGTAGTTTGTGTTGTTATAAACGTTGTGGTTATGAACGTTGCCAAACGTGTTCCTAGTTATAAGGAGCATTTGTCTACGAAAAGACCACGTAGCTAACTAACTCTAGCTAGCTAGCTAGCTAAGGGCCTGAGACACCGGTATTTATCCTGTTTCAAACATTGGACTGATTTCTCCAGATGTTTACCTAGCTAGCTGATCACTACGGTAGCATTTGGCTCCATTTAGCTATTCGCTATGAGTTGCTGCTTGATTCTGGTTGTTGCACCTGCGTGGAGAATAAATAATCGGTAGCTGGGTTGCTAACGTTGGGAAGCTGCAGACGGTGGACCCGCCGCAGGCCTCCTGACAGCCAGTGTTAACTACCTGCTAGTCAACTAACTTAGTTACCTAACCTACTGACAAGCTGTCAACATTTCGATCATTCCATGTCAACACATCAATAGTATCCACAGTGTTAGTAAACAGCCAGTTGGCTCTTATCTGCTAGTTATCAGTTAGCTAGCAACGACCTGTCACCTCACCAGTTAGTTCACTGTAGGTTAACTGATCAACAGCTCTCTGTCAGGTCAGCGTGCTAACTGATGCCTGGAAGAATATGAAGAAGCCTCAAGGGAAAATGCACAAATTAGCAAATAAACTATTATTGTAATGTGACATGAGCGTGTATTCAAGTCTTTAGCTAACTAAGTTGTATTTTGTTTACATTCGTAGGCGCTCCTAGAGAGCAAGTTGAAGTCCTTCAGCATTGGCAAGACGGCCGTATCCAAGAGGACCCTAAGCAAGAAGGAACAAGAGGAAATCAAAAAGAAGGTAAGATTATACCTAGATAAGTGTCAAAAATGTGTTTCATGTTACAAGTTGTGGACCACACAAGGGATCAAATGGACATCGGGATATGTTTGTTTTGGGCATTAAACATCCTGCATTTTGTATGAACTTGATCATTCCAAAGTGCATGCTTCAACTGTTTGTGTTTAACTTGGGTCGTTGAATCGGTGTCTTGTTCATTAGAGCAAACGGTAGCAAAAGTTTTTGCAACAGAAATTAGAATGTGTTTCTTATTGGACAAGTGCTCTGATGTTGTGAGATGGCCTGTGAGAGATGTTGATGGTCTGGTCCTTGGCAGGAGGATGAGCGTGCAGCTGCAGAGATCTATGAAGAGTTCCTGGCTGCGTTCGAGGGAGGAGAGGGCAAGGTTAAGGCCTTCGTCCGGGGGGGCGTTGCTAACGCAACCAAAGGTAAGAAGAACCAATTCAACCTTAAAACAACACAAAACTATTGGGGGTATTTTTAGCTAAATGTTATAAATATATGTTGTGTAGTACGGTTGGACAGTCAAATGACCTGTTTCCCTTGTCTTTGTATTGGATAAATACAGTTGTACATTCTATTTAAAAATTAGACTAGCTTGTGTTGACATACTGTATGTTTCTTCCTACAGAGGAAGCTGCTTCCGATGACAAAAAGGGCAAGCTGTATAAACCCAAGTCTCGCTTCGAAACAACAGCAGCACCGAAAAGCAGCTTCCTGCCTTTGGAAACCCCTCCCCAGTTTTTAACATTAGATAAAATACATGTATGTATCATTGCAATCATCATTTATTTGACTGTTGTTAGACTAACCAAATAGGTAGGCCTTTTACTGGCCTCTTCAAAAATGAAAATAAAAACATATTTTTTTAACTTCCTTTTAGACACTGAAGAAAACAACTGAAAAGGGAAAGAGGAAGAGCAACCTAGAGCTCTTTAAGGAAGAACTGAAACAGTACGCAATTTTGCATCCCTGATCTTTTGCTCCATGTACTTGCCCATTGCACTGGATTTCATAACATCATATTCTCTGTCTGTCTGTCTCTCCCAGAATACAGGAAGAGAGGGATGAGAGACACAAGATTAAAGGCAGAGTCAGTCGATTCGAACCTCTCTCTGGGATTGAGGGAAAACGCTCCTCAAGTAAGTGTCTGCTGTATAACTACTGACGGGAAGGTTAGGCTGGAGTCCAAACTCACTTGCTCTGTTTCAATGGTCAAACAGAGCATATCATTTAAGATTTCAGGCTAGGAAACCGCTAGACTATCTAAAATACATAAAGACCCTTTGGCTGTTTGGCCTCCTTTCATACTTACTGCCTTCAACCTTCACCCACCCTCCCCCCCATACTGACTGCCCCCCCTCATACTGACTGCCTCCCCTCATACTGACTGCCTCCCCTCATACTGACTGCCCCCCCTCATACTGACTGCCTCCAACCCCCCCATAATACTGACTGCCTCCAACCCCCCATAATACTGACTTACTCCAACCCCCCATAATACTGACTTACTCCAACCCCTCATAATACTGACTGCCTCCAACCCCCCCATAATACTGACTGCCTCCAACCCCCCATAATACTGACTGCCTCCAACCCCCCATAATACTGACTGCCTCCAACCCCCCATAATACTGACTGCCTCCAACCCCCCATAATACTGACTTACTCCAACCCCTCATAATACTGACTGCCTCCAACCCCCCATAATACTGACTGCCTCCAACCCCCCATAATACTGACTTACTCCAACCCCTCATAATACTGACTGCCTCCAACCCCCCCATAATACTGACTGCCTCCAACCCCCCCATAATACTGACTGCCTCCAACCCCTCATAATACTGACTGCCTCCAACCCCTCATAATACTGACTGCCTCCAACCCCTCATAATACTGACTGCCTCCAACCCCCCATAATACTGACTGCCTCCAACCCCCCCATAATACTGACTGCCTCCAACCCCCCATAATACTGACTTACTCCAACCCCTCATAATACTGACTTACTCCAACCCCTCATAATACTGACTTACTCCAACCCCTCATAATACTGACTGCCTCCAACCCCCCATAATACTGACTGCCTCCAACCCCCCCATAATACTGACTGCCTCCAACCCCCCCATAATACTGACTGCCTCCAACCCCTCATAATACTGACTGCCTCCAACCCCCCATAATACTGACTGCCTCCAACCCCCCATAATACTGACTGCCTCCAACCCCCCCATAACACTGACTGCCTCCAACCCCCCCATAACACTGACTGCCTCCAACCCCCCCATAACACTGACTGCCTCCAACCCCCCCATAATACTGACTGCCTCCAACCCCCCCATAATACTGACTGCCTCCAACCCCCCCATAATACTGACTGCCTCCAACCCCCCATAATACTGACTGCCTCCAACCCCCCCATAATACTGACCGCCTCCAACCCCCCCATAATACTGACCGCCTCCAACCCCCCCATAATACTGACCGCCTCCAACCCCCCCATAATACTGACTGCCTCCAACCCCCCCATAATACTGACTTAATACTGACTGCCTCCTTAATACTGACTGCCTCCAACCCCCCCATAATACTGACTGCCTCCTTAATACTGACTGCCTCCACCCCACCTCCTACTGACTGCCTCCACCCCACCTCCTACTGACTGCCTCCACCCCACCTCCTACTGACTGCCTCCACCCCACCTCCTACTGACTGCCTCCACCCCACCTCCTACTGACTGCCTCCACCCCCCTCAGACTGACTGCCTCCACCCCCCTCAGACTGACTGCCTCCACCCCCCTCCTACTGACTGCCTCCACCCCATACTGACTGCCTCCAACCTCCACCCACCCCATACTGACTGCCTCCAACCTCCACCCACCCCATACTGACTGCCTCCAACCTCCACCCCCCTCCTACTGACTGCCTCCAACCCCCTCCTACTGACTGCCTCCAACCCCCCTCAGACTGACTGCCTCCAACCCCCCTCAGACTGACTGCCTCCAACCCCCCTCAGACTGACTGCCTCCACCCCCCTCAGACTGACTGCCTCCACCCCCCTCAGACTGACTGCCTCCACCCCCCTCAGACTGACTGCCTCCACCCCCCTCCTACTGACTGCCTCCACCCCATACTGACTGCCTCCAACCTCCACCCACCCCATACTGACTGCCTCCAACCTCCACCCACCCCATACTGACTGCCTCCAACCTCCACCCACCCCATACTGACTGCCTCCAACCTCCACCCACCCCATACTGACTGCCTCCAACCTCCACCCACCCCATACTGACTGCCTCCAACCTCCACCCACCCCATACTGACTGCCTCCAACCTCCACCCACCCCATACTGACTGCCTCCGACCTCCACCCACCCCATACTGACTGCCTCCAACCTCCACCCACCCCATTCCCAATTCGCTGGGAAACAACATTTATCCTGCTTTTCTGCTTTTTTTAGTGGATGGTTCTTCAAGAAGAAACCGTCCGTCCAGTGGTAATTTGATAACTTAATACAGTGGCTTGCTTTTAATATATACGTCTCACTAAGTTTATATATTATAGAAAGGCTTCTCTGCTCTGCTCTCTCTGCAGTTCTGGACGACTCTGCCCCTGGTTCCCATGACGTCGGAGACCCCTCTACGACTAACTTATATCTCGGAAACATCAACCCACAGGTAAACCTTTTTATGGTTTAGAAATGGCTTATAAATGTGTTGTATAAATGTGTTATGTGCCTATTTATGCAGCATATGCCTGATTGCCTATATTAGTAACTGAAATGCTGCTAATATATTGTTTTACTGAGGCTATTCCAATGTAAAATGACACCCCCCTCCCTCCCCACTCTCTGTTATTCTGGTTGCTGTGTAGATGAACGAGGAGATGCTGTGTCAGGAGTTTGGGCGCTACGGCCCTCTGGCCAGTGTGAAGATCATGTGGCCACGGACAGACGAGGAGAGGGCCAGGGAGAGGAACTGTGGCTTTGTGGCCTTCATGAACCGGAGGGATGCGGAGAGAGCCCTGAAGAACCTCAACGGTATTAAAGCTTTAGTTATCATCAAATTAATTTATAAAGCCCTTTTTCCATCAGCAGATGTCACAACATGAACATTTTTAATCCCACTTTTTAACTAAATAAATAAGTTGAGCAGTGTGGATACTTACTGAATCATCAACAATGTACACCGCAGCACGGCCTGTAGAAGGTAGACGGAACATGATTGGTTATAATAATGCAAAACAGAATAACTGGTTATTTTTCCGCTATTTGTAACATCAACATGACCATGACATGTTGGCATTCCTAGCATATTGAAAACAGCAGCCGATTCAGTAGAATTGGAAGTAAGATCAGATGAGAGAGACTGTCATTTGATCGAGGAAAATAGGCTACTGGTGGTTTTTGAAGATAATGTTTTGTGCTGCTTCCAGGGAAGATGATCATGAACTTTGAGATGAAGCTGGGCTGGGGTAAAGGTGTGCCAATCCCACCTCACCCCATCTACATCCCCCCTTCCATGGTGGAGAACACCCTCCCTCCACCCCCCTCCGGCCTGCCCTTCAACGCACAGCCCCGCGAGAGGCTGAAGAACCCCAACGCCGCCCTGCTCCCTCCACCCAAGAACAAGGAGGAATTCGACAAGGTAACTCACCATGTCATGTCTGGGATGTTGCTATATGCTGTATTAGGCCTGTCAGTTGTACAAGTGGTTTAAGGGTTTTGTTAGGCATAGGGCCTACTTAGGCTATTGGGCAGGTAGTGACGTTTTTGGTCATCTTCTACTAGTTATGGGTTTCTACATTTATTGAGGTGAAATTTTGCATTGCCGTTTTCCTAGCTAGGTTAGAGGAAAATAACTGAGGGTTACAGTACAGGAACAATGGCTATATAGAGAGGTGTTTGTGTTTAGTCTAGTCTAAGTAAAGAAGCATTGGTAAGTTGTGTGGAAGTTTAAGAACTCTATACGTTTGACCTTCAGTAAAACTGACAGCAGTAGAGGAAAGTTGTTTTTCATATGATGCAGTTTATAATGCATTTTATATTCAATTTTTTTACCTGTTGCCTTTTAATATACTCACATATTCTATGTTTATTATCTGATGTGACTTCATATACAGACTCTGTCCCAAGCCATAGTCAAAGTGGTTATCCCAACAGAAAGGTACATGTTTTTATTTTTTTAATTGGTGTAAAACGTAGAAAAACAACCCATAATGAATAAACACACATTTTAAAGTTTGATCAATTGGATCTCTGCATGCTACGGGGGGTCGTTCAGTATGGGTGAGCAATGGTTGAGGCAAGGACGCGTAGGCTTATGACCCCATCACGTTTAATGCTAGCAGACGTAGCGTTATAGCCCCATCAGTTTTAATGCTAGCACACGTAGCCTTATAGCCCCATCAGGTTTAATGCTAGCACACGTAGCCTTATAGCTTCATCAGGTTTAATGCTAGCACACGTAGCCTTATAGCCCCATCAGGTTTAATGCTAGCACACGTAGCCTTATAGCTTCATCAGGTTTAATGCTAGCACACATAGTCTTATAGCCCCATCAGGTTTAATGCTAGCACACGTAGCCTTATAGCCCCATCAGGTTTAATGCTAGCACACGTAGCCTTATAGCTTCATCAGGTTTTTGCTAGCAAACGTAGCCTTATAGCCCCATCAGTTTTAATGCTAGCAAACGTAGCCTTATAGCCCCATCAGGTTTAATGCTAGCAGACGTAGCCTTATAGCCCCATTAGGTTTAATAGTAGCAGACGTAGCCTTATAGCCCCATTAGGTTTAATAGTAGCAGACGTAGCCTTATAGCCCCATCAGGTTTAATAGTAGCAGACGTAGCCTTATAGCCCCATCAGGTTTAATGCTAGCAGACGTAGCCTTATAGCTCCATCAGGTTTAATGCTAGCACACTACAATATACTCTATCCTACAGCACACCATTGACTTTTTGTCATCACAGTGTCCATATGCTCTTCTCTTCACACATTTATCCAACTCTCCCTGCAAACATCAAAACAGTCCATGAACCACCATGCCACTTCCTGTCTGATGGTATAGAGGTCATCACTACACCATATCACCACTCGCATGTATAGGCTAATAATATCCATGTTATGATGCTCGCTGCATATTACACTGACATGACTTACATACCATAGCATTCTGCTAGTAGTTGGGTCTTTAGAGTGACAGGTCCTGCCCTCTGACTACTGCTCACTCCCACCGACACGCCACCTTGGCCACTGTCATCCAATCACGGGCTCAGCAACACCTGGCCCCAGCTCAGACATCCAAAACAAATCTCCCGTTAGTCTCAGTGACCTTTGACATTGGCCTTGGTGAGCAGAACAAGTTGAACTGTCTGCAGCAGCGAGGGACCTGAAAAGCATCATGGGATGGATTGGGAAAGTATTCAGAATTTTACCCACCATGCATTGGTAGGATCAGCTCCAATACTATCTCGTCAATGTGATTTGTGTTGTCTACAAATAAATGATAGACTTCCTTTGTTGTTTTGTTGGCCACTAATGTGTCCAACATGCACCATTTATTAGATCACTCTGAAATTCTCCAAAGGAGCTTAGGCCTAATTCACCCATTTACACATTGGTATTTATTGATACATCATTAAGTAGTGATTACTATGACCAATAGAGGGCCTTTTGTTATATATCCTGTTTAGGCCAACAATCCTATACTGCTTTGGTTCTTTCAGCCAGCCAGCCAGTCAGCCAGTCAGCCAGCCAGTCAGTCAGTCAGCCAGTCAGCCAGTCAGGAGTTGAGGGTGGGTTTGACAGGCACTGTATTGGCTGATACGTCACTCAATAAAGAGTCACTCAAACCTCTCTATCACACTTATTATTATTATTAATCTTCACTGTTCTCCCTTCTAGTCTTTACTGTGGGGAGATTGTAGTTAGCATGACCTATTATCTTGATTTACAAAGACACATGCACACTTAACTAGTAGAAGTAATAACTAGTTTGTTTTAGACTGCTAATGGCTCTTGATGTTAGGTATTATAATTTCCAAAATGCTAAGGTCAAACATTTAGGAAGACGTTTCTTCCATAATTTTACACGTGTAACATTTTCACACATTAAATTAGTTAATCTAGTCAAACAATACAATAGTTTAATTGTCTCGAACATACACCTTCATGTGTTGTGTTGGAGTGTAGCCCAGAGGCTGTACTAGGTATCACTGGCAGACAGACAGACAGGCTGGGCCTTAGGAGAAGAAGGGTCGACTGCTCTGAATCCGTTTGTTTTAACTGTGTTTTTCTTCTAGGAATTTGCTCTCTCTCATCCACCGAATGATCGAGTTTGTGGTGCGTGAGGGCCCCATGTTCGAAGCCATGATCATGAATCGAGAGCTCAGCAACCCCATGTACCGGTATGTGTGTGTGTGTGTGTTATAATCCCCGTTACATTATGTCATGTACCATAATGTATTTATGTTGCCTCTGTTGGTCAGATTTCTGTTTGAGAACCAGAGCCCAGCACACGTGTACTACCGCTGGAAACTCTACTCCATACTACAGGTCAGTATGGACCAGCCAATCATCTGGCATCTTCTCCTGCATCACAACCTCTTCTTTAGCTTCTTCTTCAGCACCTCTGATGTCTGTTCTCTCATGACTGCTTAGGTGGGTGGATGCATTGTGGAAGGAGGCATTCCCTGAACAATGTCCTCATTGTCTAATCTAATGTGAATGATGTCCTAACCCCCCCACAGGGAGAAGCGCCAACAAAATGGCGGACGGACGAATTCCCCATGTTCAAGAACGGCTCGTTGTGGCGTCCTCCTCCCCTCAACCCCTACCTGCACGGCAACTTTGAAGAGGGGGAGGGGCCTGAGGAGGAGGAGGAGGAGGAGGAGCCTGGAAAGAAAGGCTGCTTAAAAGAAGAGTAGGCTTCCTGTTTATAATGTCAATAACATAATGTATTCTCTAATGGTTACTGTCAATCTAATCTCTGGTGGACCAACGAGTCAACCTTGGCCTTTGTTAGCCAACACAGAAAATCCTGGAGAAACTCTCGGCATATAGCCATTGGCTTATTCTACCAACCAATCATTTCCCACAACACCTTCCCAATAACCCTCCCCATACGCAAGCACAGAGCCACGCTAAAATGTAATTATAACAAAT
Organism: Thymallus thymallus; assembly: GCA_023634145.1. NCBI lineage: Eukaryota > Metazoa > Chordata > Actinopteri > Salmoniformes > Salmonidae > Thymallus > Thymallus thymallus. Next base: position 4,203,673 of record CM042417.1, on the reverse strand, counting down.
GCTTTACTCAGTAGGTCACTCCCACTAAAGCTTTGAATCATTGAGGTACCAGGATTATATGTGCTGTTCGCAATAGTATGGGGACAAAGTTACCTGCACCTTAACACTCAAGATAGACTAGTGTCGTGTCTAGGGGGTGTACTGTAGACTAGTGTCCTGCCCAGGGGGTGTCCTGTACATCAAGCTGCCTCACTACAGAAACAGGACATAGACTAGTGTCCTGTCCAGGGGGTGTCCTGTACATCAAGCTGCCTCACTACAGAAACAGGACATAGACTAGTGTCCTGTCCAGGGGGTGTCCTGTACATCAAGCTGCCTCACTACAGAAACAGGACATAGACTAGTGTCCTGTCCAGGGGGTGTCCTGTACATCAAGCTGCCTCACTACAGAAACAGGACATAGACTAGTGTCCTGTCCAGGGGGTGTCCTGTACATCAAGCTGCCTTACTACAGAAACAGGACATAGACTAGTGTCCTGTCCAGGGGGTGTCCTGTATATCAAGCTGCCTCACTACAGAAACAGGACATAGACTAGTGTCCTGTCCAGGGGGTGTCCTGTACATCAAGCTGCCTCACTACAGAAACAGGACATAGACTAGTGTCCTGTCCAGGGGGTGTCCTGTACATCAAGCTGCCTCACTACAGAAACAGGACATAGACTAGTGTCCTGCCCAGGGGGTGTCCTGTACATCAAGCTGCCTCACTACAGAAACAGGACATAGACTAGTGTCCTGTCCAGGGGGTGTCCTGTATATCAAGCTGCCTCACTACAGAAACAGGACATAGACTAGTGTCCTGTCCAGGGGGTGTCCTGTACATCAAGCTGCCTCACTACAGAAACAGGACATAGACTAGTGTCCTGTCCAGGGGGTGTCCTGTACATCAAGCTGCCTCACTACAGAAACAGGACATAGACTCCTCTATGGGCCATTCTGGCTCGGACAAGGCTACTAACTTTAAACATTTAAAAATAATGTTGAACTACTTTTCTTTCTTTTCTTACTTTTCTTTTCTCTTTCTCTCCTCCAGAGAGCGTGATCAGCTAGAAGAGATGTTGAGAGGTCTGACTCCTAGGAAGGGGGACATAGCAGAGGCGATGTTGTTCTGTCTGAGTCATGCCGAGGCTGCAGAGGAGATCGTAGAGTGTGTCACAGAGTCTCTCTCCATCCTCAAGACACCACTCCCCAAGAAGGTAAACATATGATGCAAACTAAGTGTCATACTAGGTTATATAGGCAGCTTTCTTTCTTCATATATAGGATTGTTTTGTATGCTTACCTCACAAAATGAATTTCCATGTAAATATGCAATAAAGTTACTATATCGTGTTATAGGCACAGCCTTGTTCTGCGTTTGTTGCTTTTGTAGTTACATTTTTTTAATTTGGTTTTGCAAGAGCCTTGAGTGGCATGTGAAAAATGGTCAGTAAAATTCATAATTTGTATCAGAGTTAATCCGTTCTATCAGGGAGGACTGGCCAGTTTGTCTGTATGTATTTTTATAATTCCTTCCTTGTTTTTCAGATTGCACGGTTATATCTTGTCTCTGATGTGCTCTACAACTCATCAGCTAAAGTAGCCAACGCATCTTACTACAGAAAGTAGTAAGTAGTTGAGTTTGGGTTCAGGGTTTGTGATGTTTGGTTGTGACTGACTGTGGGTGTCAAGGAGCTTGCTTGCTTTGGGTTTGCATAACTTTGCAGTATACTTTATTGACATTGAATATGTTTTCCTACATAAGATAATATGTTGAACTTGTCCGTCACACAGCTTTGAGACCAAGCTCTGCCAGGTCTTCTCAGACCTCAATGCAACATACAAGACGATACAGGGTCACCTCCAGTCAGAGAACTTCAAGGTATATTCAATTGTATACATTTTCCAATCACAGTTTTAATCATGTTACCTACACATATCTTTCAGAACTACACCTATCTTTCAGAACTACACCTATCTTTCAGAACTACACCTATCTTTCAGAACTACAACTATCTTTCAGAACTACAACTATCTTTCAGATTGCTTCTCGACAGGGTTTTACTGTGTCACCTTTCTAATTTAGTATTTCCCCTTGGCCAACAGCAACGAGTGATGTCGTGTTTCCGTGCTTGGGAGGACTGGGCCGTGTACCCAGATCCCTTCCTCATCAAGCTACAGAACGTCTTCCTGGGTCTAGTCAACCTGTCCGCTGAGAAAGATGCTCCCACTCCCTTCACAGTAGAGGTCAGCTACCTACTCCCTTCTCTTGTCCTCTCTCACAGTGCTGCTAATGAATGCTTACTAACCTTATTAGCTACGATTTTAAAATGTTGTCATGGTTTGACAATGTTCTGTGACGATTTGGAAATGCTATGATTTGATCATGTTGGTGATGTGTAATGTCATCCACCCAGCCCTAATGGACGTATTCCCTAAACCACTCCACTTCTCCTCACTACAGAAACCACAGTTTGAACACCTGGCCCCTGGTCTGCTGGCCCCGCCTGAGCCAGTGGAGGACATCGACGGAGCCCCCATCGGGGAGGATATGGATGGGGCCCCACTGGAGGACGTGGATGGGGTTCCTATAGGGCTGGATGGTGGTGCCATGGTGGGCGGAGCCCCTCTAGGCGGAGCTGCCTTGGGAGTAGATGATCTGGATGGAGTGCCCATCAAGGCCCTGGAGGAGGACGTAGACGGACTGCCCTGTGAGTGGCCTTATGACCTTTACACTACCACATCCACATGGGGACACGTTAAATATTAAACGCATACTTCATATTTGTAAGCGGTCTATAGACAAACCCTAACCTCAACAGGACAGTTTTCTAACCTCCTCCTTGTATTTTAGTGAGTCATGCTGCGGCCAAAGCAGCATCCTTTAAAGTAGCACCGTCAAAATGGGAAGCAGTGGACGAGTCTGAGCTGGAGGCACAGGGTGAGTGACTGTTTGTCCCAAGCCTGTTTCTGTGGTCGTTTCTACCAACCTAGAATTTTTGTCTTAATTGTGTATCTGTCTCCTCCTCAGCCGTGACCACCTCTAAATGGGAGATCTTTGAGCAGCCAGAGGAGAAGAAGGACGAGGATGACAGTGATGATGAAGACACCAAGAGTTCTCGTTCAGAGGAGCCTCTGAGTTTTTCCAACCCCATCAGAGAAGACTTGGACTCCAAGACCAAGCACTCTGAGATGAATGAGGACAGACGCACCAAACTACGGGAGATAGAGGTGAACTTGGCAGCATTTTACTGGAGCTCAGTTGGTAGAGCATGGCTCTTGCAACAATAGGATAATGGTTTCTATTCCTGCGACCACCCATATGTAAAAACATAAAAATTCACGCTTTACTGTAAGTTTCTTTGGATAATAGCGTCTGATAAATGGCATTCTTATTATCGTATATTATTACACAGAGATAAACAATAAATAAACAAGACAAGTACGTACAACGCACATGAGGCTCGGAGATGGGAATTTAATAGTAATACAATGATGCCAAGACGTTTGGTTTCCTCCGCTTGTTCAACGGCCACACCATGTAAGTTGACCCTGTCGTATTTTTCTAAATGTAAAAATAATTTGTTTTATTAACTTCAGGTCAAAGTGATGAAGTTCCAGGACGAGCTGGAGTCTGGGAAAAGACCCAGGAAGTCTGGCCAGAGTCTCCTAGCGCAGGTGGAACACTACAGAGACAAACTGTTACACAAGGTATTACTAATTAACCTAATCTTCTTGGTTCCTGAAGGAACATAAAGTGCCTTCGGAAAGTATTCAGACCCCTTGACTTTTTTAAATCTTTTTTTTTTTTTTTTTCTCATCAATCTACACAACAATACCCCATAACTAAGCAAAAACAGGTTAAAAAAAATGATTTTTACATGTATTAAAAATAAATAACTGATATCACATTTACATAAGTATTCAGACTCTTTACTCAGTACTTTGTTGAAGCACCTTTGCCAGTGATTACATCCTTGAGTCTTCTTGGATATGACGCTGGCACACCTGTATTTGGGGAGTTTCTCCCATTCTTCTCTGCAGATCCTCTCAAGCTCTGTCAGGTTGGATGGGGAGCGTCACTGTACAGCTATTTTCAGAGATGTTTCAAATGAAAACGTGGGAAATGTTGCTTTCCATTCAGTTATATAACGCCTGTTTCAGGAAAAAGAAAAAGAGAAACTGGAACGAGAGAAAGAGAGGGAGAAAAAGGACAAGGAGAAAAGCGAAGCTCGTTCAAAAGACGTCAAGAAGGAGAAGGAGAAGGAGAAGGAGGAGTCTACTCCGACCAGGAGAGACCGGTTAGTCCCTCATAGCTTGTGATCCATTCATTAGACATAATGACGTTAGTGGCTCTATCAATCAACCAAGCTTTTATTTTTAGACTACATTTCTTCCAACAAATGCCTTTCAAAGTGCTTAACAAATGAAATAATACAAGATGAGAAACAATGTTTCTATGCAAATCTAAAATGGAGATGGATATAAATAATGGTTGGATATTAAGAGGAAATGTAGTGGTAGAGCTGTGTGAAGGGTTCCTATCAGAATAGATCCCAGGAAAGCACTTAAATTCCTTTCATATGCACCCTTGAGTAGAGGAGCAATGCAGGGCTTCCTTGACAGACTCTTATCTCACTGGGGTTCAAATAAAAACCCATACCCAGTCGTTGTATGATCAGTGCTGACTAAAAAAAACAATGATTCTACCAATGTCGTCATCTCTGCCAGGCGTGATCTGTCTCCTGTGGTTGCCAGGAAACGGCGTCACAGTGGCTCGCCCGGCAGCCCCCCACGGAGCAGCAGCAGCCGACGGGTGCGCTCCCCGTCCCCCCGCTCAGAGAGGTCAGAACGTTCCGAACGCTCCGAACGCTCTTACTCCAAGGACGTAGTGTCGTCACGATCCCGCTCCTCCCACAAAGACTCCCCTCGCGTTACCAGCAGCAGGAAGTCATCCAAAAGGTCAGGAAGTATTTAGATGTCTTTAAAACATTCTTCTAGATGCATGTTTACTGTTCTACTTTTTTCTGGTCTGCCTGGCTCCTCTGTTTTGAGAAGTGTTTCTTGGGTATCCAGTTCTCCTCCTAACTCTTCTGTGTGTGTTTTCTTCCCAGGTCTCCCTCGCTACCCCGCACGCCCAAACGTTCCAGGAGATCACGCTCCAGAACACCCAAGAAATCCGCTAAGAAGTCACGGTCAAAATCACGGTCTCCGCACCGGTCCCACAAGAAATCAAAGAAGAGCAAACACTGACAAATCACACCCCTGTTCACTCTCCACTATACACCTCCACTATACACCCCCCTCTCTCCCCCCAACCTCCACTATACACCCCCCCCTCTCTCCCCAACCTCCACTATACACCCCCCTCTCCCCCCAACCTCCACTATACACCCCCCCCTCTCCCCCCAACCTCCACTATACACCCCCCTCTCTCCCCCCAACCTCCACTATACACCCCCCCCTCTCTCCCCAACCTCCACTATACACCCCCCCCTCTCCCCAACCTCCACTATACACCCCCCCCTCTCCCCCCAACCTCCACTATACCCCCCCCCTCTCCCCAACCTCCACTATACCCCCCCCCTCTCCCCCCAACCTCCACTATACACCCCCCCCTCTCCCCCCAACCTCCACTATACCCCCCCCCTCTCCCCAACCTCCACTATACCCCCCCCCTCTCCCCCCAACCTCCACTATACACCCCCCCCTCTCCCCCCAACCTCCACTATACACCCCCCCCTCTCCCCCCAACCTCCACTATACACCCCCCTCTCCCCCCAACCTCCACTATACACCCCCCCCTCTCCCCCCAACCTCCACCATACACTCCCCCCCAACCTCCACCATACACCCCCCCCCCCTCCCGTGATGTATAAATACAGTAATGAACTGGCATGGCAGCTCAGTTCCCTGCCTGAATGTTCCTGTGAAGAAGGGCATGATGAAGAGGAGTAATGGGTATGCACCGGTTGCCATGTTGGGTCTCGATGGATCCAGCCTGGTTGCCAGGTGAGGTGTCTCTGGATCTAGACGTGTTGCCATGTTGAGACTGAATGGATCCAGCAGGGTTGCCATGTTGGGACTAAATACATTTTGCCAGAATGGATCTGACCGAATAATAAGAAATTATGATCTGGATGTGTGTCCTGCCCACTCTTCCACCGCCCAATGGGGTTCATCCTTGTGGTAGACCACACCCTCAGTGTGATTATGATGACTTGTCTTTTTTCCATGCTATCCTTTTATTTTTTTCACAAATTAATAAAAAGGATTCATAATAAAATAATATTTGTCTTAACTTTTTGCAAGTTAAAAAAAAGGTCCTAGAAGTTCCCCTCTTTTCTGTTTGTCTGTTTTCATCCATTTGTTGCCTAATGAACACAACCCACATAAGCGGTTCTCTACAGACACCAGAATGACTGAGGTCAGTTAGAAGTTATAGCTGTTAGAATTTCCACAGATATTAGATCAAACATTGTCTTTTCTGACAGACAGGCGTCCTAATGTACCTGTTCAGCACTGGTATTAAACACATGGCTGTTCTGTGCCTGAGTACACCCCAAACAGACACAGGCTCTTGCTCCGTCTGTAATGGCAGTGACAGTTAAAGTTTGAAACTGTGGTGGAGACCGAGGGAAACGGGAGAACTCTTGAGCTGTACTTGACAACACTTTAAAATATAGAAATCCAACTGCTTCAAATGTACGATGGTGAGATCGTCCTTTGTAGAAATAAACATATAATATTATGTTTAGTGTAACTTAGACTACACACATCTTTAAAGCAAAAACAACGATGTAAATGTTTTGAAGGATGTTTGTTGAGTTCCGTCCTGGGTGTATAGACCATAGACTTGTCAGTGATACTGTGGTGGATATATGGACACTCCCATCAGATGTTCAACTCTGCTACTCTGTTGCCGTGGTCTACATCAAGTTACACTAGACTACATAGGGATACATCTACGAGTATCGCTATAGAACTTGATTTCCAAAGTGCTATTGCCACCGAGCTTGTTCTTATTAAACTACATATCCATCTAGGTGACTGTAAGATGCTTTAAGGTTGACAATTCTAGAGACTTCAAAAAAATCTGTGTTATTCATTTGTTTTTAATGTTTTTGACCACAAATTTGCCTACACAACATCTCAAGCACAGAAGTCAAGCCATCAGTCCTCGGTCCCCCCTCGGTCATGTTCCTGGGAAAGAACAGATGATGTAGGGATAAATGTGTGATAGAAGGGTATCGCTCACACACACACTCTCCCTCTCTCTTTATTACTTCCTCTCTTCACTCCTCTCTCTCTGGGGCTACCTAACGCTATTATTCATCTTACATATCGCTCACTATGTGCAACGAGACTCAGTGAGAAAGAACCGTGGTCTTTGCCAGGATAGGATATGGGGTGTTTGTTGTGTAACTGTCCCACGGGAAAGTCCCATGCTGAAGGAATGATGTACTGTCAGTTTTATCTCTGTCTAATCTATCTGCAATAGAGTGATTGCTTGTTTATAGCCCAGCATCTGTCCTCACAGATCCTCAGTGAAGTTTAGCCCAGGATACAATGGGGAAACTGTCTCCATGATGCCGGATGTGTTGAGTCCCATCCATGTGAACAATACTGGGAGAGGGAGTGTATCTTTCTGATACACTGCATGGCCATTAAGGTTGACTTGATGGGAGGTTTGAGGTCTCCTCTCAGGAAGTGAGAATCAAACGCACAGATGTGATCTATAGAGGAGGGGCCCATGGTTAAAGACATGGGAACAATGTGTGTGTGTGTGTGGCGCCCCTTGCATAAAGACATGGGAACACTGTGTGTGGCGCCCCTTGCATAAAGACATGGGAACACTGTGTGTGGCGCCCCTTGCATATAGACATGGGAACACTGTGTGGCGCCCCTTGCATAAAGACATGGGAACACTGTGTGTGGCGCCCCTTGCATATAGACATGGGAACACTGTGTGGCGCCCCTTGCATAAAGACATGGGAACACTGTGTGTGGCGCCCCTTGCATAAAGACATGGGAACAATGTGTGTGGCGCCCCTTGCATAAAGACATGGGAACACTGTGTGTGTGTGTGTGCGCGTGGCCCCTTGCGTGGCCCCTTGGATAAAGGCATGGAGACCGACAGACTGATTCAGTTTGGAAGTGACCACATAAAGGATACCTTTTCAAGCCTCTGATGTCTTGTCGTTTATTGAAGTACTGTCTCTAGAAAGACCCCTTGCTGCTATAATGAATGTGTTAATCCTGATGATATAATGTGCCTGTAAGGGTAGGCTAAACTTGTATGATCTATTATAATAATAGTAATAATAATAATTAATTTAATTTGTAAAGTGCTTTTCTCACTCAAGGCACAAAAAAAATTCAATAATGTAAAACAATCCAAGAAAACTAAACATAGAGTTATATATAGTGTCGTCAGGTTCAGGGACCTGAGAACAGAATTAGCAGGTCCTTTTTTAAACCTATTTATCTAGGCAAGTCAGTTAAGAACAAATTCTTATTTACAATGACGGCCTACACCGGCCAAACTCGGACAACCCTGGGCCAATTGTGCGCCGCCCTATGGGACTCCCAATCATGGCCAGTTGTGATACAGTATGGATTCGAACCAGGTTGTCTGTAGAGACACCTCTGGCACTTAGACCACTGCGCCACTTGGGTATATAAACTAAGCTAGACCATAAAGCATCTGCTATAAGACACATTGATGGACTTATCTATTGTTATAAGTCATAGGCTACTTTGGAAATGTCACCTAACTTCTTCCTATTTATAAACAAGCAGTAAACAAATAACTTGGCATCCATCTACCCCTCTCTCCCGCCTCTATGCATTCCCACTCTTAACGAAACAACAGCGCTCAATGTAGATTCCGGTAACAATTGAATGCAGAAATCAAACAAAGCGAAAAACGAGTTTACGCAACAGTAGCTTTATTTGCGCAAATTAATCACTGGCGATAATGTATTTTTCATTCGAATGATTTCGGTTCAGAAAGCTCGAGCTTGGAGTTCTTCAAAAGCGCCTCTCGTGGTTAAATCGCAGTCGGCCCTGCTTCCAGTTAGTAAAGTCTACTAGAGGGGTATTAGTGTACTAGGGGGTAACTATCTCCCCCTAAAAATAATGTCTAATTGCTGACACAAAAAAACAAAAAATAGTATCTAGATGAAGGTCATGCTTAGGCGAATAAACTATAAAGGAAAATGACTGGCTACAGTTGACACCCCCTGGGTGCCAGTTGCCAAGGTAGAAGATTATGGCATAGGGTGTTAAAAGTGTGTTAAAATCCATTTAATCAGTTTTATTTAGAAATTCTTTAGTAAGTAATACTTAAAAGCTAAGTGTAGCGGTCTTCTTTTAATTATTTAAGTAAAGTATGGGAGTGTTGCACATGTCACCATTAGTATTCACACTATGAGGATATTTAATGTAAAGTCCCTCTTTTTAACTCACCTGCACATTCATTTTATTTGTTCTTACTTTGTTGTTCAATCCATTTTCTACAATTGCACTAAATATTATTTTAAAAATGTAAGATTTTAAATCCCATCAGTCTTTAAAATGACATTCAGAGCATTAGTTGCCCCCAACACACTCATCCGACATATTTCTCCTTTACTCAAAAATAATCTAAATTATTCTCTCTAAACAAGTGGATTGTTTATTTTAAGGCTTTCCTACTTGTATGTTCAAATACATATAGATCTAACTTCATTTAAATATATCTACTACTTTTTCAAAAAAATAACTTACAAGAGGATTTTTTGTTGTTGAGCAAGAACAGTGGCAGCAAGGAGGAGTGTTATGTGCCATCTTGTGGGTTTTAATAAGAATTACAGGGGGCTAGTTACCCCCTAGTACCCTATAATGAACAGTGAGCCAAGGGTTCCCTAGGGCGGTTTTGGTAACTGTTTTTAGGTTTTGCATACAAGGAGACAAGCATGGTATGATTTGGTGAACGTTTCTCCTTGTTTATGATAATACAGCTTTTTCTCATTTAGTAGGCTACAGCAATCATCATGTTGACAACTTAGAAACTTGCCTTGCCTTCATCTGCGGGCGCAACGTGGGATTTCGTGAAACGGGGAAATCGGAGTCTGCGGCTATGCTGCCTCTAGACAGTTGAAAACCTCATAGAATACTACAGTTGAGGAACATGGATCATAACAACAGTGAGAACGCTCGCTGCAAGTTGTCTCAGGACTGCCACGGCGACTCGTCCGCGGATAGCGGGGCAGCAGCAGGGAACAATGCTGGAGGAGCTCTGGAAGAGGTTCAGAGGTTCACCTGCCTACCGGAGTGTTACATGACAGCCAAATTCACCTTATCAGCATATATGCTCTGCTGGGCAGTGCTGAAACTCTACCAGGTAAGATGGTCTCACTGAAGCAGTCGAAGTTAATGGAATGCAACTCAATATTAGGAAGGTGTTCCTAATATTCTGTCCATTCAGTGTATATTCTGAACTATATTGAGCCACTGAAATTAAATTATCTTAGTGTTTGCTTAAACAAACCTCTTCAAAGTATTATGTTTAATGTGTCCTGTTTCATGTTCTCAAATATGAGGCACTATATATGTTTCCTGTAAGGTTACATTATTATTGCTCAAACATGTCCAATTGCCCTGTGCGAAAAATCTACTGGTATTTGGAAACTTTCTTTCATCATTCATACCAATAATGTTGAACCAAAACAAAACAACTAGCCTATTCCTAAACCAGATATCAAACTCAAATATTTCCCAATAGTCTAATAATCTTCTGCAAGTGATGTTGTCTTGTGTTTCACTAATTCTCAGTTTTTTCCCGCTAAAGTGCGGTGTATTCACTCATACATTCGGTCGCTATGGAAACCCCCTTTGGTTGGTTCTGCTGGGCTCCTGCACTCTGTTATTTTAACACGTGGACCAATTATCAATGCATGGGAATGTTTCACTGTTAACCAAGCCAACCCACTTAAATACCCACACTTAGCACTGTGAAGGGCATGTTTATACCTGGCACATTACAGTGTTATCTCTTAGTCAGTCAGCCCTTTAGAGTACCATTTCAGGCTGCCAAGGACATCCTAAGATTTGAGTCGAAACCAATTAAAGCCAGAAGAGGAGCAACAGACAACGAAGTAAAGGTCAAATGAGTGATATATTGATTGTGACAATATATTTGTGATGGTTGTCCCGTCACTGGATCGAGAGAGAATCCTATTTGTGTTGGCTGGAAGTGCGGTTAGATTACAGGGGCTGCCAGAGCAGACAGCTGTGGAAGTGGACTGAAGTGTCTCTGTCTGTGGTTGGGTCCTCGGTCCTGCCCTGCCTGCCAAACCCCCTAGCTTAGCTGGCTCTTTAGACAGGATGCCAGTTGTCATGGTTGCAGGGCAAAGCAGCAGCATATTGGCCCTTATAAACACACAGTCCCATTCACCCAGGGGTAAAGATATCATGATATAGGCCCTTATAAACACACACTCCCATTCACCCAGGGGTAAAGATATCATGATATAGGCCCTTATAAACACACACTCCCATTCACCCAGGGGTAAAGATATCATGATATAGGCCCTTATAAACACACAGTCCCATTAACCCAGGGGTAAATATATCATGATATAGGCCCTTATAACCACACAGTCCCATTCAACCAGGGATAAAGATATCATGATATAGGCCATGTAAACACACACTCCCATTAACCCAGGGGTAAAGATATCATGATATAGGCCCTTGTAAACACACAGTCCCATTAACCCAGGGGTAAAGATATCATGATATAGGCCCTTGTAAACACACAGTCCCATTAACCCAGGGGTAAAGATATCATGATATAGGCCCTTATAAACACACACTCCCATTCACCCAGGGGTAAAGATATCATGATATAGGCCCTTGTAAACACACAGTCCCATTAACCCAGGGGTAAAGATATCATGATATAGGCCCTTTTAACCACACAGTCCCATTAACCCAGGGGTAAAGATATCATGATATAGTCTTGTAAACACACAGTCCCATTAAACCAGGGGTAAAGATATCATGATATAGTCTTGTAAACACACAGTCCCATTAACCCAGTGTCACGAGTCGGGATGGTGAGAGACCAAGGCGCAGCGCAATCATAGTTCAACATTCTTTATTTATTTAATTACTATGTATAATAATAAATATTAAATGAACGAACTACAACAATAAGACAAACACGAAAAACAAAACGTCACGTTCCCAGAAATAAACGGAATGAACGGACGTAACAAAAAAACACTTACTTCACCCGTGACTGCGAAATACATTAACATGTAACGATAACGACCCACACCAGCGCGAGGGACAGACTCAACATATATTAGATCCCTAATTAGAGGCAACGGGTAGCAGCTGCCTCTAATTAGAGATCCACCCAAAACCCACAAAGAAACAGAAAAGAACGACACTGTCAGACTCTGACCATAGCTACATAGAGAAGCCTATTGCTTCTCTATGGCCAGAGCCTGACACCCAGGGGTAAAGATATCATGATATAGGCCCTTATAAACACACACTCAGATTCACCGAGGGGTAAAGATATCATGATATAGGCCATGTAAACACACAGTCCCATTCACCCAGGGATAAAGATATCATGATATAGGCCATGTAAACACACAGTCCCATTAACCCAGGGGTAAAGATATCAGGATGGCCCAACCCATATTAGACACACCCCATTGATTAACTCTCAGTTATCCCCTAGTAGAATAAAGCTGTATGTTTAGTCATACAGTACCTCAGTTCATCCAAATAAAGTCGTACTTTCCCAGAAGTGTAAACAAACTATCCCTCTGACTGAAGTGCTTCCTAAAGTGTATCAGAGGGATGAGTCTCGCAGATCCACGGCGTGTCAGGTTGACACAGCGCTTAACGTTATAACACCCATTATGAGTCTCTCCCTTGGGTGCAACTAACGTCACTGTGGATATCGCCCTAGATTCTCTCTGTCTGTCTGTCTCTGTCTGTCTGTCTGTCTGTCTGTCTGTCTGTCTGTCTGTCTGTCTGTCTGTCTGTCTGTCTGTCTGTCTGTCTGTCTGTCTGTCTGTCTGTCTGTCTGTCTGTCTGTCAGGACAAGCAAAGTCTCCCTAGGGCTCCCTCTAACTCTAGCATTCCACACTGTGCAGGAAGTAACCGCCCGGACACCAAGCCCAGTAAAACACACACACACACACACACACACACACACACACACACACACACACACACACACACACACACACACACACACACACACACACACACACACACACACACACACACACACACACACACACACACACACACACACACAGAGCCCAGCCCCAGAGTCAGTCACATCTCAACTCATGCACAGATTCAGCTCTTCTTGTCACACATAAAACCCCTTAGTTCACTTTGAACTGCCTCCTCCCTGAATTGCTAAGGGTATTGTGGCTTTGCGGTATGGTAATCGGGCAGGTATGCACTGCTCATCACTTCATTCACGGTAAGGGAGACAATTTTCAGAATCACAGGTATATTAACAGTTTGATCACTTAAATAGTTTGAAATACAGGACAGGCATTTATAATGATCTAATAACATATTTATAAAATACACATTATGTAATATAAAGTGTTTGTGCATACCTGCTTGCCCTGTGCCAAGGTAATAGCCCCCGCTGTAGTCAGGGCTGGTCCAGATGGGTGGACCAGCCCTGGTGTGAGCGCGTAGACCAGCCCTGGTGTGAGCGCGTAGACCAGCCCTGGTGTGAGCGCGTAGACCAGCCCTGGTGTGAGCGCGTAGACCAGCCCTGGTGTGAGCGCGTAGACCAGCCCTGGTGTGAGCGCGTAGACCAGCCCTGGTGTGAGTGCGTAGAGGGACGGGATACGTTTTAAAGAACCGGTTCAGGTCCTAGTCTGGGAGGAGATGTGGTGGGTCAGGGGTCACACATCTGAGTACCACAACCATAGAGATCCTATTCAATTACTATTAGTAGTATTCTAATTCCTATTATGGCCACGACATGCCCTCCGTGACATAATGCTGGGAGAGGTCAGAGGTCAAGAGCCATGTTACCTCATCGCCTCAGGTCTGCTGCTCTCGTTAACTCTGTCAGTCAAGGACACATACACACAGACACACACACACACAGACACACACACAGACATACACACACAGACACACACGCACACAGACACACACAGACACAGACACAAACACACACACACACACAAACACACACACATATCTGCCCCCTATCACAGAGGTTTGACGTGCACTAGCAGCTGCAGTAGCAGTGGGCCTCTCTGGTGCTGCCTGGGAAAAGCCCAGTGGGGAAACAACCCGTTTTGGCTGCAGCAGCATGAACACGCAGCACCATGAACACGCAGCACCATGAACACGGAGCACCATGAACACGCAGCACCATGAACACGGAGCACCATGAACACGCAGCACCATGAACACGCAGCACCGTGAACACGCAGCACCGTGAACACGCAGCACCATGAACACGCAGCACCATGAACACGCAGCACCATGAACACGGAGCACCGTGAACACGCAGCACCATGAACACGCAGCACCATGAACACGCAGCACCGTGAACACGCAGCACCGTGAACACGCAGCACCGTGAACACGGAGCACCGTGAACAGCAGCACCGTGAACACGCAGCACCATGAACACGCAGCACCGTGAACACGCAGCACCGTGAACACGCAGCACCGTGAACACGCAGCACCGTGAACACGCAGCACCGTGAACACGCAGCACCGTGAACACGCAGCACCGTGAACACGCAGCACCGTGAACACGGAGCACCGTGAACACGCAGCACCATGAACACGCAGCACCATGAACACGCAGCACCATGAACACGCAGCACCATGAACACGCTGCACCATGAATATTAGATGTATTACTGCACTCCTCCTGATGTATTTTCAGTTGGTCTTTATTAGGCAGGCTGAAAGATATTTTTGTTGGGTTGTGTCTGACATTTTTATGATGCACTACTCAGCTGCTTCATTGAATGTGTCGCAAATGGCACCCTATTCCCTGTACTGTGTGCTACTTTTGACCATACCGCATGCCCGTTTTACTGAGACAGGCTTCCCTCAGCATCAAAGTGGCAGTAAACGCACCATATGCTACAGTTAGCTTAGCTTGTCTTCTGAAGTGAGATTATGTTTATGTGCAGTTTGTGGGTTTCCTCATAAAGTATATTTTATGAAGCTACACGCTTCTAGCACTTCTTAAAGGTCAGCCATGCTAACTAAAAGAACAGAGCTAGCCTGCTGTATTTTGATTATTTTTCTTTTTGACACCATAGCTAACAGGCTTGGTGCCTGGCCTGTCAGTGTACCAATGTCATACTCAAAGACTTGATTTGCATGTTGCAGTTGTAGATAGACAACTAAACCTGAGGATCACTGGGCAGAGCATAACCTCTAATGTTCTGTTCTCTTGTCCTCTTCACAGAGACTACGATGCACGCCTGCTTCTCCACAGGTGAGGGAGACCATTTTCATTTGATTTGGTTTAATAGACATTTACATCCATTTCAATGGACATCTTACCATAGGCCTCTGGTCAAAAGTAGTGCATTACTTGCTGAATATAGAGAATAGGGTGTCATTTGGAAAGCATCCAATGTAAACCCTTTTTGATTAATAAGGTAGGTATCTAATATGTGAACAGCTCTGGTATTCTAAGTATTGGAACATTGAGATACTGCTGAATATTTTGTGTTCAGAGCACAGAGGCCTGTTTGGATAGCTACTGTAATACGTCTAAAGGGCTGGGCTTCTTACATTCTAGCTATCTTGGATGGGAAGTCGGGATGTCTACAAGTTCAAGTTTTAACTTGTATGTTTGTCTTGAACTTCATTATTTAATAAATTCAAATAATCAATCAATTTAACTGATACACACACACACACACTACCTTTTCACACACCGTTTCACCTCAACCCAGGAAGGAACAGGTTTCAAATCAAATTGTATTGGTCACATAAACATATTTAGCAGATGTTATTGCTGGTGTAGTGGAATGTGTTCCTAGCTCCAACAGTGCAGTAATATCTAACAATACATACAAATCCATCCGAGAGAACATTGGATTGAAGGGATTAGATTTTAAATATTGTCAGCAGATGCCAGAACCTGTCATAACAGCCGGGTTTGTAATGATTGTTCAGCTGTTTGGATACGCTGGGACTTTCTGTGTTCTCTTTCTACCTGTCTAATGTTTGCTGGATCTTTGGATAATGCCTTCTAAATGCTGAGTTCAAAGACTCATGTGGCTTTAAACTCATAGTTAGATCCATATGATTACAGTGTTACACCGCTGGTCTAGATTTTCACAGCCGGTTAAAACGCTGAGGCCTTTACAGTAATAAAACCCCTTAGTAAATACTGAAGCATGGGGTTAGTATTACGAGGCTCGCAGCAATGTTCACAGGGGCTTAGCCCTTGTGGAGATCTGAAAAAAGAAGCCAACTCTTATTTCATGATACAAAGTGGAGAGAAGCCAGTGGAATTGGCTTCTATAAGCTCTCTGAAAATGAAAATCCTATGGCCGTTTCTCTTTGTTGCTGAGGCGTTTTTTCTGATCAGAGCTGTTCACTGTGTGTGTGTGTGTGTCTTTGTGTGTGTATACATACACTGAGTGTAGAAAACATTAAGAACCCCATCCTAATTTTGAGTTGCATCCCCATTTGCCCTCAGAACAGCCTGAATTCGTCGGGGCATGGACTCTTTAAGGTGTCGAAACCATTCCACAGGGATGATTTGAGTGGTGGACCGTTCTTGATACACACGGGAAACTGTTAGAGCGTTAAAAAAACAGCAGCGTTGCAGTTCTTGACACACTCAAACCGGCGTGGTTGGCACCTACTACCATACCTCGTGAATCTTTTGTCTTGCCCATTCACCTTGTGAATGGCACACATACACAATCAATGTCTCAATGCTTAAAAATCCTTCTTTAACCTGTCACCTCCCCTTCATCTACACTGATTGAAGTGCATTTAACAGGTGACATCAATAAGGAATCATAGCTTTCAGCTGGATTCACCTGGTCAATCTGTCATGGAAAGAGCAGGTGATCCTGTTTGTCCACTCGGTGTATGTCCGTGTGTGAGTGTGTGTGCTGAACTGTGCTGTACAAGGGAGTGAAATCGGCAGACTTCCCGGTCCCCTCGCGCTCAGTCTTCCAGGGAGATAGATTCTCCTCGCCAATGCAAACCAAAGCCGGGGCAACACTTTCAAAGGACCTTTCTAGGTGAAAGGTGGAGCCTGTGTAATTTACGCTGGCATGACCCAGTGAGGGAGCAAAAAGTATCAGAGTACCAACGGTCACTTCTTGAGCAATGATGTTTGTGATTCACCTGTACACTATTAGAAAAAAGGGTTTCAAAAAGGGTTCTTCGGCTGTCCCCATTGGAGAACTATTTTTGGTTCCAGGTAGAACTATTTTGGGTTCCATGTCGAACCCTCTTTGGAAAGAGTTCTACATTGAACCCAAAAGGGTTGTACCTGGAACCAAAAAGGGTTCTTCTAAGGGTTCTCCTATGGGAACCCTTTTTACTGTAGGCTTCTTTTATCTGAGCCAATTAGCCTAGCTTAAAACCCTTTACAAACTGGCTTTCAATGGCTGTTAATTCTTATAAACTATTTACAATCCTAACCTCAGGCAACTCCTTTGTTGCCTTCAAAACTTTCGAGCTAAATTTCCTTCAGAATTGAAGAAGCTGACTGGTTTTCATCTTAACTTGAACAGTAGTTGTTGTTCACATGGCTGGATCATTCATTGGGCTTGTGTTGGCTGGCATTAGGATTAGTAGAGGAGGGAAACTGAAAGATCAGTCATCTGAAGGCCAACCCACTGGGCCACTCAGTCTTCACACTGCTGCCAAGAGCTTCTTTTTCTACCCAGTAGAATGACACTGTTCTCACCTCCCTTCCAGACCCTCTTCCGGATCAAGTTTGAGCTCTATGTGTTTGGTTAGCTGCATCAAGCCTCTCTGTGTCAGCCAGCCACATCAAGCCCCTTGTTCTGCAGAGACAAGCAACCTTGAATGGACACTGAATTGACCAATAGGGATAGAGCTTACTGGTGGTGCCCTTACATTCAATGGCCCTGATTGGTGAAACAGGGGCAGGTCTTGGCCCTTGGATGTCTTTATTCTTTTTGTGGGAAAACTGTGTATATCGATTCCACAATTCCTTCCTTTATGTTAAGGTTGATGAGGGCAAATATTTCCACATGCTTCCTGGTAGACAGGCTGAGATGGCACTTTCCATTTTAGTCTTCAACAGGAAAGTAGGAAGTAGACTGGAGGAATCCACCTGGTGCTAGCATCCCGCTAACAGATTCTAACAGGCTCACCTGGACCCGTTTCCTGTGTGAAAAAGGCTAGCCATACATACACATATACACACATACACACATAGTCTCACACACACACAACCAGCTGGCCCTCTGCTATCCTGCAAACAGCTTTTTTCAGAGACTTAACTGCTAGCCAGCCTCCTCCCTCCTCCTCCCTCCTCCCTCCTCCTTCTCTTGTGTTTCTCTGGGGTTGGGCTCGCTGCCTCCGGACAGAGAAAACAGGCTGTTGCTGTAGTGTTGCCGTGCCGTGAGAGGGACTGTCTGTCTAATGTTCTGGAATTAATAGCTCGGCTTGGGTGTGTTGGAATTCCAGAGCTAGCCTAGCCTCCTCGCTAGTAGCCACCTAGCCTCATGTTTCCTTGTGTCTTCGCTGGCTGTCAGAGGATGCCACAGCAGCACTACTATGGCTTAGGTGAGAACACTTTCACTGGACAGCTGACTTCACTCAACTCAGGAAAATGGAGGGAAGGTTGTGGAAAGAAGGAAAGCCGGTTTAGTTGGGGATTTAGTGAGAAAAGAGGGTTTAGTTGGGGATTTAGTGAACCCTATTCGTCTGAGAACAGAGGTAGCTGCTGGAGTAATGAAATACCTTAGTTGCAGGTGGGTCCTGTCATCTACTGCTATTAAATCATGGAGAAGACTCTTAACAGGATCTAGATAGAAACCTTCACTTAAACCTTTAATATCAACTGGTTTCCGTTGTGTGCGGAATGTTATAAATGAACCAATGTGTGGCTTTGTGTTCTTCTTTAGTTTCTATCCATCTGTGAGCA
>CM042417.1:3969526-4182026 GCA_023634145.1 Thymallus thymallus | reverse complement strand
CCCAGAGAGCAGTGTACCAGCTGTGTATATTTAATCCAGAGAGCAGTGTACCAGCTGTGTATATTTAATCCAGAGAGCAGTGTACCAGCTGTGTATATTTAACCCAGAGAGCAGTGTACCAGCTGTGTATATTTAATCCAGAGAGCAGTGTACCAGCTGTGTATATTTTACCCAGAGAGCAGTGTACCAGCTTGAGCAGAGAGCAGTGTACCAGTTGGAGCAGAGATCAGTGTACCAGCTGGAGCAGTGTACCAGCTGGATCAGAGTTATCAGTGTACCAGCTGGAGCAGAGAGCAGGGATCAGTAGTGTCACATCAGTGGTGACTGGAGGTCCAGGGTCTCCCACCGGACTGGGCTTGGTCACATCCCCTAGGCCTATAGGGAAGTGGGAGGGGACTGGACAGGGTCACCCACTGGACTGGGCTTGGTCACATCCCCTAGGCCTAGGGGGGAGTGGGCTTGGTGGGTGACCCTGTCCAGGGTCACCCACCGGACTGGGCTTGGTGACATCCCCTAGGCCTAGTGGGGAGTGGGAGGGGACTGGTGTTTCTGTCTGTAGCACAGCAGCTTAGATATGTTAACCTCCCTCTCTACAGCAAGACTGGTTGGGTTATTCCCTGCCTCTTCCCGTGTCCTCGTTCTCACAGGGGAGCAAATAGCTGGAGGCTGCATCTAGCCTTTCATTATTAGAATCTAGCTAGCCCAGAGGAGGCTGTGGGAGGAGATATAGCAGGACAAGTTCATTGTAATGACTGGAATGGAATAAATGGAACGGTATCGGACACAGTAAAGATATAGAAACCACATGTTTGACTCTGTTCCATTGATTCCATTCCAGCCAATACAAAGAGCCCGTCCTCCTATAGCTCCTCCCACCAGCCGCTGCAGAGCTAGCAACTTTCTACCTTTCATGTGCAGGTAAAGAGATATCAGACTTGTATAAACTGTCTGTCTTTACCCTGCTACAAACACTGCCCCAGGTACAGAACACCTTTAAACCTCATTACACCTCAGAACACCTTTAAACCTCATGTATGGTAGAAAGCAGTGTTCATTGAAACCAGTTCAGTCTGAAGAGAAAGTACAGTGAACCTGATATTTGGCTTGAGCCAGGGTGTTGGTTCTCTCTCTCAGCATGGATCTTGAGCCAGGGTGTTGGTTCTCTCTCTCAGCATGGATCTTGAGCCAGGGTGTTGGTTCTCTCTCTCAGCATGGATCTTGAGCCAGGGTGTTGGTTCTCTCTCTCAGCATGGATCTTGAGCCAGGGTGTTGGTTCTCTCTCTCAGCATGGATCTTGAGCCAGGGTGTTGGTTCTCTCTCTCAGCATGGATCTTGAGCCAGGGTGTTGGTTCTCTCTCTAAGCATGGATCTTGAGCCAGGGTGTTGGTTCTCTCTCTCAGCATGGATCTTGAGCCAGGGTGTTGGTTCTCTCTCTCAGCATGGATCTTGAGCCAGGGTGTTGGTTCTCTCTCTCAGCATGGATCTTGAGCCAGGGTGTTGGTTCTCTCTCTCAGCATGGATCTTGAGCCAGGGTGTTGGTTCTCTCACTCAGCATGGATCTTGAGCCAGGGTGTTGGTTCTCTCTCTTGGTGGTGTTTGAGACTCTTTCATCCTCTGTTCCCAGCAGACACTGGGTCTTCTAGAAGAGGGTGTGTGTGTGTGACAGAGTGTGTGTGTGTTAGTGATGCGTGGGTTGACTCATAACCCCGCAGGTGGGTTTAGGGTAATTAAATATTGTGTTGATGAAGGGTGGGTTGAATAAATAGAAAATAATAACCTTAAAAAAAAAAAAACATTTATAATTCTGGTGCAATTTATATCTATAGGCTACATTGAGGTTTTTATTTAATTATTTTAGGCTGTCTGGCATTATTGTGTAAGCCTGAGCTTTAGGGCCTTACTGAACACACGCCAAATAGCATACACACCAATCACCAAATGCTTTTGGGAACAGGCAGAAAAAGTTGACGTCGATCCACAGAGGCAAAAAGGACAATGTCGGAGTTTAAATCGATAAGAGAAAAGCTGTGAAATGGAGAGTTGAGCATAAAGATAAAGGATGATAGCAGTGCAGGCTACGTTATGTGTGATGACTGTGAGGCGCTACACAAATTCGACAGTCACAAGACAGGAACTTCAAATAGGCCTATGGCACATCAAGGGAACTGAAGCCTACTGTTCAGATGGGTTTTAAATGGAAACTGAAGTCTGGACACTGACGTTAGGTCTATAACCTCTCACATAACCTTAATATTAACTCCTGCAGAATTAAGCATTTATTGCAATAAAACTATACACCAAATGTAGGCAAAATGTTGACTGGGGAACAGGAGTGGAGAAATATGATTTCTTTCTTTCAGCATCTTGAGAGAATGAGAATGTACAGTTAGATACCGTCTGTTGTGGTGCTGTCTTTATCTGCCTCATAAAAGCTCATATTATTTCAACCACATAAAATATGCATCCAAGACGAACTGTAATCGTATCAGGAACACGTTGGGTCATTTCACAGCTTTCCATTTCCTTACAACAATCTTTTCCTGTTTTTTTGTTGTTGTTGAGTTTTTGCATGAGTTTTACTGATGTCAACTAGATTGAAGCATTCATTCTATTGATTTATGACGTTATTCTGGTGAGCAAGGGTTTATGTAGTTTTCTAGGGCAACATATAATGACAGAAGAGAAGCTGCATGTATCTAATTTTAGTTGCATCCCCATGTGAAGAAATTGTTCCGCCGTCTCTGACTGTAGCCTACAGCGTATTTTCTATATTAGCGGGTTAGGGTCAGGTGTGGGCCTCAGGTTTTCACTTTATCACATGTAGTCGGGCAGTTGCGGATAGGTTATTAGCAATTGCGGGCGGGTGCGGGTGAATAGACAGCTGACCCGCACACCACTAGTGGGAACAGGGTGTACCCTCCACTATGTTCACCTGGGCTCTCCCCCATCTCTCTCCCCCAGGTAAATGGAGAGAGGTGTAGAGGGTTAGGAAAACATTCCAGGTTCTCCACATCCAACACTTTTCCTTGGATGTTCCAGTCAGAAGGAGCGGTGGCCAGACCAAGGGCTGAGGAGGAAGCCAAAGAAAATTCCTCTGGAATGTATTCCTTACCAAGGAGGACTGGAGGGTGACAAGAGGCAGAGAGAGACAGAGGCAGAGAGAGACAGAGGCAGAGACAGATAGGCAGAGAGAGACAGATAGGCAGAGAGAGACAGAGGCAGAGAGAGACAGAGGCAGAGAGAGACAGAGGCAGAGAGAGACATAGGCAGAGAGAGAGAGAGACAGAGGCAGAGAGACAGAGGCAGAGAGAGGCAGAGACAGAGGCAGAGACAGAGACAGAGGCAGAGAGAGAGAGAGACAGAGACAGAGGCAGAGAGAGACAGAGGCAGAGAAAGGCAGCGGCAGAGAGAGACAGAGGCAGAGCCAGAGAGGCAGAGCCAGAGGCAGAGAGAGAGAGGCAGAGAGAGACAGAGAGGCAGAGAAAGGTCCTGTGTGACTCAGTTGGTAGAGCATAGCACTTGCAACGCTAGGGTTGTGGGTTTGATTCCCATGGGGGACCAGTACGAATGAAAATATATGCACTCACTACTGCAAGTAACTCTGGATAAGAGAGTCTGCTAAATGACTAAGATGTAAAGAAACAGAGATAGAGTTAGAGTCAGCGACAGATACAGAGATAGACAGAGTTAGAGTCAGCAACAGATACAGAGATAGACAGAGTTAGAGTCAGCGACAGATACAGAGATAGACAGAGTTAGAGTCAGCGACAGATACAGAGATAGACAGAGTTAGAGTCAGTGACAGATACAGAGATAGACAGAGTTAGAGTCAGCGGCAGATACAGAGATAGTTAGAGTCAGAGATAGACAGAGTTAGAGTCAGAGATAGACAGAGTTAGAGTCAGCGACAGATACAGAGATAGACAGAGTTAGAGTCAACGACAGATACAGAGATAGTTAGAGTCAGAGATAGACAGAGATAGATAGAGTTAGAGTCAGCGACAGATACAGAGATAGACAGAGTTAGAGTCAGATACAGAGATAGACAGAGTTAGAGTCAGCGACAGATACAGAGATAGACAGAGTTAGAGTCAGCGACATAGACAGAGTTAGAGTCAGCGACAGATACAGAGATAGACAGAGTTAGAGTCAGCGACAGATACAGAGATAGACAGAGTTAGAGTCAGCGACAGATACAGAGGCAGAGAGAGGGAAGCAGAACAATGGTTCTACTAAGTGATTCCTTTTTCTGGTTCTGTGGTTTCTAAGTTTCTATGACTGGTCATTACGTTTCTCTGGCCTCCAGACTATGAACATGTGGAGGATGGCTGTGTGTGTGTGTGTGTGTGTGTGTGTGTGTGTGTGTGTGTGTGTGTCAGAGAGCCAGAAAAAATAAATAAAAGAGTGAGTTTGACTTAGTTCACTGTCCCCACCCTGTATCACCCTGTATCACCCTGTATCACCCTGTCTCCACTCTGTACCAGGCATAAACACCTGTTTTAGGACTGACCGACCTCTTTCAGATCCTCTGGTCCATTCAGTCCAGTGACAGAGAGGACTGTAACTCATTTCTCATTGTCTTGGGCAGACATATGGCGTCTTAATGAGCTCTGCTCCATTAACTTCTAACACTGCCTTCCAGAGTACATGTGAAGATTGTGTGTGTGTGTGTGTGTGTGTGCATATGTGTGTGTTAGGGGGTGCGTGCATGTGTGTGTGTCAGTGTGTTTATGGGTAGTCATGCCACTTTGGGTCCAACACTCCTGGATAATGAAGAACCAGCGAGATGAGGAGATAGGAAGATAGAGAGAGAGAGAGGGGCGGAGAGAGAGGGATGGAGAGAGGGAGAGAGAGGGAGAGAGAGAAAGAGAGGGACGGAGAGAGAGCTGCATTGTGGGTGGTATCTACGGTGCTGCATTGTGGGTGGTATCTACGGTGCTGCATTGTGGGTGGTATCTACGGTGCTGCATTAGTATTGAACTTTTTTGATCGTCCTCAGCAGACAACAGTCCATGGCTTGGTTTATAACTGAGGGGGAATGAGGAAGGATATGGAGTGGTTTTCTCACACTCTTAGATCCAAGCAGGTCTCCTTTCTCACATGACCCTCTAAGTCCACACTTAATCCTTCTGCTTTGATAGCTTCTAAGATTGCTAACAGCTAGCAAAACAACTACAGCAGTCAAGCTCCTTGTGCTCGCAGGGCCTGTCCGTCACATGTGTTTAGCATGTAGCATTAGCATAACAATGCATTTATTGTTGTGTGTTCCATGTGAGGTTTCTATCCTGTGTGAGTAGAGTGGCAGTCGAAAACCTTCTAGAACACCCCAAGGTGCCCCTTCCGTTGACAGCTGCCCTCAAGGCCATAAAAGAGAGAGCAGCAGCAAACAGCCTTTCAGTGAGCTAGCGGCCTTGCGGCTACGTTACCCAGTAGCGCTGAAACAATGACATCATCTATTTACGTGCTCCAGTCTTTGTTCCAGGGGTTTAAACTTTGACCTCTGGTTATATTGTGTTTCATATGACACCTCATTATGTTTTGGGGCTATGAGGGAAGAGGGGGTGCTAGCTAGCTTAGAGCAGGTGTTTCAATAACCACACAATAACAAGACAATAACAAGACAATAACAAGACAATAACAACACAATAACAAGACAATAACAAGACAATAACAACACAATAACAACACAATAACAAGGCAATAACAACACAATAACAAGACATGAACAAGACAAGAACAACACAATAACAACACAATAACAAGACAATAACAACACAATAACAACACAATAACAAGACAATAACAACACAATAACAAGACAATAACAACACAATAACAAGACATGAACAAGACAAGAACAACACAAGAACAACACAATAACAACACAATAACAAGACAATAACAAGGTAATAACAAGACAATAACAACACAATAACAAGACATGAACAAGACAAGAACAACACAATAACAACACAATAACAAGACAATAACAACACAAGAACAACACAATAACAACACAATAACAAGACAATAACAAGGCAATAACAAGACAATAACAACACAGCATTTGGAGAATATCCTGTTACACTGTCTCTAAGACCAGAGTGCATCTCAAATGCCACCCTAGTATTCAATATATTTTCCCCATAGGGCTCTGGTCAAAAGAAGTGCAATATATGGAATAGGGTGCCATTTGGGATGAAGCGCAGGTCTCTCATCTGCCAGGTTATATACTGTAAGGTTATATAGGGGTTGACAGTGGTGTTGGAGGGCCAGTAGGAGGCACTCTTTCCTCTGGTCTAAAAAACAATATCCCAATGCCTTAGGGCAGTGATTGGGGACATTTCCCTGTTTAGGGTGCCGTCTTTCGAAGGGGTCGTTAAACGGGTGAACTGACTCTCTGTGGTCACTAAAGATCCCATGGCAGAGAGTAGGGGTGTTAACCCCGGTGTCCTGGCTACCATCATGGCCACCTAATCATCCTCAGCTTCCTATTGGCTCATTCATCCCCCCTCCTGTCCCCTGTAACTATTCCCCTGGTCGTTGCTGTAAATGAGAACGTGTTCTCAGTCGACTAACCTGGTAAAATAATGGTTGAATAAATAGAATATAAGAACCACAAACAGCTGCTTTCATTGGAATAACTGAGTTCAGGACATCACTGTATGACTGGCTATAGGTTGCTAGCTGCAGGGTGGACAGGGACGGATGTGGATGTCTATGTAGGATAGTGGAGTGGATCCTGTGTAGATGGGCATACTGCAAACTGGACCCCATTTGCTCTGCTCAGAATAGACTGGAAGCCCCCTGCCCGCCACACACACACACACACACACACACACACACACACACACACACACACACACACACTGGCCTTGGTGTCATTTGTCTATAATTGTACCACTGATGATTCAATGCGTAAGACTGTCCAACAACTGCTATTAAACCAGTTAACATGCCACAGTAGGGGGAGGGGGGGGGGGGGGGGGGGGGGGGTTACAGCTGTTGTCTGCATAGTTAATGGGGAAAACTGTACAGCGGTATTGATGCATTTTTTGCTCTAATTGATGTGAATACATGCCTCATATTTTCTCTAGTTCTTTTTGATTCCTAATCATTTCTGTTACACCTCTCACTCAAAACCCTTGGAGACAGCAGTTACACCTCTCACTCAAATCCTTGGAGACAGCAGTTACACCTCTCACTCAAAACCCTTGGAGACAGCAGTTACACCTCTCACTCAAACCCTTGGAGACAGCAGTTACACCTCTCACTCAAAACCCTTGGAGACAGCAGTTACACCTCTCACTCAAACCCTTGGAGACAGCAGTTACACCTCTCACTCAAACCCTTGGAGACAGCAGTTACACCTCTCACTCAAACCCTTGGAGACAGCAGTTACACCTCTCACTCAAACCCTTGGAGACAGCAGTTACACCTCTCACTCAAACCCTTGGAGACAGCAGTTACACCTCTCACTCAAACACTTGTCATGTTTTTTCTTATGTTCAATCTACCCCACACTTTTCATGAATGTCCTTATCATGTTACTGAATGTATCTAGAGCAGACGTTCTCAAACTGTGGTACGTGTACCACTGGTGGAACACGGAACACCCGCTGGTGGAACGTAGAACACCCTCTGATGGAACACCATATGACTCTGGAATTTTGTTGTCTGCACCAAAAAAATTTAAAATAATACAAATTACTATCTAATACTGTTTTTAATATTTATTTTTTATAAAATATGTTTGAGACTAACGTGTAGCCAACGTACTTACGTTAGAAATTCTGGCGCAAATAGGCTACTCTACTGTACTTGGGTGCTGATTCTGCTACCGAGCAATTATCAACTGTTTAGATCCACATTTGCTAACTGTACAAACAAGCTAACGTTCGAATATGAATACGCAAAAATCTAATATTATGTCATGGCTGAAAGGACCAGACGCCAAAAGGTCTGATTCCGGCTCTGCTATATCAGTTACAACTTTTGAAAATGAGGATGATGATCGAGCACCAGCTCCAATGCTGAGCCTGATACCGACAGCAGCGCGAATGCTAGCAGGTCTCAGAAAACGGCTTCAAGGCGCTACAATAGATAGATAGATAGATAGATAGATAGATAGATAGATAGATAGATAGATAGATAGATAGATAGATAGATAGATAGATAGATAGATAGATAGATAGATAGATAGATAGATAGATAGATAGATAGATAGATAGATAGATAGATAGATAGATAGATAGATAGATAGATACTTTATTGATCCCCGAGGGGGACATTTCTTAATTCGATTCAGATTACCTCAGTTTGGGATTTACTGTCACCGGGTCAGAGGAAAAGCCGAGGCCACAGTGTGTTGTGTGCTGTGATATTCTCAGCAATGAGAGCATGAAACCAGCACATCTGCAGAGACACTTGACAACGAAACATGCAGCCTTCAAGGACAAGCCCATTGAATTATTTCAAAGAAAACTTAACAATTTGAAGCAACACAAGTTCACCATAAGTAACAGTTCTAGTCCACTTACCAGAGCGCAAGAAGCATCTTACCGTGCTAGCCTTCGGATTGCTAAAGCGGGTAAGCCCCACACTATTAGTGAAGGCCTTTGTTTACCACTGGCAAAAGAACGTATATTATGTGGGACGAGAAACAGCTGGATCTGGTGCCCCTTTCGAATGATACAGTCACTCGCAGAGTCCTTGGTATGGCAGCAGTAACCTCATAGAGCGCATTAAAATGAGCAGGTGCTTTTCACTGCAATTAGACGAGAGTACTGATGTTGCTGATTTGGCAAAATTGCCTTTGCCTTTGGCAAATCTGTAAGCCGCTAGCAACAAGAACAACAGGAGAGCATATATTTAAACTTCTGAATTAATTTATCAAAGAGAATGGTATCAACTTCAAAAAATGTGTCGCTGTTTGTACAGATGGTGCCAAGCCGGGCCGTCACAGCGGTGTCGTTGCGCGGATCAAAGAGGTTGCCCCTGAAATGAAGTGGGGACACTGCAGCATCCATCGAGAGGCACTCGCAATCAAAAAAATGCCTGAGGATTTAAAATCTGTGCTAGACTAAGCTGTCAAAGTCGTGAATTTGATCAAGGCTCGACCACTGAATTCATATCTGTTCAGTGTGCTCTGTAATGAAATGGGTAGTGAACATGTGCAGCTTTTGTTACATACAGAAGTGAGATGGTTGTCAAGGGGAAAAGTGCTCACAAGGCTCTATGAACTGCATTCCGAGGTGCAGATGTTCTTGCACCAACAACAATCTCCCTTTGTCTATTTGATGATCAAGTATGGCTGGCAAAACTAGCCTACCTGGCCGATATATTCACAGGTTTGAATGAGCTGAACATGGGACTACAGGAGCTGTCTTTAACAGTTGACGTGTGTGATAAGATCACTGCTATGAAGAAAAAGCTGCAGCTTTTTGTAATTAAAGTCAAGGCAAAGAGATGTTTCTGCTTTCTCAACCTTGGAGAACCATCTGCACACATTCGATATGACCCTTGATGCCGCTGTTCAAGACGTTGTAGTTGTGCACCTCTTGTCACTGGAAGAACAGTATTCCGAATACTTCCCATTGGAGGCCACACCAGAGTGGATCAGGAACCCCTGATCCAGAGTATTTTCAGATGTCATTATCAACAATTCTGGCAAATATGTACAATACATGTAAAATGCACATAAAATCAACAATGTAATGTTTGTATTCAGTCTTGTGTCAGATTAACTGTTTTGTACTCACCTTTGTCTAATAATTTCCCCATAATCTCCAAGCTGTTCCCTTCCCTATCCATTGTACAGCTGGAAATTTTACTAAAGCAGTTCATGACACGTGCACTAGTAGCCAGACCTCCCAGAACTCTTAAAGTTACTGTAGCTGTGAGATCCCTGTAGTGCTGATCTCCTCTACTGTAAACTACTTCTAACACTCGTAAAGTACGCTTGGCCTGTACGTTTTTGTGGGCTCTCAGAAAATACTTAAAAAAACGACTTGCCTGAAAAGACCTCACTCTCCCTCGTTGGGGTGAATTAGCCATGTATGGAAACATTTGCGGAATGTGGGGGAGGTATGACCCCCTGCTTTGAGGGGATTATTAGCCCCCTCCTCCCAGTATATTGACATGATATGGTAGATGGCCCTTCTTCTGAAAGTAGAGCTATACCTTTGTCACCTGTTAAGTGTCCCCTCCTCCTAACTCCTCATGGGATTCGCATATGATTCATAATTAGAGGTAAATTAGTCCCAGACAGAAGAGTACATCCCGTACACATTGTTCTGTTAAACAACTCTTAATAACACTCCTACAGTAACATTAGAGTGTGTAGATAGACTGGAGGCTGTGCTGCTTATTGCCTATTGCAGGCACAAGGCCTCCTATGTTGACCTGTGGTGAGAAGCTCTCATTGCTATGCAACTCATAAGCAGTATAAGCTTCTGTTATTCCTCCCTCCCTCCCTCCCTCCCTCTCTCTCTCCGTCTCTCCGTCTCTACCTCCCTCCCTCCCTCCCTCTCTCTCTCCGTCTCTCGTCTCTCTCTCCCTCCCTCCATCCCTCCATCTCTCCCTCCCTCCATCCCTCTCTTTTTTCTCTCTCTCTCCGTTGCCTCCCTGTCTGGTGCTAAGTCTGTTTAAAATAGCAACAGGCTAGGAGGTGAGCATGAGTCTAGGAGGACTGCCAGTCTCTTTTATTTTCCTCTCTTTCCCTCTCCTTGTCTTTCAGTACATTACAGGGACTGTTGTTTTTCTCTTTTAGTTTCAGAACTTAACAGCAGACAGAAGCCTTTACCTCTGCTGTTTACTGTCAGTGAGCCAGGACAATATGTTGTCAGCTGTCCTCTTCCTGTTTAGTTGTTTGTAGTGTCAGTTGACAGGGTCATTGAGCCAGGACAAGATGTTGTTTAGTTGTTTGTAGTGTCAGTTGACACGGTCATTGCCAGGACACAATGTTGTCTGGCTCTGAGAGAGACCTGCCCAACCATTCTCATTCTGGCTCTGAGAGAGACCTGCCCAACCCTTCTCATTCTGGCTCTGAGAGAGACCTGCCCAACCCTTCTCCTCACTCTGAGAGAGGCTGCCCAACCCTTCTCCTCACTCTGAGAGAGACCTGCCCAACCCTTCTCATTCTGGCTCTGAGAGAGACCTGCCCAACCCTTCTCCTCAGTCTGAGAGAGACCAGCCCAACCCTTCTCATTCTGGCTCTGAGAGAGACCTGCCCAACCCTTCTCCTCACTCTGAGAGAGGCTGCCCAACCCTTCTCCTCACTCTGAGAGAGACCTGCCCAACCCTTCTCCTCACTCTGAGAGAGACCAGCCCAACCCTTCTCATTCTGGCTCTGAGAGAGACCTGCCCAACCCTTCTCCTCACTCTGAGAGAGGCTGCCCAACCCTTCTCCTCACTCTGAGAGAGACCTGCCCAACCCTTCTTCTTACTCTGAGAGAGACCTGCCCAACCCTTCTCATTCTGGCTCTGAGAGAGACCTGCCCAACCCTTCTCCTCACTCTGAGAGAGACCTTCCCAACCCTTCTCATTCTGGCTCTGAGAGAGACCTGCCCAACCCTTCTCATTCTGGCTCTGAGAGAGACCTGCCCAAACCTTCTTCTGACACTAATACCAGCAGATTCTGTGCTGAGGCCTAACTGGCTTTTCATCCTACTGACTAGTGAGTATTTTACATATACTTCTTACTACTCAAACATCCCTCAATCATCCTTGGCGACAAGGATTCAAGGGACATTCTGTGTTCTAAAGTTTGGCATTGGTAGATGTCTCCCATGTAACAATACCATCTGGCTTTCAACTCATTGTAATTAGAAGGAGGAATGTACACTGAACAAAAATATAAATGCAACATGAGGTGAAATAAAAGATCCCAAAAATGTTCCATACACACAAAAAGCGTATTTCTCTCAAATTGTGTCCACACATTTCTTTACATCTCTGTTAGTGAGCATTTCTCATTTGCCAAGATAATCCATCCACCTGACAGGTGTGGGATATCAAGAAGCTTGATCATTACACAGGTGCCCCTTGTACTGGGCACAATAAAAGGCCACTCTAAAATGTGCAGTTTTGTCACACAACACAATGCCACAGATGTCTCAAGTTTTGAGGGATGCAATTGGTATGCTGACTGCAGGACTGTCCAACAGAGCTGTTGCCAGAGATTTTAATGTTAATTTCTCTACCATAAGCCGACTCCAACGTTGTTTTAGAGAATTTGGCAGTACATCCAACCGGCCTCACAACAGCAGACCACGTGTAACTATGCCAGCCCAGGACCTCCACATCTGGCTTCTTCATCTGAGGAGGGGGAGGGGAGGTACTGAAGAGTATTTCTGTCTGTAATAAAGCCCTATTGTGGGGACAAACTTAATTCTGATTGGCTGAACCTGGCTCCCCATTGGGTGAGCCTGGCTCCCAAGTGGGTGGACCTATGCCCTCCCAGGCCCACCCATGGCGGCACCCCTGCCCAGTCATGTGAAATCCATAGATTAGGGCCTCATTCATTTATTTCAATTGACTGATTTCCTTATATGAACTGTAACTCAGTAAAATCTTTGAAATTGTTTTATGTTGTGTTGTCGGGCCAGAGCCGGGAGATGAGCCTGGGAGATGTTTCTGGGAGATGAGCCTGGGAGATGTTTCTGGGAGATGAGCCTGGGAGATGAGCATGGGAGATGAGCCTGGGAGATGAGCATGGGAGATGAGCATGGGAGATGTTTCTGGCTTGTTCAGTTGAACCGTCTCATGTAATGAGGGATATGAATAACACCTCTGTGGATCTTCCTGAAGGAAACGCGGAACAGATAATGAACTCTACAGGGAATCATCACTATGTCATTCTTCCCTTTTCCCACATAAGGGAATGGTGATTAGTATTCCGAAGCAGGCTCCCTGGGAACAGTTTTATTTCCTCTCTTTGTGCTGCGTTACCATGGTGAAGGGCAGAACAGTTGGTTCTATGTTAAGAACTGATTGTGTGTGAGTGTGTGGGGTGGGGGTGGGGGGGGGGGTTGTTGTGTACGTTTGTTCGTGCATTCTAGTGTGTGTGTGTGTCTCATTGTGTCATGCATGTTTACCTGTATGTGCAGAGTCTGTATGCATACAGTCCATTCACATGTTGACATTGTGGAATGTGTCCTTCTACAACCCATTCCACGATCTGTACTGTAACCTCTATTGCCTTGTGTTCCTCCTCCTCTCTGGGTGGTAGGAGGCACCAGGAGGACAGGGTATCCAGCCTAGGCCTCACTTCGGGGGGCTTCTTACATAACCAGCCCTGCATCATCCTCTGGAGATCCTCTGGTGCCTGGTAACCCACATGGCACCCCTGGGACTACCATGATCTAATCCTGGGTTTGGGTGTCATTATCGCCTGGGGCTACCATGATCTAACCCTGGGTTTGGGTGTCACTATTGCCTGGGACTACCATGATATAACCCTGGGTTTGGGTGTCACTATCGCCTGGGACGACCATGATCTAACCAAAGGTTTAGGTGTCACTATTGCCTGGGCCTACCATGATCTAACCCTGGGTTTAGGTGTCACTATCAAATGACCCCTTCTCCATTGGTGCCATTTGAGCCTGCTACTTGTTCAGCACACAAAGGGCCAACGAAACCCAAACCCTTGGATCTCTTCACTCTGAGAGTCCTTTATAAGCTCTGTGCTCTTGTTCTTGTTTTTTGCCTTGTCGTGTTATTCAGAGGACAACGGCACAGTCAAAGGCAGCGTTGCTATGCAACCTTTATTAACTTCTCTTATTATTCACACTTTAGGGGTTGGTCAGTGCCATGATGTCCTTTAGAACCTGACACGCTCTCTCCCACATCAGAGCTGCTATGCTTTGTTCTACTAGACTGTGATCACAGGTTTGCGTTGTACAGTCGTGGCCAAAGGTTTTGAGAATGACACAAGTATTGGTCTCCACAAAGTTTGCTGCTTCAGTGTTCTTAGATCTTTATGTCAGTAGTTACTATGGTACACTGAAGTATAATTACAAGTATTCCATAAGTGTCAAAGGCTTTCATTGACAATGACATTCAGTTTATGCAAAGAGTCAATATTTGCAGTGTTGACCCTTCTTTTTCAAGACCTCTGCAATCCACCCTGGCATGCTGTCAATTAACTTCTGGGCCACATCCTGACTGATGGCAGGCCATTATTGCATAATCAATGGCTGGAGTTTGTCAGAAGTTGTGGGTTTTTGTTTGTCCTCCAGCCTCTTAAAGAGCGACCACAAGTTCTCAATTGGATTAAGGTCTGGGGAGTTTCCTGGCCATGGACCCAAAATGTTGATGTTTTGTTCCCCGAGCCACTTAGTTATCACTTTTGCCTTATGGCAAGGTGCTCCATCATGCTGGAAAAGGCATTGTTCTTGGATGGTTGGGAGAAGTTGCTCTCGAAGCATGTGTTGGTACCATTCTTTATTCATGGCTGTGTTCTTAGGCAAAATTGTGAGTGAGCCCACTCCCTTGGCTGAGAAGCAACCCCACACATGAATGATCTCAGGATGCTTTACTGTTGGCATGACACAGGACTGATGGTAGCGCTCACCTTGTCTTCTCCGGACAAGGTGTTTTCCGGATGGCCCAAACAATCGGAAAGGGGATTCATCAGAGAAAATGACTCTACCCCAGTCCTCAGCAGTCCAATCCCTGTAGCTTTTGCAGAATATAAGTCTGTCCCTGTTGTTTTTCCTGGAGAGAAGTGGCTTCTTTGCTGCCCTTCTTGACACCAGGCCATCCTCCAAAAGTCGTCTGCGTGCAGATGCACTCACACCTGCCTGCTGCCATTCCTGAGCAAGCTCTGCACTGGTGGTGCCCCGATCCCGCAGCTGAATCAACTTTAGGAGACAGTCCTGGTGCTTGCTGGACTTTCTTGGGTGCCCTGACGCCTTCTTCACAACAATTGAACCTCTCTCCTTGAAGTTCTTGATGATCCGATAAATGGTTGATTTAGGTGCAATCTTACCAGCAGCAATATCCTTGCCTGTGAAGCCCTTTTTGTACAAAGCATTGATGAGGGCACGTGTTTCTTGCAGGTAACCATGGTTGACAGAGGAAGAACAATGATTTCAAACACCACCCTCCTTTTAAAGCTTCCAGTCTGTTATTCTGACTCAATCAGCATGACAGAGTGATCTCCAGCCTTGTCCTCGTCAACACTCTCACCTGTGTTAACGAGACAATCACTGACATGATGGCAGCTGGTCCTTTTGTGGCAGGGCTGAAATGCAGTGGAAATGTTTTTGGGGGATTAAGTTCATTTTCATGGCAAAGAGGGACTTTGTAATTAATTGGAATTCATCTGATCACTCTTCATGACATTGTGGAGTATATGCAAATTGCCATCATCAACACTGAGGCAGCAAACTTTGTGGAGACCAATACTTGTGTCATTCTCAAAACTTTTGGCCACGACTGTATTATGTGGGAATGTGATGTCAGACTACATGAGAACTAGAGCTTAACGTACATGTCTCCTGTTACTGTCTGACAGTCACATACACTCTTAGAAACAAAAATGCTATCTAGAACCTAAAGGGGTTCTTTGGCTGTCCCCATAGGAGAACCCTTTCAAGAACCCCATATTGGTTCCAGGTAGAACCCTTTTGGTGCCAGGTAGAACCCTTTTGGGTTGTTTCCATGTAGAACCCTTTCCACAAAAGGGTTATATCTGAAACCAAAAAGGCTTCTACTTGGAACCAAAATGGGTTATCCTATGGGGACAGCTGAATAACCCTTTTGGAACCCTTTTATCTAAGATCATGATTTAGTGGTGGTTCCTCTCTTTCTATCTCTCAATCTGGAGAGGGAATTACTGGACTGAGGAATGGGGGGAGAGGAGCATGCTGCAATCAGATACATCCTGTTTAACTGTTTTATTTCTAGTGATGTAAACATAAGCCAATAAAAAGAGGTTGGCCAGGGGTCTCTGACCAATTAGCTGATCAGGATCTAACTGAAACACAAAGAAAAAAGCCAGTATTCTCCATGGAGACAATGAGCTGACGGAATTAGTCAATTGTCATGGTGTTACAGCTTAGATAGGGTATCAGACATTGGCCATCTTCTGTCTGTAATCATATTTACTGTGAGTTGGAGGGAAAAATGAATTTACTCTGTTAGCCGTTTTGGCCAGCAGCCCGGTCAATGTGCTGTGGGGGAATGAAGGACTGCCTTTGTTAGTGGTTAGTGGCTAACTGTTAGCCTCTCTACGGACAGCTAGCGTAGCAGCGGCTAGCTCTGGTTCCATTGGGATCTTTGGAAAGTTAGTGTAGCATAGGAATTAGGGTTGATTGAATGGGAAATGTTTACCTTTCCACTTACACTAAGTCCTCCGAGGAACACGGGCCAATCAGAGCTGTCCTTAATGGCTCTATTTTTCAGGGTCTAGAAGGTAGATGTCAGAATGTCAGAATGGACTTTTTGTAGCAGGTTAGGAGAACCTACTTAGCAGGTTAGGATAATTAAAATAGCAGGTTAGGAGAATTAGGTTAAGGTTATGAAAAGGGTTAGGGTTAGCTAAAATGCTAAACATTTCAACTTTTGACGTTAGGTTGACATAAACTGTACCCACCAGAGATCTGAGATCTGGCTAAATCCAGCTATGGGGACGACCAGACCAGACTGGACCAGACCAGACCAAACAGAGTTGGCTGCTCCTTTCTCAGTGGGCTCTTCGGTTTCACTGCCTGGTAAATTCACACGCTCTGTCAAGTGGTGTCACACACAGAGACTTGGCCCAGCATCATAGCATACTGTAGGGATGATAGAGACACTGATAACACACTGGTACCACAGGTTCAACATTTTGCCCCTCATTCCTTGTTAAACTTTACCATGGTACTATGACCTACTGTAAGAATAGAATAGAATAGAATAGAATACAATAGAACTGAACAGAACATAATAGAACTAAACTGAATAGAACAGAATAGAACAGTAAAGAATATAATATAACTGAACTGAATAGAACAGAACAGAATAGAATAGAATAGAGTAGAACATAGTAGAACAGAACAGAATAAAATAGAACAGAGTAGAACAGAACAGAATAGAATAAAATAGAATAGAACAGAACAGAACAGAATATAATATAATATAATAGAACAGAATAGAATAAAAACAGAATAGAATAGAACAGAATAGAATAGAACAGAACAGAATAGAATACAACAGAACAGAATAGAACAGAATATAATAGAACAGAACAACATAGAACAGAATAGAATAGAACAGAATATAATAGAACCGAATAGAAAAGAACAGAACCGAATAGAATAGAACAGAACAGAACAGAACAGAATATAATAGAACAGAACCGAATAGAATAGAACAGAATAGAATAGAACAGAATATAATAGAACAGAATAGAATACAACAGAATAGAATAGAACAGAATAGAATAGAACAGAATATAATAGAACAGAATAGAATATAATAGAATAGAATAGAACAGAACAGAACAGAACAGAATAGCATAAATGTAATAGGCTAATGCTATAGTATAGTGAGAGTTGAGACAGATACATTTCTCCTAATAATGACGTTAGCCGGTTCCTAGTGGGTTTCCAAGCATGCTGCGACCGTCCTGATTGGACTGTAATTAACAGTAATCTGCTCCAATCCAATTAAGAATAATTACTAGGGATTCATTCAAGATGCTCATTTACTGTGCCAAGGGAAAGGCAGATTAAAACTGGGTTGAAATCCCACTTACAGCAGTGTGATACAGCAGTGCAGTACTGTACATTTACTGTGGATCAATGTAAGAATGGGTCATTAAAGAGAGGGAAGTGGGGATTGAGGAAATACCATTATGTAACGGACACAGACTGACAGGCATAGTGGAGATCTACAGAGAGAGAGAGGAACCACCTAGGTAACCTAAACCCAAACAGTGAGAGAGGAACCACCTAGCTAACCTAAACCCAAACAGAGAGAGAGGAACCACCTAGCTAACCTAAACCCAAACAGAGAGAGAGGAACCACCTAGCTAACCTAAACCCAAACAGAGAGAGAGGAACCACCTAGCTAACCTAAACCCAAACAGAGAGAGAGGAACCACCTAGCTAACCTAAACCCAAACAGAGAGAGAGGAACCACCTAGCTAACCTAAACCCAAACAGAGAGAGAGGAACTAGCAGCGAATTATGATCACTTTGTCCCTGATTACGGATTAGAAAACAGCCATTGTTCCTTTCCTAACTGTGTGTGTATCAGGAAGTCAGTCCCAGTCTGTTGTACTACGACGTAGCATCTCTTGAAGTCACAGAGCTATTCTCAATGGTCTGCTGTTACAGTCCCTGTGTAGGTGAACTACATGGTCTGCTGTTACAGTCCCTGTGTAGGTGAACTACATGGTCTGCTGTTACAGTCCCTGTGTAGGTGAACTACATGGTCTGCTGTTACAGTCCCTGTGTAGGTGAACTACATGGTCTGCTGTTACAGTCCCTGTGTAGGTGAACTACATGGTCTGCTGTTACAGTCCCTGTGTAGGTGAACTACATGGTCTGCTGTTACAGTCCCTGTGTAGGTGAACTACATGGTCTGCTGTTACAGTCCCTGTGTAGGTGAACTACATGGTCTGCTGTTACAGTCCCTGTGTTGGTGAACTACATGGTCTGCTGTTACAGTCCCTGTGTTGGTGAACTACATGGTCTGCTGTTACAGTCCCTGTGTAGGTGAACTACATGGTCTGCTGTTACAGTCCCTGTGTAGGTGAACTACATGGTCTGCTGTTACAGTCCCTGTGTAGGTGAACTACATGGTCTGCTGTTACAGTCCCTGTGTAGGTGAACTACATGGTCTGCTGTTACAGTCCCTGTGTTGGTGAACTACATGGTCTGCTGTTACAGTCCCTGTGTAGGTGAACTACATGGTCTGCTGTTACAGTCCCTGTGTAGGTGAACTACATGGTCTGCTGTTACAGTCCCTGTGTAGGTGAACTACATGGTCTGCTGTTACAGTCCCTGTGTAGGTGAACTACATGGTCTGCTGTTACAGTCCCTGTGTAGGTGAACTACATGGTCTGCTGTTACAGTCCCTGTGTAGGTGAACTACATGGTCTGCTGTTACAGTCCCTGTGTTGGTGAACTACATGGTCTGCTGTTACAGTCCCTGTGTAGGTGAACTACATGGTCTGCTGTTACAGTCCCTGTGTAGGTGAACTACATGGTCTGCTGTTACAGTCCCTGTGTTGGTGAACTACATGGTCTGCTGTTACAGTCCCTGTGTAGGTGAACTACATGGTCTGCTGTTACAGTCCCTGTGTAGGTGAACTACATGGTCTGCTGTTACAGTCCCTGTGTAGGTGAACTACATGGTCTGCTGTTACAGTCCCTGTGTAGGTGAACTACATGGTCTGCTGTTACAGTCCCTGTGTAGGTGAACTACATGGTCTGCTGTTACAGTCCCTGTGTAGGTGAACTACATGGTCTGCTGTTACAGTCCCTGTGTTGGTGAACTACATGGTCTGCTGTTACAGTCCCTGTGTAGGTGAACTACATGGTCTGCTGTTACAGTCCCTGTGTAGGTGAACTACATGGTCTGCTGTTACAGTCCCTGTGTAGGTGAACTACATGGTCTGCTGTTACAGTCCCTGTGTAGGTGAACTACATGGTCTGCTGTTACAGTCCCTGTGTTGGTGAACTACATGGTCTGCTGTTACAGTCCCTGTGTAGGTGAACTACATGGTCTGCTGTTACAGTCCCTGTGTTGGTGAACTACATGGTCTGCTGTTACAGTCCCTGTGTAGGTGAACTACATGGTCTGCTGTTACAGTCCCTGTGTAGGTGAACTACATGGTCTGCTGTTACAGTCCCTGTGTAGGTGAACTACATGGTCTGCTGTTACAGTCCCTGTGTTGGTGAACTACATGGTCTGCTGTTACAGTCCCTGTTTAGGTGAACTACATGGTCTGCTGTTACAGTCCCTGTGTTGGTGAACTAAATGGTCTGCTGTTACAGTCCCTGTGTAGGTGAACTACATGGTCTGCTGTTACAGTCCCTGTGTAGGTGAACTACATGGTCTGCTGTTACAGTCCCTGTTTAGGTGAACTACATGGTCTGCTGTTACAGTCCCTGTTTAGGTGAACTACATGGTCTGCTGTTACAGTCCCTGTGTAGGTGAACTACATGGTCTGCTGTTACAGTCCCTGTGTAGGTGAACTACATGGTCTGCTGTTACAGTCCCTGTGTAGGTGAACTACATGGTCTGCTGTTACAGTCCCTGTGTAGGTGAACTACATGGTCTGCTGTTACAGTCCCTGTGTAGGTGAACTACATGGTCTGCTGTTACAGTCCCTGTGTAGGTGAACTACATGGTCTGCTGTTACAGTCCCTGTGTTGGTGAACTACATGGTCTGCTGTTACAGTCCCTGTGTAGGTGAACTACATGGTCTGCTGTTACAGTCCCTGTGTAGGTGAACTACATGGTCTGCTGTTACAGTCCCTGTGTTGGTGAACTACATGGTCTGCTGTTACAGTCCCGGTGTAGGTGAACTACATGGTCTGCTGTTACAGTCCCTGTGTAGGTGAACTACATGGTCTGCTGTTACAGTCCCTGTGTAGGTGAACTACATGGTCTGCTGTTACAGTCCCTGTGTAGGTGAACTACATGGTCTGCTGTTACAGTCCCTGTGTAGGTGAACTACATGGTCTGCTGTTACAGTCCCTGTGTAGGTGAACTACATGGTCTGCTGTTACAGTCCCTGTGTTGGTGAACTACATGGTCTGCTGTTACAGTCCCTGTGTAGGTGAACTACATGGTCTGCTGTTACAGTCCCTGTGTAGGTGAACTACATGGTCTGCTGTTACAGCCCCTGTGTAGGTGAACTACATGGTCTGCTGTTACAGTCCCTGTGTAGGTGAACTACATGGTCTGCTGTTACAGCCCCTGTGTTGGTGAACTACATGGTCTGCTGTTACAGTCCCTGTGTAGGTGAACTACATGGTCTGCTGTTACAGTCCCTGTGTTGGTGAACTACATGGTCTGCTGTTACAGTCCCTGTGTAGGTGAACTACATGGTCTGCTGTTACAGTTCCTGTGTAGGTGAACTACATGGTCTGCTGTTACAGTCCCTGTGTAGGTGAACTACATGGTCTGCTGTTACAGTCCCTGTGTTGGTGAACTACATGGTCTGCTGTTACAGTCCCTGTTTAGGTGAACTACATGGTCTGCTGTTACAGTCCCTGTGTTGGTGAACTACATGGTCTGCTGTTACAGTCCCTGTGTAGGTGAACTACATGGTCTGCTGTTACAGTCCCTGTGTAGGTGAACTACATGGTCTGCTGTTACAGTCCCTGTTTAGGTGAACTACATGGTCTGCTGTTACAGTCCCTGTGTAGGTGAACTACATGGTCTGCTGTTACAGTCCCTGTGTAGGTGAACTACATGGTCTGCTGTTACAGTCCCTGTGTTGGTGAACTACATGGTCTGCTGTTACAGTCCCTGTGTTGGTGAACTACATGGTCTGCTGTTACAGTCCCTGTGTAGGTGAACTACATGGTCTGCTGTTACAGTCCCTGTGTAGGTGAACTACATGGTCTGCTGTTACAGTCCCTGTGTAGGTGAACTACATGGTCTGCTGTTACAGTCCCTGTGTAGGTGAACTACATGGTCTGCTGTTACAGTCCCTGTGTTGGTGAACTACATGGTCTGCTGTTACAGTCCCTGTGTAGGTGAACTACATGGTCTGCTGTTACAGTCCCTGTGTAGGTGAACTACATGGTCTGCTGTTACAGTCCCTGTGTAGGTGAACTACATGGTCTGCTGTTACAGTCCCTGTGTAGGTGAACTACATGGTCTGCTGTTACAGTCCCTGTGTAGGTGAACTACATGGTCTGCTGTTACAGTCCCTGTGTAGGTGAACTACATGGTCTGCTGTTACAGTCCCTGTGTAGGTGAACTACATGGTCTGCTGTTACAGTCCCTGTGTAGGTGAACTACATGGTCTGCTGTTACAGTCCCTGTGTTGGTGAACTACATGGTCTGCTGTTACAGTCCCTGTGTAGGTGAACTACATGGTCTGCTGTTACAGTCCCTGTGTAGGTGAACTACATGGTCTGCTGTTACAGTCCCTGTGTTGGTGAACTACATGGTCTGCTGTTACAGTCCCGGTGTAGGTGAACTACATGGTCTGCTGTTACAGTCCCTGTGTAGGTGAACTACAACTACAGTACACAAGAGAGCTTAAATCTTTAGCCTCCGACCCCTCAAACCCTCTCCCAGCTTTTAACTCCCTACTGTAGAGAGAGAAAGCCTATAGTGTGTGTGTGTGTACTGTTTAACATCAGGCCCCCGGGACTCCCCTATACAGACTCCTCTATATAGACTCCCCTATACAGACTCCCCTATACAGACTCCCCTATACAGACTCCTCTATACAGACTCCCCTATACAGACTCCCCTATACAGACTCCCCTATACAGACTCCCCTATACAGACTCCCCTATATAGACTCCCCTATACAGACTCCTCTATACAGACTCCCCTATACAGACTCCCCTATACAGACTCCCCTATACAGACTCCCCTATACAGACTCCCCTATACAGACTCCCCTATATAGACTCATCTATACAGACTCCCCTATACAGACTCCCCTATACAGACTCCCCTATATAGACTCACCTATACAGACCCCGTCTATACAGACTCCCCTATACAGACTCCCCTATACAGACTCCCCTATACAGACTCACCTATATAGACTCCCCTATACAGACTCCCCTATACAGACTCCCC
This sequence comes from Thymallus thymallus, assembly GCA_023634145.1. Taxonomy (NCBI): domain Eukaryota; kingdom Metazoa; phylum Chordata; class Actinopteri; order Salmoniformes; family Salmonidae; genus Thymallus; species Thymallus thymallus. The sequence continues at coordinate 4,159,256 of CM042417.1, read as the reverse complement.
TATACAGACTCCCATATACAGACTCCCCTATACAGACTCCCCTATACAGACTCCCCTATACAGACTCCCCTATACAGACTCCCCTATACAGACTCCCCTATACAGACTCCCATATACAGACTCCCCTATACAGACTCCCCTATACAGACTCCCCTATACAGACTCCCCTATACAGACTCCTCTATATAGACTCCCCTATACAGACTCATCTATATAGAGTCCCCTATACAGACTCCCCTATATAGACTCCCCTATACAGACCCCGTCTATACAGACTCCCCTATACAGACTCCCCTATACAGACTCCTCTATACAGACTCCTCTATACAGACTCCCCTATATAGACTCGCCTATACAGACTCCCCTATACAGACTCCTCTATACAGAATCCCCTATACAGACTCCTCTATACAGACTCCACTATACAGACTCCCCCTCCGCCAACCCACCCTAGGCCCCGTCAGAGTGGAGATCAGGCTACTCTCTCTCCATCTCTCCATCTCTCAGACTCTGGAGGGTAAGGAAAAACAAGGGATGACCTTAGAATCACTGGAGGAAGGGAGGGGAGTAGGGATTTAGAGAGGGAGTCAGAGAGAGAGGGATAGAGAGGGAGAGAGAGAGAGAAAGAGAGAGAAACCCCGTTGCCAACAGCATCCTTCATGCCTCCTCATCCCACCTAGCTAACCCTAGCACTCCTAAAAACCGCTACCATATGGGTTTGTCATCACTACAGGTTTGTGTGTTTACTTGTGTTTGCATGTGAGATGGAGGCAGGGATGGAGGGATGGAGGCAGGAATGGGGGGAGGAAGGCAGGGATGGGGGGAATGAGGGATGGAGGCAGGGATGGGGGGAGGGAGGCAGGAATGGGGGGAGGGAGGCAGGGATGGGGGGAGGCAGGGATGGGGGGAGGGAGGCAGGGATGGGGGAGGGAGGGAGGCAGGGATGGAGGCAGGGATGGGGGATGGAAGGATAGAGGGAGGGATGGAGGGATGGAGGATTGGAGGGTTCTAAACAACGCTGCATACACTCTTAGTAAAAAAGGTTCTATCTAGAACCTTAAAGTGTTGTTTGGCTGTCCCCATAGGGGGACTATTTTTGGATCCAGGTTGAACCCTTTTGAGTTCCATATAGAACCCTTTCCATAGAACCCAAAAGAGTTCTACCTGGAACCAAAAAGGGTTCTCCTATGGGGACAGCCAAATACTACTAGACCTTCTGTGAATGAATCTCTGAGATTAAAATAGTACAATGGGATTCAGGCACTGATGATACACTCATTCTGAAAGTTGTGTGTGTGTGTGTAGCCTGCCTATGTGTGTGTGAGAGTTTCTGGCTCAGTGTGTGTGTGTGTGTGTGTGTGTGTGTCTGTGGGTAGCCTACCTATGTGTGTGTGTGAGAGTTTCTGGCTCAGTGTGTGTGTGTGTGTGTGTGTGTGTCTGTGGGTAGCCTACCTACAGTGCCTTCGGAAAGTATTCAGACCCCTTGACTTTTTCTACATTTTGTTACGTTACAGCCTTATTCTAAAATTGGTTAAAATGTTATTCTAAACAATCTTCACACAATAATGACAAAGCAAAAGTTTGCTAATATATAAAAAGAAATACGGAAATATTACATTTACAAAAGTATTCAGACCCTTTACTCAGTACTTTGTTGAAGCACCTTTGGAAACGATTACATCCTTGAGTCTTCTTGGGTATGACGCTACAAGCTTGGCACACCTGTATTTGGGGAGTTTCTCCCATTCTTCTCTGCAGATCCTCTCAAGCTCTGTCAGGTTGGATGGGGAGCGTTGCTGCACAGCTATTTTCAGGTCTCTCCAGAGATGTTCGATCGGTTTCAAGTCCAGGCACTGGCCCCGGCCACTCAAGGACATTCAGAGACCCGAAGCCACTTCTGCGTTGTCTTGACTGTGTGCTTAGGGTCGTCCTGTTGGAAGATGAACCTTCGCCCCTAGTCTGAGGTCCTGAGCGCTCTGGAGCAGGTTTTCATTAAGGATCTCTCTGTACTTTGCTCCGTTCATCTTTCCCCCGATCCTGACTAGTCTCCCAGTCCCTGCCACTGAAAAACATCCCCATAGCATAATGCTGCCACCACCATTCTTCACCGTAGGGATGGTGCCAGGTTTCCTCCAGACGTTACGCTTGGCATTCAGGCCAAAGAGTTCAATCTTGGTTTCATCAGACCAGAGAATCTTGTTTCTCATGGTCTGAGAGTCCTTTAGATGCCTTTTGGCAAACTCCAAGCGGGCTGTCTTGTGCCTTTTACTGAGGAGTGGCTTCCGTCTGGCCACTCTACCATAAAGGCCTGATTGGTGGAGTGCTGCAGAGATGGCACTCTGGAGCTCTTCCTGACCAAGGCCCTTCTCGCCCGATTCCTTAGTATGGCCGGGCAGCCAGCTCTAGGAAGAGTCTTGGTGGTTCCACACTTCTTCCATTTAAGAATATAATGGAGGCCGCTGTGTTCTTGGGGACCTTCAATGCTGCAGAATTTTTGGTACCCTTCCTCAGATCTGTGCCTTGACACAAACCTGTCTCGGAGCTCTACGGACAATTCCTTCGACCTCATGGCTTGGTTTTTGCTCTGACATGCACTGTCAACTGTGTGACCTTATATAGACAGGTGTGTGCCTTTCCAAATCATGTCCAATCAATTGAATTTACCACAGGTGGACTCCAATCAAGTTGTAGAAACATCTCAAGGATGATCAATGGAAACAGGATGCACCTGAGCTCAATTTCATGTCTCATAGCAAAGGGTCTGAATACTTATGTAAATAAGGTATTTCTGTTGCAAACAAATTCTAAAAATCTGTTATTACTTTTGTCATTATGTGATATTGTGTGTAGATTGCTGAGGAAAATATTTTATTTAATCCATTTTAGAATAAGGCTGTAACGAAACAAAATGTGGAGAAGGTCAAGGGGTCTGACTACTTTCAAAAGGCATTGTATGTGTGTGTGAGATTGTGTCTGGCTCTGTTTTTGTTTATGAGTGAGTGAATGTACCTCAGATGTGTGTGTTTTCCAGAGAAAGCTCCCCAGGGATCATGAGTCTCCAGAGAGTCTGTGAGGATTAGCTGTGTGTTTTAATTTGCACCATGGTTCATCACATGGATTAAATCTATACTTGTATGGGCTGATCTGGAACTCATCACCTCACTATTACAAACCCAACACTGCTGCGACATGCCTGTGTGTCCCTCTGGTGCGTGCATTCACAAGTACAATGTGTCTAAGTGACGCTGTCATACCCATATATGGGTGGAGGTCTGTTTTGGTTGGCCCAATTATTATTATTATTATTTTTTTTACGATTGCCTGATTTTTGTATTTATTTCTTAATAATAAAAGTTGGGCATATTAATGGTATTATAAGCACTTTTACATAACTTTTCACAATGTAAATAATAATAATAATAATAATAATTGTAATGTGTACGCTGGGAGTCGGAAAGCAAGTGCAGGTGGTGAGTTTAATAATAAACGGAACATAGAAATATAATTAACACGAGTAGCGTACAGACATGAAACACATAAACAATACTGACTGGGGAAAGAACCAAAGCCAGATATAGGGAAGGTAATCAGGAAGGTGATTGAGTCCAGTTATGCCTGATGATGACCTGCAGGAGCGCGTAATGATGGATCCCAGGACCGGTGGTTAGTATACCGGTGAAGTTGAACGAGGGAGTAGACGTGACAGTAATAATCATCATAATAAGCCTTTAATCTTTTACATTAATTTAAACATTGACTCTACATTTGACCGGCAAGATATTTTATGTGAAAACATTCTGCAACTCTGCGAATGGTGATTTGGTTGCGAGCCGCTGCCCTAGTCCACAGGTGAGGCCAGATAGGAAGGCTAGTGTTATGCTAGTGTTTCAATAGATACTGGACTCTCTTTAGACTTCTTTCCATTTTCACCACTGATAATGACCTAAATGTCAACTCTGAATGTAAAAATGGAAATTAAACAAGGAAATGAAGTCATTTAAGAGTAAATGGGACATTATAAGTGTTGACTCTCTGATGTAGTGAGGACTTGTAAATGGGACATTATAAGTGTTGACTCTCTGATGTAGTGAGGACTTGTAAATGGGACATTATAAGTGTTGACTCTCTGATGTAGTGAGGACTTGTAAATGGGACATTATAAGTGTTGACTCTCTGATGTAGTGAGGACTTGTAAATGGGACATTATAAGTGTTGACTCTCTGATGTAGTGAGGACTTGTAAATGGGACATTATAAGTGTTGACTCTCTGATGTAGTGAGGACTTGTGTTCCCTACAGCTATGCTGCAAAGCAGGAAGTCCATAGTACTACACTGACTGACTGACTTACTGTGTCTCTCCTGTGTGTAGTCAAATCAAATGTTATTCATCACATGCTACGTAAACAACAGGTGTAGACTAACAGTGAAAATGAAAACTTACAGGTCCTTCCCAACAATGTAACGATAACTTGGCTATATACACGGGGTACCAGTACTGGGTCGATGTGCAGAGGTACGAGGTAATTGAGGTAGGTATGTACAGTGGGGAGAACAAGTATTTGATACACTGACGATTTTGCAGGTTTTCCTACTTACAAAGCATGTAGAGGTTTGTCATTTTTTATCATAGGTACACTTCAACTGTGAGAGACGGAATCTAAAACAAAAATCCAGAAAATCACATTGTATGATTTTTAAATAATTAATTTGCATTTTATTGCATGACATAAGTATTTGATCACCTACCAACCAGTAAGAATTCCGGCTTTTACAGACCTGTTAGTTTTTCTTTAAGAAGCCCTCCTGTTCTCCACTCATTACCTGTATTAACTGCACCTGTTTGAACTCGTTACCTGTATAAAAGACACTTCTCCACACACTCAATCAAACCGACTTCAACCTCTCCACAATGGCCAAGGTCAGAGAGCTGTGTAAGGACATCAGGGATAAAATTGTAGACCTGCACAAGGCTGGGATGGGCTACAGGACAATAGGCAAGCAGCTGGGTGAGAAGGCAACAACTGTTGGCGCAATTATTAGAAAATGGAAGAAGTTCAAGATGACGGTCAATCTCCCTCAGTCTGGGGTACCATGCAAGATCTCACCTCATGGGGCATCAATGATCATGAGGAAGGTGAGGGATCATCCCAGAACTACACGGCAGGACCTGGTCAATGACCTGAAGAGAGCTGGGACCACAGTCTCAAAGAAAACCATTAGTAACACACTACGCCGTCATGGATTAAAATCCTGCAGCGCACGCAAGGTCCCCCTGCTCAAGCCAGCGCATGTCCAGGCCCGTCTGAAGTTTGCCAATGACCATCTGGATGATCCAGAGGAGGAATGGGAGAAAGTCATGTGGTCTGATGAGACAAAAATAGAGCTTATTGGTCTAAACGCCACTCGCCGTGTTTGGAGGAAAAAGAAGGATGAGTACAACCCCAAGAACACCATCCCAACCGTGAAGCATGGAGGTGGAAACATCATTCTTTGGGGATGCTTTTCTGCAAAGGGGACAGGACGACTGCACTGTATTGAGGGGAGGATGGATGGGGCCATGTATTGCGAGATCTTGGCCAACAACCTCCTTCCCTCAGTAAGAGCATTGAAGATGGGTCGTGGCTGGGTCTTCCAGCATGACAACGACCCGAAACACACAGCCAGGGCAACTAAGGAGTGGCTCCGTAAGAAGCATCTCAAGGTCCTGGAGTGGCCTAGCCAGTCTCCAGACCTGAACCCAATAGAAAATCTTTGGAGGGAGCTGAAAGTCCGTATTGCCCAGCGACAGCCCCGAAACCTGAAGGATCTGAATGGAGGAGTGGGCCAAAATCTCTGCTGCAATGTGTGCAAACCTGGTCAAGAACTACAGGAAACGTATGATCTCTGTAATTGCAAACAAAGGTTTCTGTACCAAATATTAAGTTCTGCTTTTCTGATGTATCAAATACTTATGTCATGCAATAAAATGCAAATTAATTAATAAAAAATCATACAATGGGATTTTCTGGATTTTTGTTTTAGATTCCGTCACTCACAGTTGAAGAGTACCTATGATAAAAATTACAGACTTCTACATACTTTGTAAGTGGGAAAACCTGCAAAATCGGCAGTGTATCAAATACTTGTTCTCCCCACTGTACATAAAACTAGGAATAAAGTGACAGATAGTAAACCGTAACAGATAGTAAACAGTAACAGATAGTAAACAGTAACAGATAGTAAACAGTAACAGATAGTAAACCGTAACAGATAGTAAACAGTAACAGATAGTAAACAGTAACAGATAGTAAACAGTAACAGATATTAAACAGTAACAGATATTAAACAGTAACAGATAGTAAACAGTAACAGATAGTAAACAGTAACAGATATTAAACAGTAACAGATATTAAACAGTAACAGATAGTAAACAGTAACAGATAGTAAACAGTAACAGATAGTAAACAGTAACAGATAGTAAACAGTAACAGATAGTAAACAGTAACAACAGCGTATGTGAGTCAAAAAAGTTTGTGCAAAAAGGGTCATAGACTGTTCTCTCAGTTACGAGTGGTTACTGTAACTATTTAACTAACTATTAAGAATTCTTAAGGCTTTTTATTTAACCTTTATTTAACTAGGCAAGTCAGTTAAGAACTAATTCTTATTTACAATGACGGCCTACAGTCTTAAGCCTTGAGGGTAGAAGCTGTTCAGGGTCCTGTTAGTTCCAGACTTGGTGCCGCTTGCCGTCCGTCTTTGACTATTTTTAGGGCCTTCCTCTGACACCACCTCTTATAGAGTTCCTGGATGGCAGGGAGCAAGGATCCAGTGATGTACTGGGCCGTACACACTATCCTCTGTAGCGCCTTGCCGTTGGATACCAAGCAGTTGCCACACCAAGCGGTGATGCAACTAGTCAAGATGCACTCAATGGTGCAGCTGTAGAACATTTTGAGGATCTGAGGGCCCTTGCCAAATATTGAATATTTAAATAAACTGTGTTGGTGTGTTTGGACCATGATATATCCTTAGAGATGTGGACACCGAGGAACTTGAAGCTCTCAACCTGCTCCACTACAGCCCGTCGGTGTGAATGGGGGCGTGCTCGGCCCTCCGTTTCCTGTAGTCCACAATCAGCTCCTTTGTCTTGCTGACGCTGAGGGAGAGGTTGTTGTCCTGGCACCACACTGCCAGGTCTCTGACCTCCTCCCTGTAGGCTCATCGTCGTCGGTGATCAGGCCAACCACCGTCATGTCGTTGACAAACTTAATGACGGTGTTGGAGTCGTGCGCGGACACACAGTCGTGGGTGAACAGTGACTACAGGAGGGGACTAAGCACGCACTCCTGAGCTGCCCCCATGTTGAGGGTCAGCGTGTGTGTGTGTGTGTGTGTGTGTCTACTGTGTAGAGCCACTGAGTCATGAGCTGATGAATTTCACACCTGCCGGCTGCACCTCCATAGCAACCGTCGCCCGGCCACAAACATGAGCAGTTATTTCTGTGATCACAGCTTCTATTCCGCTAGTCTGTGTGCTCGTCTCTGTGTGCTTGTTTGTGAGTAACAGATGGAGTTATGAGATGAGTGTGAGTGAGTTATATCGCGGCGGTCTACTGTGTCAAGTGTATGGCATGCTGTGGCACTTCTGCCAACCTATCATCTTACAGCACTTCACACAGTCTGTCAATACAAGGACCAGCCCATTGGGTCACCTTCCTATCATTTATAGGAACACACTGTGTTACCATAGTGATCAGAAGACAGAAGGAAGGAAGACATGCTCAGTCAGTAACCATGACGATCTGATAAATGGAGTCTTGTGTTTGTTCGATTATTTCTTGTATGATTTTTGGGGCAGCACAAATGTCCTCGAGTCAAGAGAGAGAGAGACGGGGAGTCTCAAAGGTTTTATACCTTTCGGGCAGAAGAGGGCGTTTCTGTCGTTTACGACCTGCTTATCTGATTTCCCTGAGCGTGGCTTGGGCAAGCAAGGTATTGAGAATTTATTATGATCTAGTGTAAACAGCTAAAATCACAGTTTTATCGTCACTAAAACATTCTCTTTAATCTGGATATTTCTTACCAAACGTAACGGATGTAGACATCATTTACACCGTATGAAAACTCTTAAAGTTACAATGTTTTCATCATCACATCTTCATTTAAACTTGACATTCATATCCACATGCCAAGAGTCCTCATTTTCAACACACATAATAAAATGTATCATGTTCCTAATGTCTTGTTTCATGGGGATAAAGTGATAGTCTTGGGACAAAGGGCCATAAACTGGGCATTTTCCCTCCTCGTCTCTTTTCCTGTGAGAGGGAAAATGAGAGAAAGTCTGGTTGGTGTCAAAGTTCCCCTTTCACCACTCCAAGAGGATCTTGGCAGAGATGGCTCCATCAAACGACCTGTGACCTCAAGTCATGACAAGTCGTTCCTATGCACTGATCTTATGTCGGTTTTAATTGTAACATCATGGCATGACTGCTGTGTAGTAAAGCTGATCTCACATCTGTGCTTAAAGGTGCCCTATCTCATTTAAGTGCTAAGGTTGGACTGATGTGAGGTGACAGAGGAGATTGACCTTTGTGATCTGTGATTTCTCTTTCTATCTCTCTTGGCCTGCAGGATAACACTGTGTTGACAACTCTCTCTCTCTCTCTCCGGGCCTGGACGATAACGCTGTGTTGACCACTCTCTCTCTCTCTGGGCCTGGAGGATAAAGCTGTGTTGACCACTCTCTCTCGCTCTGGGCCTGGAGGATAAAGCTGTGTTGACTACTCTCTCTGGGCCTGGAGGATAAAGCTGTGTTGACTACTCTCTCTGGGCCTGGGGGATAACGCTGTGTTGACCACTCTCTCTCTCTCTGGGCCTGGAGGATAAAGCTGTGTTGACTACTCTCTCTGGGCCTGGGGGATAACGCTGTGTTGACCACTCTCTCTCTCTCTGGGCCTGGAGGATAAAGCTGTGTTGACTACTCTCTCTCTCTCTCTGGGCCTGGAGGATAAAGCTGTGTTGACTACTCTCTCTGGGCCTGGAGGATAAAGCTGTGTTGACCACTCTCTCTCTCTGTGGGCCTTGAGGATAGGGTCACATGGTTACAGTGTGACAGGATTACAGGGTTACATAAAGGGATGCAGATGTAGAAGCACAGTGGCTAGGAAAAACTCCATAGAAAGGCAGGAACCTAGGAAAAAACCTAGAGAGGAACCAGGCTCTGAGGGGAGGCCAGTCCTCTTCTGGCTGTGCCAGGTGGAGATTATAAGAGTACATGGCCATTAAGGCCAGATTGTTCTTCAAGATGTTCAAACGTTCATAGATGACCAGCAGGGTAAAAATAATAATCACATTGGTAATAGAGAGTGCAACAGGTCAGCACCTCAGGAGTAAATGTCAGTTGGCTTTTCATAGCCAAGCATTCAGAGGGCCCGCAGGTGCGGGAGAGAGAGCGAAGGTCGAAACAGCAGGTCAGAGACAAGGAAGCACGACCGGTAAACAGGTCAGAGAGAGAGAGAGAGAGAGAGAGAGATGGAAGAATTAGAGGGAGCATACCTAAGATCACACAGGACACCAGATAAAACAGGAGAGTTACATCGGATATGACAACTGACCCTAGCCACCCGGCACATAGACTATTCCAGCATAGATCCTCGAGACTGAGACACAAGGGAGGGGGTCAGGGGACACTGTGGCACCGTCCAAAATTAACCCCGGGCAGGGCCAACAAGCATTTCGCTACACCCGCAATAACATCTGCTAACCACATGTATGTGACCAATAAAATTTGATTTGATTTTGATTTGATCACATTTTTGGGTTCTAGTCAAAATTCTAGCAGCTGTATTTAGACCTAGTTGAAGGTTATTTAGTGCTTTCTCCGGGTAGAGCATTGAGAGTAGAGCATTGAAGTAGTCTAATCTTGAAGTGACAAAAGCATGTATTAGCTTTTCTGCATAATTTTTGGACAAGAAGTTTCTGATTTTTGCAATGTTACGAAGATGGAAAAAGGGTCCAGAGTTACGCCAAGGTCCTTCACAGTTTTATTTGAGACGACTGTACAACCATCGAGATTCATTGTCAGATCCAACAGCAGATCGCTTTGTTTTTTGGGACCTAGAACTAGCATCTCTGTTCTGTCCATGTTTAAAAGTAAAACATTTGCCGCCATCCACTTCCTTATGTCTGAATCACAGGCTTCCAGGGTAGGCAATATTGGTGCCTCGCCATGTTCAATCGGGCCAAGCACAGGAAGTAGCTCTTTCATTAGTTTATTATGTTCAACATAGGAGGGCCAAGCACAGGAAGTAGCTCTTTCAGTAGTTTCGTTGGTATAGGGTCATGTAGACAGCTGGAAGGTTTAGAGGCCTTGCCTATTTTCGTGAATGTGTCTAGAGATACAGGATAAAAAAACGAAAGTGTCTCCATTGATCTGAGGTCCTGGCAGATTCAAAGAGGAGTTCGTAATTTGTTTTCTAATGATCGTGATCTTCAGTGGTGTAAAGTACTTAAGTAAAAATACTTTGAAGTTCTACTTTAGTCGTTTTTTTTGGTATCTGTACTTCACTATTTACTGTATATTTTTAACAACAAGACTGTACTTTTTACTCCATACATTTTCTGTGACACTCAAAAGTACTCATTACATTTTGAATGCTTAGCAGGACGGGAAAATGGTCCAATTCACACACTTATCAACAGAACATCCCTGGTCCTCCCTACTGCCTCGGATCTAGCAGACTCATTAAACACGAATGCTTCATTTGTGAATTATATCTGAGTGTTGGAGTGTTCCCCTGGCTATCTGTAAATAAATAAAAAACAAGAAAATGGTGCCATCTGGTTTGCTTAATATAAGGAATTTGGAATTATTTATACTTTTACTTTTGATACTTAAGTATATTTTCTAAATTACATTTACTTTTGATACTTAAGTATATTTTCTAAATTACATTTACTTTTGATACTTAAGTATATTTAAAACCCAATACTTTTAGACTTTTTCTCAAGTAGTATTTTACTTTCCCTTTTACTTGAGTCATTTTCTATTAAGGTATCTTTACTGATACTCAAGTATAACAGTTGGGTAATTTTTCCACCACTGATTATCTTTTCGTCAAAGTTCATAAATTCAGCACTGCTGAAGTGAATGCCGTCCTCACTTGGGGAATGCTGCTTTTTAGTTAGCTTTGTGGCAGTATCAAAAATACATTGTGCATAGTTTTTATTTTCCTCAATCAGGTTGGAACAGTAGGCTGATGGAGCAGCAGTAAGGGCTTTTCCATATTGCACCGTACTGGCTTTCCAAGCTGGTTGGAACAGTAGGCTGATGGAGCAGCAGTAAGGGCTTTTCCATATTGCAAGCTGGTTGTAAGACTTCCAGTTGGGTGGAGCACCATTTCCTTTCCATTGTCTGGAAGCTTGGTCAGTGTTTCCTGTATACCAGGGAGCTTTTTTCTTCTGACCATTTTTTTGTTTATTTTTAGCGTTGCAACTGAATCTAGGTTATTACTCAAGGTTACCTTCAGATCCTCGGTTAGATGGTTAACTGAATCTAGGTTATTACTCAAGGTTACCTTCAGATCCTCGGTTAGATGGTTAACTGAATCTAGGTTATTACTCAAGGTTACCTTCAGATCCTCGGTTAGATGGTTAACTGAATCTAGGTTATTACTCAAGGTTACCTTCAGATCCTTGGTTAGATGGTTAACTGAATCTAGGTTATTACTCAAGGTTACCTTCAGATCCTCGGTTAGATGGTTAACTGAATCTAGGTTATTACTCAAGGTTACCTTCAGATCCTCGGTTAGATGGTTAACTGAATCTAGGTTATTACTCAAGGTTACCTTCAGATCCTCGGTTAGATGGTCAACTGATTTTTGTACTCTGACGTCCTTGGGTAGGTGGAGGGAATCAATGTATGTCACAAGGTACTGTCACAACAGTTAAAAGTCACAACAGTCACAAGCTACTGTGTATTTACATAGTCCTTTTGTTGGTTGTTTAGGAACATAATGTGTGTATTTTCAACATACATTGTTGTCCTTTGCTCACATTGTTCATACCAAAGGTGAGATGAAAGCTTGTGGCAGAGACTGCTTATTTACATAGTCAGTTGGTTAGAGTGTAGTTAGGTAATATATGTATTTACATAGTCAGTTGGTTAGTGTAGTTAGGTAATGAATGTATTTACATAGTCAGTTGGTTAGTGTAGTTAGGTAATATATGTATTTACATAGTCAGTTGGTTAGTGTAGTTAGGTAATGTATGTATTTACATAGTCAGTTGGTTAGTGTAGTTAGGTAATGAATGTATTTACATAGTCAGTTGGTTAGTGTAGTTAGGTAATGAATGTATTTACATAGTCAGTTGGTTAGTGTAGTTAGGTATTGAATGTATTTACATAGTCAGTTGGTTAGTGTAGTTAGGTATTGAATGTATTTACATAGTCAGTTGGTTAGTGTAGTTAGGTATTGAATGTATTTACATAGTCAGTTGGTTAGTGTAGTTAGGTAATGTATGTATTTAAATAGTTCTCACTTACATAGGACGTCCTACATAGGATTGTGTGCAGTCATGCATTGAGTCTGTCTATCATGGTTCCAGCTCTATTTATAAAGCTGCCTGGCTTCTTAGTGTCTGGTCTCATTGGTGTGATGTCCTGCCCAGCCTCCACAGCCAGGGAAGATTAGCTACAGCTAACTGCTACAAGTGTCTCTAAATTCAGCCGTTCAAGAGGCGGAGGCCGTACCTTCTGTCGACTCAGGGTGGGTCACAGCAGTTAGCCCAAGTCCTTACGGAGAGGAAGAGGGACGTCCCTGTAATCTAAGACCCACCCTCCTCCACCTCACCTTCATCCCCCTTCACGGGGCTCCACGGCTTACTCTGGAGGATAGGTGATGGAAGATAGACAAAGAGACAAAAAGTGGAGGGAGAAGAGAGGAGGAGAGAGAGGAGGAGAGAGAGGAGGAGAGGGAAGAGCGGGCGGTGTAGAGTGAAGGCAGAAGGCGTGAGGCACGGAGGAGTGTACAGAGGAGTGTACAGAGGAGTGTGTCGCAGTGTGTTCCAGTGTGTGTGAGGGGCCATGGGAGCAGTGCTCAGCTGGGTTATTGCAAGCCTCTATGCTGTTGTGGTGGAAACAGCTAAAATAGTGGCGATCAGAAGCGTAAGTTACAACGCAGGAAAACTTTCTCTTTCTGTTTAGCCGTATGTTCTGCTGAAGAACTGTAGCCTTGTCTTTACCGTGTGTGTGACATTAGCGATGGCTTCATCGTGGCATCTATTGTGCTGTTAACTTCTGTAGCTTTTTACTGAGAAACTGATTCCTGCATTGTCATTATTGCAAACATGTCATGTTTAAACTTAAAGGGTGTTTACACAGTAAGTTTGTAGAATGTAAATGTACATTGAATGAGAGGTGGTTTGAAAGAGAAACAGAGTGTGTGTTTTGAGAGAGTGAGCCTGAGAGAGAGAGAGGGAGGGAGAGGAAGAGGGAGAGAGAGAGGGAGAGAGAGAGAGAGGGAGAGGGAGAGGGAGAGGGAGAGGGAGAGCCTACACAGCCGTGTTCAAACCTTTAATATGGATGTGTAGTGGCTTCTGCAGAAATAGTTACACTATGTGGACATGGGGTCAGAGAGCTCTGCAGGCCAAAAGTATGTGGACACCCCTTCAAATTTGTGGATTCGGCTTAAGCCAAACCCGTTGCTGACAAGTGTATAAAATTGAGCACATAGCTATGCTATCGCCATAGACAAACATTGGCAGTAGAATGGCCCATACTGAAAAGCTCAGTGACTTTCAATGTGGCACCGTCATAGGATTACACCTTTCCAACAAGTCAGTTCGTCAAATATCTGCCATGCTAGAGCTGCACCGGTGAACTGTAAGTGCTGTATTGTGAAGTGGAAACTTCTAGGAGCAACAGCGGCTCAGCCGCGAAGAGGTAGGCCACACAAGCTCACAGAACGGGACCACGAGTACTGAAGCACGTAGCCCGTACAAATAGTCTATCCTCGGCTGCAACACTCCCTACCGAGTTCCAAGCTGCCAACGTCAGCACAAGAACTGTTCACAAGAACTACTCGTCGGGAGCTTCATGAAATGGGTTTCCGTGGCCGAGCAGCCGCACACAAGCCTAAGATCACCATGCGCAATGCCAAGCGTCGGCTGGAGTGGTATAAAGCTCACCGCCATTGGCCTGGAGAGGTGGAAAGGCATTCTCTGGCATTCCGAAGGACGAATTTGGGTTTTGTAGATGCCAGGAGAGCGCTACCTGCCCGAATGCATAGTGCCAACTGTAAAGTTTGGTGGAGGAGGAATAATGGTCTGTGGCTGTTTTTCATGGTTCGGGCTAGGCCCTTAATTCCAGTGAAGGGAAATCTTTTAAATAGCTAACAGCATTGAATTACATTATAGACGATTCTGTGCTTCCAACTTTGCGGCAACAGTTTGGGGAAGGTCCTTTCCTGTTTCAGCATGACAATGCCCCCCTGCACAAAGCAAGGTCCATACAGAAATGGTTTGTCGAGATCGGTGTGGAAGAACTTGACTGGCCTGCACAGAGCCCTGACCTCAACCCCATCTTGGAATGAGAGCACGTGTCCACATACTTTTGGCAATGTAGTGTGTGTACAGTCGTGGTCAAAAGTTTTGAGAATGACACAAGTATTGGTCTCCACAAAGTTTGCTGCTTCAGTGTTCTTAGATCTTTATGTCAGTAAAGATCAATATTTGCAGTGTTGACCCTTCTTTTTCAAGACCTCTGCAATCCGCCCTGGCATGCTGTCAATTAATTTCTGGGCCACATCCTGACTGATGGCAGGCCATTCTTGCATAATCAATGCTTGGAATTTCTCAGATGTGGGTTTTTGTTTGTCCACCCGCCTCTTGAGGATCGACCACAAGTTCTCAATGGGATTAAGTTCTGGGGAGTTTCCTGGCCATGGACCCAAAATGTTGATGTTTTGTTCCCAGAGCCACTTAGTTATCACCTTTGTCTTATGGCAAGGTGCTCCATCATGCTGGAAAAGGCATTGGTCGTCACCAAACTGTTCTTGGATGGAGAAGTTGCTCTCGGAGGATGTGTTGGTACCATTCTTTATTCATGGCTGTGTCCTTAGGCAAAATTGTGAGTGAGCCCACTCCCTTGGCTGAGAAGCAACCCCACACATGAATGGTCTCAGGATGCTTTACTGTTGGCATGACACAGGACTGATGGTAGCGCTCACCTTGTCTTTTCCGGACAAGGTGTTTTCCGGATGGCCCAAACAATCGGAAAGGGGATTCATCCGAGAAAATGACTCTACCCCAGTTCTTAGCAGTCCAATCCCTGTACCTTTTTCAGAATATCAGTCTGTCCCTGATGTTTTTCCTGGAGAGAAGTGGCTTCTTTGCTGCCCTTCTTGACAGCAGGCCATCCTCCAAAAGTCTTCGCCTCACTGTGCATGCAGATGCACTCACACCTGCCTGCTGCCATTCCTGAGCAAGCTCTGCACTGGTGGTGCCCCGATCCCGCAGCTGAATCAACTTTAGGAGACGGTCCTGGCGCTTGCTGGACTTTCTTGGGCGCCCTGACGCCTTCTTCACAACAATTGAACCTCTCTCCTTGAAGTTCTTGATGATCCGATAAATGGTTGATTTAGGTGCAATCTTACCAGCAGCAATATCCTTGCCTGTGAAGCCCTTTTTGTGCAAAGCAATGATGACGGCACATGTGTTTCCTTGCAGGTAACCATGGTTGACAGAGGAAGAACAATGATTTCAAGCACCACCCTCCTTTTAAAGCTTCCAGTCTGTTATTCTGACTCAATCAGCATGACAGAGTGATCTCCAGCCTTGTCCTCGTCAACACTCGCACCTGTGACAATCACTGACATGATGGCAGCTGGTCCTTTTGTGGCAGGGCTGAAATGCAGTGGAAATGTTTTTCGGGGATTAAGTTCATTTTCATGGCAAAAAGGGACTTTGCAATTAATTGGAATTCATCTGATCACTCTTCATGACATTCTGGAGTATATGCAAATTGCCATCATCAACACTGAGGCAGCAAACTTTGTGGAGACTAATACTGTCATTCTCAAAACTTTTGGCCACGACTGTAGTTTGATCCAGATTTTTACAGGTGGAGGAGATGTTATTACTGTAATTAGCAAACCTCTGCTGTTTAGAGATAAACATGTTGTTCCTTTTTATGGCAGGCTCCTGGTCAGATATTCCTTTCCAGGGTCTGATGCGATATCTTTCTCTGATTTACTGACTGCACCAGGGCCTGACGCGATATCTTTCTCTGATTTACTGACTGCACCGGCCTGACGTTATATCTTTCTCTGATTACTGACTGCACCAGGGCCTGACGTTATATCTTTCTCTGATTTACAGACTGCACCAGGGCCTGACGTTATATCTTTCTCTGATTTACTGACTGCACCAGGGCCTGACGTTATATCTTTCTCTGATTTACTGACTGCACCAGGGCCTGACGTTATATCTTTCTCTGATTTACTGACTGCACCAGGGCCTGACGTTATATCTTTCTCTGATTTACTGACTGCACCAGGGCCTGACGTTATATCTTTCTCTGATTTACTGACTGCACCAGGGCCTGACGTTATATCTTTCTCAGATTACTGACTGCACCAGGGCCTGACGTTATATCTTTCTCTGATTTACTGACTGCACCGGGGCCTGACGTTATATCTTTCTCTGATTTACTGACTGCACCAGGTGGAAAGCAGAGTTATCAGAGCCTGATCATCTTAACTCTCTCCTGTTCTTTCATCTCTTCTCTCTCTCTCTCTCTCTCTCTCTCTCTCTCTCTCTCTCTCTCTCTCTCTCTCTCTCTCTCTCTCTCTCTCTCTCTCTCTCTCTCTCTCTCTCTCTCTCTCTCTCTCTCTCTCTCTCTCTCTCTCTCTCTCTCTCTCTCTCTCTCTCTCTCTCTCTCTCTCTCTCTCTCTCTCTCTCTCTCTCTCTCTCTCTCTCTCTCTCTCTCTCTCTCTCTCTCTCTCTCTCTCTCTCTCTCTCTCTCTCTCTCTCTCTCTCTCTCTCTCTCTCCTCTCTCTCTCTGTCTCTCTCTCTCTCTCTCTCTGCAGACCCAGGAAGCTCTTGAGGACTCGGAGGGACTGCAGAACCCAGAGGGATTACAATTAGAGGCGGAGGAGGGGGATTTTGGACCCGGCGACCTCCAAGACTGTAGCCAGGACAGGGCGAGGAAGGGGAGCGGGGGGTGGGGGTGACATCACCTCGTCCCAGGAGTACTTTGACTCGTGTTCATGGCACAGTGACACGTTGTGTGACACGCTGTCGGACCTGAGCCTGGACAGCAGCAAGGACTCTCTGTCTGCCCTACCGAGAGCAGAGAACGTACACACGGGATGGAGACTGGAGAACATCAGCAACCACACCGCTGGGGACTGTAGAGCCAGACGCACAGCAGAGAGGAGCCAGCACAGCCACAACACAGAGACTCACGTATGCAGACTCAGCAAAGAGAAACAGCCCAGTACAGATACAGCACAGAGGCAGCCTTTCAGCACAGAGATAATGAACACAAACACAGAGAAATACAGCATAGAGATTGATAACCAACAACACAGCACAGAAAAACTCACAGAGAAGAAGCGACACAAGCACAGGACCGAGACAGAAACCCAGCATAACACAGAGAAAGTCAGTACAGAAACAGAAACCCAGCATAACACAGAGAAAGTCAGTACAGAAACAGAAACCCAGCATAACACAGAGAAAGTCAGTACAGAAACAGAAACCCAGCATAACACAGAGAAAGTCAGTACAGAAACAGAAACCCAGCATAACACAGAGAAAGTCAGTACAGAGGTTCATGTCACTCAAATCACAGGTAATCAGAAAACACTGATACACCACACAGAGTCCCACAAACAAATGAGCCCAGGCAGACACCAGATCGACATCGCACAAAGCACAGAAACGTTTACACAGAGAAACAGCACAGAGACACAAACACAGAGCAGCACAGAGAAACGATACACAAGGTTAGCCAACACAGGTAGAACAGGGAAAGAGAGCACAGAGTTAACCAACACAGGGATATGTAATCATAATAGAATGGATATACAACGTATAGATCTGCTGTCCACTCTGCACAGTGTAGAGAAACACAGTTCACAATTACACAGCAGTCACCTGGAGCAGGTAAGCCTTGCCAGCCAGAATACATCTAGTACCGACAGACAGGTGACACACAACCAGCACATTGCAGAGACACACAACACAACAGAGGCACAGTGTTCGGACATATCTGACACACACGTGACACTTTGCATAGATACACACAATATACCCAACACACACGAACCAGACACACACTGCAGGCTCACACACAACAATCACAAATCAGACTCACACTATGAGCTTATTGCAGAGTCCAGTACTGACACACAGTGTACAGAAACACACACCACAGACACAATCTGTATGGACACAGAACACACAGAGACAGAGAGGAGTAGTCTACCCACCACAGAGACAGAGAGGAGTAGTCTACCCACCACAGAGACAGAGAGGAGTAGTCTACCCACCACAGAGACAGAGAGGAGTTGTCCACCCACCACAGAGACAGAGAGGAGTAGTCCACCCACCACAGAGACAGAGAGGAGTAGTCTACCCACCACAGAGACAGAGAGGAGTAGTCTACCCACCACAGAGACAGAGAGGAGTAGTCTACCCACCACAGAGACAGAGAGGAGTTGTCTACCCACCACAGAGACAAAGAGGAGTAGTCCACCCACCACAGAGACAGAGAGGAGTAGTCTACCCACCACAGAGACAGAGAGGAGTTGTCTACCCACCACAGAGACAGAGAGGAGTAGTCCACCCACCACAGAGACAGAGAGGAGTTGTCTACCCACCACAGAGACAGAGAGGAGTAGTCCACCCACCACAGAGACAGAGAGGAGTAGTCTAACCACCACAGAGACAGAGAGGAGTTGTCCACCCACCACAGAGACAGAGAGGAGTAGTCTACCCACCACAGAGACAGAGAGGAGTAGTCCACCCACCACAGAGACAGAGAGGAGTAGTCCACCCACCACAGAGACAGAGAGGAGTAGTCTACCCACCACAGAGACAGAGAGGAGTTGTCCACCCACCACAGAGACAGAGAGTAGTTGTCCACCCACCACAGAGATAGAGAGGAGTAGTTCACCCACCACAGAGACAGAGAGGAGTAGTCTACCCACCACAGAGACAGAGAGGAGTTGTCCACCCACCACAGAGACAGAGAGGAGTTGTCCACCCACCACAGAGACAGAGAGGAGTTGCCCACACGCCACACAGAAAAACAGCCCAGCACCACACAGTTTAGAAACCACAGGGAACGTCCATTCAGCCAGCCCATGTGTGGGTATCCCCAACGGACCTGTCACAAAGACCCAGCCTCAGGTCTTCCTCAGTGCTACAAAGACCCACGTTGAGGCATGCAGATCATGTGTCCACTGCCAGGAAGAGCACAAGGTGTGTGTCACCACCAGGAACTCAGTAGAGCCGACTAAACCATCAGGGACAGAGGAGACAGGGAATGGGATCTGTTCAATCATGTCGTCCGTGGAGGCTGGACTTCCTTTTGAGGTGGGACTTCCTGTAGAGGTGGGACTTTCTCCCTCGCTAGACGCCCGTGTGCCCATACCTCATTCCAACAACCTGTCACCTGATCTGTTTCTCTTACCATCGCAAGACAGGAAGGGGATCAACCAATTGGAATCCCAGTTAGCCTCACCTGTTCCATCTCCTGGGCTAGACAGTGGAGCAATTACAGAGATACAACAACATCAACAACAACAAACACAGAGCGTTAGTTCACAACCCCTGAAGAAGGATGCCGTTCAAACCCTAATCCCTGAGCTTCAGGACCAGGGGGGCTCTAACTCAGAGACACGCAGGGACAGTGAGCACTCGCCTGGGGAGAGTACGAGGGATGAGGGCTGGCTGAGGGAAGGTTCCACCTCCGTAGAGCTCCAGCCTGCTTCTGCTCATCCCCAGTGTGACACTGAGGGGGGGAGTGAGGAATGCCTGCCACCCCACCCCCACTCCCTCCCCCACATAGACAGGCCACCTCCCTCTGACCGGTCAGGGTCAGAAGACTCAGAACACTCACAGCTGTTATCAAAGACCTCGACCAGAGAGGACAGGACAGGAGCACCCCATTCCCTGTCTTGGGTGAGAGAAGAGGAGGAGGAGGAGGAGGAGGAGGAGGAGGAGGAGGAGGAAGAGGAGGAGGAGGAGGAGAAGGTGGAGGTGGAGGAGGAGGAGGAAGGTTGTCATGTTTACCCTCTGCAGGAGCAGGCAGTAGAAAGCACATCCTGCCCTGAATCAGCACAGTCAAACACTGTTATAGCAGCAGAGCTATTTGACCATACAGACACTGTTATAGCAGCAGAGCTCTCTGTCCATACAGACACCTTTATAGCAGCAGAGCTCTCTGACCATACAGACACCTTTATAGCAGCAGAGCTCTCTGACCATACAGACACTGTTATAGCAGCAGAGCTCTTTGACCATACAGACACTGTTATAGCAGCAGAGCTCTCTGACCATACAGACACTGTTATAGCAGCAGAGCTCTCTGACCATACAGACACTGTTATAGCAGCAGAGCTGTCTGTCCATACAGACACTCTCTCTGAGGAGACGGAGGACGCTATAGTCCCCTGCAGTCCTACAGGAGTCTTCATAGAGATCACTAGTGATCTGCATGTTGACCTTTGCACACAGGGTGTTTCTAGTGACATAGGCCAAGGGTCAACCCAGGGTTCAACCCAACCTACAGAGACTGAGCCTCTTCAGGCAGACAGCACAGAACCCCCTGCCTTAGATCAGGAGGCTATACCACTGAGGAGGATAGAGATTACCATGGGAGCAGACTTTCCTGTTACCGTAGGAACAGACTCTCCTGTTAACATGGGAACATACTCTCCTGTGTGTAAAGAACAAGTCCAGAGCCACCGGGATCAGTTAGAGATCCAGCACAGGATCCCTGAGCCTGAGCCTCCCTCTCCCTGCACTGTGCCACCCTCCATCCTATCTCTGTCCTCCCTCTCCTTCTCTGACTCGAACAACCACACCAAGGCCAGTGAAGGGTTGTGGTCGGGGTCTTTCTGTACGAGGGGCCAGGGACCAGAGCAGTGGTCCTCTGAGGTAGAGATAGAGGTAGCCCACCAGAGCTGGTCAAAGAAGTGTGGGGATAAAACTGATGGTGAGTCTCCTTCCCTGACCGAGCCTGCAACGTTTACCTCGGACCTCCTGGGGGAGAACAATGAGACCCTGGACAGCCCCCTTGAAGACCCCTCTGAGGATGAGACCCTGGACAGCCCCCTTGAAGACCCTGCTGAGGACGAGACCCTGGACAGCCCTCTTGAAGACCCCGCTGAGGACAAGACCCTGGACAGCACTCTTGAAGACGCCGCTGAGGACTCTGAGAAGTTCCTGTCCCCCCTGGACTATGACCCTTACTGGAGCAGTGAGGACTCAGCCGTGTCAGGGCTGGGCGACGAGTGTCACTTCAGCCTGGCTGAGGGGGAAGAGCTGGAGAGGCTCCAGAGAGAGGGTTACGGAGACGTCCCTAATCAGAGCCATACAGACACTACAGACTGGATAGGAGACATCTCTAACCATACAGACACTACAGACTGGAGAGGAGACATCTCTAACCATACATACACTACAGACTGGAGAGGAGACATCTCTAACCATACAGACACTACAGACTGGAGAGGAGACATCTCTAACCATACAGACACTACAGACTGGAGAGGAGACATCTCTAACCATACAGACACTACAGACTGGAGAGGAGACATCTCTAACCATACATACACTACAGACTGGAGAGGAGACATCTCTAACCATACAGACACTACAGACTGGAGAGGGGACATCTCTAACCATACAGACACTACAGACTGGAGAGGAGACATCTCTAACCATACATACACTACAGACTGGAGAGGAGACATCTCTAACCATACAGACACTACAGACTGGAGAGGAGACATCTCTAACCATACAGACACTACAGACTGGAGAGGAGACATCTCTAACCATACATACACTATAGACTGGAGAGGAGACATCTCTAACCATACATACACTACAGACTGGAGAGGAGACATCTCTAACCATACAGACACTACAGACTGGAGAGGAGACATCTCTAACCATACAGACACTACAGACTGGAGAGGAGACATCTCTAACCATACAGACACTACAGACTGGAGAGGAGACATCTCTAACCATACAGACACTACAGACTGGAGAGGAGACATCTCTAACCATACAGACACTACAGACTGGAGAGGAGACATCTCTAACCATACAGACACTACAGACTGGAGAGGAGACATCTCTAACCATACAGACACTACAGACTGGAGAGGAGACATCTCTAACCATACAGACACTACAGACTGGAGAGGAGACATCTCTAACCATACAGACACTACAGACTGGAGAGGAGACATCTCTAACCATACAGACACAGACTGTAGGGAGCCTAATTGTTCTGCTAACAGTTCCACAGGCCTCTCCAAACACTTAGCGTCCTACCTGAATACCAGAGGCCTGCTATTGGACAGTGCAGAGAAAGAGAAGGTGCAGCAGCCCATTCCCCACCAATCCCTCAAGCCTCCCTCGGACAGAGACAGACAGGAGTGTAGTTCCTCACCTGAGGCTTTAGGGTTAGAGGACATTTTGTTTACTGAGGAAGACAGGTCATACAGCTCCTACCTCCAGACCAGCTCTCACCCTGCCCTCCTGCAGCAGGATTGTGGGGTGAGGATCGTGAGGTACCCCTACCCCGACGTCAGTCTCAACCTGCTCTCCCTTAGTAGCCTGGAACCCATCCTAGAGGCGGATCCTGACCACTCCCTGGACAACTCTGGGACAGTGGAAGATGAGACAGGAGATGAGGAGGAAGATGAGGAGTGGAGAAAGATTGTTAGGATAAGGCCCACTGAGGAGGACAGGGACACTGTTCTTCTGTCTGGTGACATCATCATGTCCTATGTGCCCACTTTCAGCCTGTCGTCGTGTCGCCCTGAGGACAGTATCGAGTCATCAGAGCACCAGCTGGTCTCGTTGACCTTTGACCCCGATGACCCCAGGGTCATGACCTTACCACACGACAGGGACGCGGCGGGCAGCGAGAGATGCTCCAGTCCCACCCCCACCTCTGTGTCCTACGATTTTGACACCACCAGCACTAACAGTGAGGAGATGGAAGAATCCATCCTGCCTGTCTCAGGGGGGAACGCTAAACTCCACAAACCCATGAAGAGCAAGTTTAAAGGCGGCCGGGCAGAGAGCTCCAAGAGCTCCAAGTTCTCTGTCTTCACCAAGATGCCTTCTTTCAGGAAGAGGAAGAGTCTGAAGAACACCAAGATGGACAGCCCGCCCCGGGACTCACCCGACCTGGGCCTGAGAAGGGAGCTCGGGGGAGGCACCTCAGACGATGACAGTGCCTTCTTGACGGTCCAGCAGGCCTTCTCCGCCAGTCCGGGGGATCGCTACGAGACAGAGGAAGAGCACTACGGCTTCTTCCCCTCCACACCTCGCACCCGCCACGTCCGCCTGCTCTTCAGGGAGGGGCCTGGGGACACCCTAGAGGGGCCCAGCAGCCCAGACAGCCCCCTGACCTCCCAGCCCGGAGGTCTCAGACACAACCAGAACGGGGCCCTCGAGGGCATGCACGGCTACAAGAGGAGCAAGAGCTCAGACAGCCTCAACCTCCGCATGCGCTTTGCCCAGGCCCACAAGTCCCTGTCCAGCCTGTTTGAATCTCGTTCCATGGACAAGGAGAACGAGGAGGAGCAGGCGAGTGTTGAGACAGGGAGCGAAGGGGAGGTGGGGCGAGCCAAACAGTCCTGGAGGAGGCTGAAGAGAGAGAGGGCCAAGGAGGCTGAGCTGGTGAGGAGGACCCTGTCTGTCCCGGTCGGGGATGGGGTCGAGGAAGGGGATGGTGGAGGTGTGAGGACACCCAGGCAGATCCACAGTGACTTCGCGTCCTGTTCTGCCTCGGGCTCAGTGCTCAGTTTCCCTGTGTCCCCCTCCTCTCTCAGGGCTCTGAGTCTCACCGACCCCCTCACCAAGAGGGGCCTGCAGGACAGTCACAGCGGGGCCAGGGACGACACCCCACAGGGCTGCAAGTCAGAGGGCCAGAGGAGGAAAGGGAAAATCCCTACCAACGGCCTATCAATCAACTTCTCAGACTCCGTACCGCTGTCCTTGCACGACTCTAAGGCCCCAGCCACAAACTATTACAGCCCTCTGACGCCCATGAGCCCCGCCTCCCTGGCTACCTTAGCCAATCAGCTGTCCTGGTCCCCAGGGGTAGCCTACGAGAGCACAGCATATAGCATGGCAGCTACACCAGACACCCCAGTGAAACCCATGAGCCCCAGACCTGCTGCCAAGCACAGGGCCTTCTGCTACCCCCCCACTGCCTCTGCCCAGGCCTCAGTCCTGTCCCTGCTCCTCCTGGGCCAGTCAGCCAGTGTAGAGGGCCTGTCTAACCCTCCAGAGAAGCCCAAGACCCTGAAGCCCCGAGCGGGACCGTTAGGCTCCTCCTCCCTCAGCCCATTGGAGGACAGCGGCGTGGACAGTGTGCTTACACCTATGTCCTTCAAACAGTTTGAGGTAAGTCATAGCTATATGATAACAAAGTTATAATGCCTCATTGTTATAATTAGTCTGACGGATTGCATGTATCTTGTTTTAGCAGATTCTCCATGACAGGCAGGAACTGATAATAACTGATATAACTGATAGTAACTCATATAACTTATAATAACTGATATAACCGATAATAACTGATATAACTAATATGACTGATATAACTAATATGACTGATAGTAACTGATATAACTTATAATAACTGATATAACCGATAATAACTGATATAACTGATAATAACTGATAATGACTGATATAATAACGAAGAATATAGAAATGATACGAATTAAACAGCCCAAAACATGCAAGCTATTAAAGAAAAATGAACAATTTATTCCCTTAACAAGCGAATTCTCAGCTAGACATCTATACTACACTGTCACACTCCCTCAGGGCACATCTTTGGTTGAAGGGAGTACGTTATTTAAATGAAAAGTCTCCAATGTTCTAACGTTTTGATAGAATGGCCTGTCTGTCTGTCTGTCTGTTTAACATCATGATAGAATGGCCTGTCTGTCTGTCTGTCTGTCTGTCAGTTTAACATCATGATAGAATGGCCTGTCTGTCTGTCTGTCTGTCAGTTTAACATCATGATAGAATGGCCTGACTGTCTGTCTGTCAGTTTAACATCATGATAGAATGGCCTGTCTGTCTGTCTGTCTGTCTGTCAGTTTAACATCATGATAGAATGGCCTGTCTGTCTGTCTGTCTGTCAGTTTAACATCATGATAGAATGGCCTGTCTGTCTGTCTGTCTGTTTAACATCATGATAGAATGGCCTGTCTGTCTGTCTGTCTGTCAGTTTAACATCATGATAGAATGGCCTGTCTGTCTGTCTGTCTGTCAGTTTAACATCATGATAGAATGGCCTGTCTGTCTGTCTGTCTGTTTAACATCATGATAGAATGGCCTGTCTGTCTGTCTGTCTGTCTGTCTGTCTGTCAATTTAACATCATTATAGAATGGCCTGACTGTCTGTCTGTCTGTCAGTTTAACATCATGATAGAATGGCCTGTCTGTCTGTCTGTCTGTCAGTTTAACATCATGATAGAATGGCCTGTCTGTCTGTCTGTCTGTCTGTCAGTTTAACATCATGATAGAATGGCCTGTCTGTCTGTCTGTCTGTCAGTTTAACATCATGATAGAATGGCCTGTCTGTCTGTCTGTCAGTTTAACATCATGATAGAATGGCCTGTCTGTCTGTCTGTCAGTTTAACATCATGATAGAATGGCCTGTCTGTCTGTCTGTCTGTCAGTTTAACATCATGATAGAATGGCCTGTCTGTCTGTCAGTTTAACATCATGATAGAATGGCCTGTCTGTCTGTCTGTCTGTCAGTTTAACATCATGATAGAATGGCCTGTCTGTCTGTCTGTCTGTCAGTTTAACATCATGATAGAATGGCCTGACTGTCTGTCTGTCTGTCAGTTTAACATCATGATAGAATGGCCTGTCTGACTGTCTGTCTGTCAGTTTAACATCATGATAGAATGGCCTGTCTGACTGTCTGTCTGTCAGTTTAACATCATGATAGAATGGCCTGTCTGTCTGTCTGTCTGTCAGTTTAACATCATGATAGAATGGCCTGACTGTCTGTCTGTCTGTCTGTCTGTCAGTTTAACATCATGATAGAATGGCCTGACTGTCTGTCTGTCTGTCTGTCAGTTTAACATCATGATAGAATGGCCTGTCTGTCTGTCTGTCTGTCAGTTTAACATCATGATAGAATGGCCTGACTGACTGTCTGTCTGTCAGTTTAACATCATGATAGAATGGCCTGACTGACTGTCTGTCTGTCAGTTTAACATCATTATAGAATGGCCTGACTGTCTGTCTGTCTGTCAGTTTAACATCATGATAGAATGGCCTGTCTGTCTGTCTGTCTGTCTGTCTGTCAGTTTAACATAATGATAGAATGGCCTGTCTGTCTGTCAGTTTAACATCATGATAGAATGGCCTGACTGTCTGTCTGTCAGTTTAACATCATGATAGAATGGCCTGACTGTCTGTCTGTCAGTTTAACATCATTATAGAATGGCCTGTCTGTTGTCAGTTTAACATCATGATAAAGCATCCATGTTAACCCCTCCTCCATCAAGACGAAGGAGAAGGAGGAGGAGGAGAGAACCATCCTCAAGACAGTACATAGATGAACACACACAGGCAGGGTGCACTATGGGATAAAGTGTTGACTGTCTTTCACTGGCCCTGTTCTGCCTTAGTGTAACCGGTGTGAAATAGCTAGCTAGTTAGCGGTACGTGCTAGTGGCATTTCAATAGGTGAAATCACTCGCTCTGAGACCTTGAACTAGCTGTTTCCCTTGGGCTCCGGCTTTTGGGGAGCGATGGGTAACGATCCTGGGAGGCAATTGCCAGGTTGGGGCGAGGAGAAGAACGGAAGCAACACTGTTACATCAGCCTCAAGCTGAATTTAAATAACAGCTCTGGGCGCTTCGTCTCTCTCTACAGTCAGGCGTCTGTGTTTGTGTGAAAGAGAGATGAGGAGTAGGAGGAAGAGTAAAACAATAGAGATAGCTCTTTCTTTCCTCCACTGTGCTCTGCTGTCACTGGCATGGCATGGTACATTTCCATTATGTCAATTAGTTGGTAATCTGCTCCCGTCCAGCCCCGCCTGCCAGCTCTGAAACAGCACAGCCAGCCCAGCCTTACACAGCAGGCAGCTGAGAGGGGGACTCTGTGTTCTAGCCCTCCCTAGTGGAGCCTGCAGGAAGCACCAGGCAGGGAGCACTAGGCAGGAAGCACCAGGCAGGGAGCTAGGCAGGCAGGTTTCGACTAGATGCAATGCAGCAGAGCCGGACTACCTCCAGGGGGCTCCGCAAACAGCTAACTTCCTGTAATTCTAGACATTTTGCCATGGGGCAGAGAGAAAAATTGTCTGTTTCATCTCATGCGAGTCTTAGGGTGGCAGGTAGCCTTGAGGTTAGGGTGGTAGGCCAGTAACCGAAAGGTTGCTGGTTCGAATATCTATCACACTTAACCCTAATTGCTTCAGGGGTGCTGTACAATTGTGACCCACTCCCTGCAAGCGTGTCAGGGTGTCTGAGGATATGCAAAAAAAAACATTTCTGTTACACACTTGTGTGTAGGAGGACAAATAAAAACACTACCCACATTATTATTATGCAAATAGTTATCTCATCCTCATGTCAAAATATCAATAATAGCATGAGGTTAGGAGAATTAGGAAAAGGGTTAGGGTTAGCAAAAAGGCAAATATTTTCCCAACACTATTCAAACATGCAACCTTTGACTTCACTTTGAAATTAGCTGCATCCCTTCTAACCATGCAGGCAGGGAGTAAACTAAGAAGATGGAAATAGTCAGTGGGAACTACCTTACCTGTCAAGTGCATCAGTTACACCAGTCAAGACAATTTCATTCACCTGTTCCATCATAGTTATCAACCCTCCATCACAACTGTTACCGATCATGTACCAGTAAGAATAATATGCTGTCATGTTCACAGATAGACGCCATATTGGTGCCATAGAGGACCACCAGGCACTATAGTTTGGAGTGAAAGTGACATTGACAGTCCCATTAACCAGTTAACTATGCACCCAAAGACCAGTCAGGATGGATGTAGACCTGGCAGCCAGGCAGAGGGAGGAGGGAAGAGGCTAGCAGTGCGGAAGACTCCTGGGTCTGGTCCGGACACTACTGCCTCAGCCCTGAGACCACCACTAGGCCACAGGCTGGACAGGGATCCGAGACGCCACCGTTACTGCTCAGATGACCTGTGGATCGAAGAGGAGACGAGACGGAAGCGGAAGCTGGCCCGAGTGACGAGGGGAAGCCTGGGACAACTCAACTTTTCTGAAGAGCTTGACAAAGTAAGACTCCACCATGCTTACCCCTGCAAAACAACTTACAGGGATGGAGGGATGGATTTTGTCTCTCTCCTCCTCCGTCTCCTTCCTCCTCTTCATCTACGTACTGTCTCGAGGATGGTTCTCTCCTCCTCCTCCTCCTCGTCCATCCTCCTCTCTTCATCTTCTTACTGTCTCGAGGAGGGTTCTCTCCTCCTCCTCCTCCTCGTCCATCCTCCTCTCTTCATCTTCTTACTGTCTCGAGGATGGTTCTCTCCTCCTCCTCCTCCTCGTCCATCCTCCTCTCTTTATCTACGTACTGTCTCGAGGATGGTTCTCTCCTCCTCCTCCTCCTCGTCCATCCTCCTCTCTTCATCTACGTACTGTCTCGAGGAGGGTTCTCTCCTCCTCCTCCTCCTCGTCCATCCTCCTCTTCATCTACGTACTGTCTTGAGGAGGGTTCTCTCCTCCTCCTCCTCGTCTATCCTCTTCATCTTCGTACTGTCTCGAGGATGGTTCTCTCCTCCTCCTCCTCCATCCTCCTCTTCATCTTCGTACTGTCTCGAGGATGGTCCTCTCCTCCTCCATCCTCCTCTTCATCTTCATACTGTCTCGAGGATGGTTCTCTCCTCCTCCTCCTCCTCCATCCTCCTCTTCATCTTCGTACTGTCTCGAGGATGGTTCTCTCCTCCTCCTCCTCCTCCTCCATCCTCCTCTGGCGCCTGTTTCTGTTCCAGTCTCTCTGTTCAGCTCAGTCTGTTAGCCTAAACCTGCATGCACCTTCAGCTCAGTCTGTTAGCCTAAACCTGCATGTATCTTCAGCTCAGTCTGTTAGCCTAAACCTGCATGCACCTTCAGCTCAGTCTGTTAGCCTAAACCTGCATGTATCTTCAGCTCAGTCTGTTCAGGAAAAAAACATTATTACTGTTGCTCTAACACATTATATAGTACACGTATATTCATGATTTAAACTAAGAAAAGGCAGAGTCTTAACATTTAAAGTAAGCATTATACTAACTATAGACTTCTAGGTATGTAGGCTTAGGCATTGTTGGATCCCCAGCTTTACTTTTGCCTCCTCCCCACAGTCGCGTGCTCCAGTGTCCCTGTTGCCCATGGAGGCATTCTCTGGGATGCCCCTGAAGACCCAATGCTTCTCCCAGAGCACCCCCATCGGACTGGACTGTCTGGGCTGGAGACGACACATCTCCTACCCCTGTGAGTAGCTCCTACCTCCCTCTACCTCCTGCTAACCCTGAGAGTAGCTCCTACCTCCCTCTACCTCCTGCTAACCCTGAGAGTAGCTCCTACCTCCCTCTACCTCCTGCTAACCCTGAGAGTAGCTCCTCCCTCCTCTTCCTCCTACTAACCCTGAGAGTAGCTCCTCCCTCCTCTTCCTCCTAACCCTGAGAGTAGCTCCTCCCTCCTCTTCCTCCTAACCCTGAGAGTAGCTCCTCCCTCCTCTTCCTCTTAACCCTGAGAGAAGCTCCTCCCTCCTCTTAACCCTGAGAGAAGCTCCTCCTCCTCCTCCTCCTACCCCTGAGAGTAGCTCCTCCCTCCTCCTAACCCTGAGTACTGCATACTGCTGGCTCTCTCTAATTCTCTATGCCTAGGTGGGTTCCAGTACTCTACAATGTCTTTCTTCCTTTCCTCATGTTGACCACCTATTAACTAGATTAAAGGTCCTCTGTCCCCCATACCTTTCTCAAACTCCACCTGTCTGAGAGACTTACTGTATTTATTGTTTAGTTCTGTGTTTAAAATCATGTCTTCACCAAATCCTGGATTAGCCTGCAGACATCATGCCATGCACTGAAGCAACATCTGTTGTGAAACAACTTTATTTTGGAGCTAGGTCTAACACTACTCTGAGGCAATTACAATTATTACTGCTTTGGCATGAGCAGAGTATTGTTGTAGTACCGGCATATCACCAGCAGAGGGATTCACATCCTCTGCACATCAGTGGTCCCAGAGTTTATTGGAGCTTGGAAAGGCATTGTATTATTCACATTGACAGACATTCCCACTGCATGAGAGCCAGTGGCGTTATCAGTTTTAAATCCCGGTCAATGAGCTTTGAGAATATGTAAACACAGTGTTTCTATGTGTTTACATATCTCTGGAAGATATCCTCTCCAGATGGATCGTCTTTTAGATAGATAGATAGATAGATAGATAGATAGATAGATAGATAGATAGATAGATAGATAGATAGATAGATAGATAGATAGATAGATAGATAGATAGATAGATAGATAGATAGATAGATAGATACTTTATTGATCCCCCAGGGGGGAAATTTCATTGTCAAGCAGCTACAACAAAAACACAGGGCAGGTGCAAAATGCCACAACGAAAGTACACAAAAGACAGATACACGGTACATGATACATAGAGCGGCAGTATGAAAAAGTATAGAAATACAAGATATCTGGAGTGCAAAAAAAGCTATAAAAGGACATCGCATAGTATGGGTGGTTGGCTGAATATGTACACTATACATTGGTGGATGTTGGATGGTTAACTATACTATACAGGTCGATGGCAGAGAAATACTTCAGTAGCTAAAAATGCGTATGATATGAGCGAGGGTAATAATAGTTTACTTAATAGACAGACTGGCTAAATGAACAGGTAAGTGAAAATTTTGCATGGTTAAATTAGCTGTACAGTTAGGTATACAGTTATATTGACAGATAAGTGAATACTTGCATGTTTACACAAACTGTACAGGTAAATGACAGGAAGAGATACTTTAATAGCTAAATGTGTGTATGATATCATTTGGGGTAATAATAGTAATTCCCTTAAAATACAGTCCTTAGTGCGCAGGGTTTAATTACAGACAACTGCACTTATTGCACATTCGATATACTAAAAGCAATGAGAAAAGGTGCAACTGGCAGGATACTAATATGCATTCCTGAGTGAATGCCTACGTCCAATAATTACTTACAATATTGCATGTGATATAATATAACAACTGTACATGAGTATGTATATACAGACCTGTATGAATAAATAGGTCCTGAGTGGATGAGTGCTGACGGACCAGAGTTACTCACGGATGGATGCATAATTGTTAAAACTTGTTTTACATTAGTGGAGGTTTTGTACAGATCTTATTATTCCTGTTCAAAATCCAGCCGTCACTTAGTGGGAGTACTCCTGGAAGGTTTTTATGTATGTGTGTGTGTGTGTGTTTGTGTGTGTGTCAGATTGTCTGCCTAGCTCTGCTTTTTGTCTGAGAGGCCTGTAGGAGATGGAAGATGGTGGGAGAGAATAGTTTAGGGAAATATTTAGGTGCTAGACTCCTTTTGTATTGCTCTGACTGTGAGAGGGCCTCCAGGGATTCCCTCTGATCTAAACTGGCCTTATGTCTGAAGGCTCTAATGTCACAGCTCAGTGGCTCTGTCTGCCTGGCCTTCTCACTTCTAACTCACCTTATCGTTACTGTCTGTGTCTTCAGTAGGACCAGCAACCTTTCCTTTACCAGGTGGTACAGCAGAACCACAATGTCTCTCTGTATTGTCCTATGAGACAGCAGAACCACAATGTCTCTCTGTATTGTCCTATGAGACAGTAGAACCACCATGTCTCTCTGTATTGTCCTATGAGACAGTAGAACCACAATGTCTCTCTGTTTCCTATGAGACAGTAGAACCACCATGTCTCTCTGTATTGTCCTATGAGACAGTAGAACCACAATGTCTCTCTGTATTGTCCTATGAGACAGTAGAACCACCATGTCTCTCTGTATTGTCCTATGAGACAGTAGAACCATAATGTCTCTCTGTTTCCTATGAGACAGTAGAACCACCATGTCTCTCTGTATTGTCCTATGAGACAGTAGAACCATAATGTCTCTCTGTTTCCTATGAGACAGTAGAACCACAATGTCTCTCTGTTTCCTATGAGACAGTAGAACCACCATGTCTCTCTGTGTTGTCCTATGAGACAGTAGAACCACCATGTCTCTCTGTATTGTCCTATGAGACAGTAGAACCATAATGTCTCTCTGTTTCCTATGAGACAGTAGAACCACAATGTCTCTCTGTTTCCTATGAGACAGTAGAACCACCATGTCTCTCTGTGTTGTCCTATGAGACAGTAGAACCACCATGTCTCTCTGTGATGTCCTATGAGACAGTAGAACCACCATGTCTCTCTGTGATGTCCTATGAGACAGTAGAACCACCATGTCTCTCTGTGTTGGTTTTTCTAAGGTTTTGATCAGTAACCATGTTCAAATAGTTAGCCACGGTGTACTGTTGATTTAGCGCCACCCCACACCCACACCTCTCCACCCCACACCTCGCTGACACCCCACACCTCACTGACACCCCACACCTCGCTGACACCCCACACCTCGCTGACACCCCACACCTCACTGACACCCCACACCTCTCCACCCCACACCTCTCCACCCCACACCTCACTGACACCCCACACCTCACTGACACCCCACACCTCTCCACCCCACACCTCTCCACCCCACACCTCACTGACACCCCACACCTCTCCACCCCACACCTCACTGACACCCCACACCTCTCCACCCCACACCTCACTGACACCCCACACCTCTCCACCCCACACCTCACTGACACCCCACACCTCACTGACACCCCACACCTCACTGACACCCCACACCTCTCCACCCCACACCTCGCTGACACCCCACACCTCGCTGACACCCCACACCTCGCTGACACCCCACACCTCTCCACCCCACACCTCGCTGACACCCCACACCTTGCTGACACCCCACACCTCTCCACCCCACACCTCGCTGACACCCCACACCTCGCTGACACCCCACACCTCGCTGACACCCCACACCTCGCTGACACCCCACACCTCGCTGACACCCCACAACTCGCTGACACCCCACACCTCGCTGACACCCCACACCTCGCTGACACCCCACACCTCGCTGACACCCCACAACTCGCTGACACCCCACACCTCGCTGACACCCCACACCTCTCCACCCCACACCTCTCCACCCCACACCTCTCCACCCGTGTCACCTCGCTGACACCCCACACCTCGCTGCCATAAAGTGGAATTAGTTCACTGACACATTAAGTCAGGTTTAGCCTAATTTTAATAGGTATTTGAATGAGTTTTTTAATGGCGTAGAACATCGGTCACCAACGAGATCTACCGCTCAAAAAGACCCTGCTGAATTGAATTGAATTGAATTGAATTGAATTGAATTGAATTGAATTTAATTTAATTTAATTAATAACAACGATGGCCGAACAGTTTTATTTTCGTTTCATCAGACCAGAGGACATTTTTCCAAAAAGTATGATCTTTGTCCCCATGTGCAGTTGCAAACCGTAGTCTGGCTTTTTTATGGAGGTTTTGGAGCAGTGGCTTCTTCCTTGCTGAGCGGCCTTTCAGGTTATGTCGATATAGGACTCGTTTTACTGTGGATATAGATACTTTTGTACCTGTTTCTTCCAGCATCTTCACAAGGTCCTTTACTGTTGTTCTGGGATTGATTTTCACTTTTCGCACCAAAGTACGTTCATCTCTAGGAGACAGAACGCGTCTCCTTCCTGAGCGGTATGACGGCTGCGTGGTCCCATGATGTTTATACTTGCGTACTATTGTTTGTACAGATGAACGTGGTACCTTCAGACGTTTGGAAATTGCTCCCAATGATGAACCAGACTTGTGGAGGTCTACATTTTTTTTTCTGAGGTCTTGGCTGATTTCTTTTGATTTTCCCATGATGTCGAGCAAAGAGGCACTGAGTTTGAAATACATCCACAGGTACACCTCCAATTGACTCAAATTATGTCAATTATTCTATCAGAAGCTTCTAAAGCCATGACATAATTTTCTGGAATTTTCCAAGCTGTTTAAAGGCACAGTCATCTTAGTGTATGTAAACTTCTGACCCACTGGAATTGTGATATAGTGAATTATAAGTGAAATAAACAATTGTTGGAAGTATTACTTGTGTCATGCACAAAGTAGATGTCCTAACCGACTTGCCAAAACTATAGTTTGTTAACATGAAATCTGTGGAGTGGTTGAAAAATGAGTTTTAATGACTTCAACCTAAGTGTATGTAAACTTCCAACTTCAACTGTAGTTTACCCAATAGCAGTTTTTCATTTTTACACGAAGTGGGTAAAGTTTTTTTACGAGCAGAAATTATTTAAAATAATTTTACGAGCAGAATGGCATCTTTGGGAGGAGAAGCTCATTTCCATAAGTTTTAAACTGTCAAAACCATTTGTTTTTCAGAGTGGTGTGTTGTATTCATTAGGTATGGATGCCTAGTTGCATCGCTATGTTTGGGTTTGGTTAACTGTCGGGGCCTGACGGTAGGGTTGTCTGGGCAACTGTATGTTTGAGTTTTGTTGGTCCTATTTACATTGATTAGTTTCCCACCTGTGTGTGGTTCTTTGTTTGTGCATGTCACACATCAGTTTGTGGTTTTGTTCTCGCCTTTGTTTTGTTGTTTTGTTCCACAAATAAAAGGAATGTCTTCATACTACTACTCAGCGCCTTGGCTCCTTCCAAAGAACCATGACAACCATGGTGTAGCCAGAGGACAGCTAGTTTCCGTCCTCCTCTGGGTACATTGACTTCAATACAAAACCTAGGAGGCTCATGATTCTCACCCCCTTCCATAGACTTAGACAGTAATTATGACAACTTCCGGAGGATGTCCTCCAACCTATCAGAGCTCTTGCAGCATGAACTGACATTTTGTCCACCCAATCAAAGGATCAGAGAATGAATCTAGTACTGAAAGCATAAGCTACAGCTAGCTAGCACTGCAGTGCATAAAATGTGGTGAGTAGTTGACTCTAAGAAAAAGACAATAGTTAAACAGTTTTAATCAAATTTATTTATTCTAAAATGAAGGCGATTTTCAGTTTAACTTACTTAGCTAGAAAATGCAGCTAGCTAGTTTAACTTACTGAAACACCCTGCTCAAACAGAGGGATGCTATGTTAGCTAGCTGGCACTTACACCGGTGGTCCAACACAACACTGGAACTCTTCCATGTCAAGGTAAGCTTTTGGTTTTACTAATTTATTGCCACTTTGGCCCGCCGGTGTAACTGCTAAACTGCTTACTGACTGTACACTGTAGCGGGTTTACTAACACATTAGTTCTATTAGATATGTTGACTAGGACGTTACTTTAGCTAATATGGGGACAAAGGTTTAGGCTGTGTGTAGAGGTTATAACATGGTTTGGATTGGAAATGATTTTCATGTACAGCTGATGTGTTGGTCATTGAAGTCCGCAAGTGAAGGGAAAAGGTGAGAGGAGGCGATAAGGAATACAACGTGGCTGATATGAAAGTGAACTGTGTTTACGCGTGATCAGGGGTGTATTCATTCCGCCGATTCTGTTGAAAAAACGTTTCTTAAAGGAAGCAAACGGAATGAAACGGGGATAAACATACCTGAATTTGGCCAATAGAAACTCTTGTTTGCAACTGTTGGAATAATGATTACACCCTAGATCAGCTAGATGCAGTCAAGAGTGTGCAAGGCGGTATTGAATGTGTCACTGTCTGTCTCGACCTGTGTGCACCTACATTGCAAACTTTCATTCATAGGCTAGGTTGTAGCAACCTCATGACGGGTACAGGGGACATTAGAGTATCATGTAGCAGCCTAAACCTATCGATGTTACATTGAACTGGGTGAATGGAATATGAATGACAGTCATCCAATATGCTGTAATAGAAATAAGGCCATGCTCCCTCATCTTAAACGGCACTGACCGCCACTGCTGTAGTGTATTTAGGGCCTAGAGCGTAGACTGATATACATCTTAGAGCTGTTGGATTGTACAGATACAGTATATCTCAGTAGGAGTAAAGTACATTGTGTTTATAATGTTTACAGTAATATAGACCAGTGGATCAGGTTTGCCCCTCCCCCCTCTCTATCAGGTTAGCCCCTCCCCCCTCTCTCACTTTATTTTCCCTCCCTCTCTCTCTCACGCTCTCTCTCTCTCTCACACACACTCTCTCTCTCTCTCTCTCTCTCTCTCTCTCTCTCTCTGTTTCTCTGTCTCTCTCTCTCACGCCCTACCTCTCTTTCTCTTCCTCAAGGCATTAGTAGGGATGCGTGTGACTGTTTAAGCACTGATTCTGTCAGAGGCAGGAAATCACATCTCCCAAAGCCTCTCCTCCCTGACAGATGACAAATGTATTGGGAGCTTTAGCCATGACTGCCAGGTTTCAACAGCCTGACATTCTGTCGACAATACACACACGCATGTGCACTCACACACAGAACCACACACACAAACACACACCATATAACAACAGCAGTGCTTTAGAAACAGCAGGAGAGGGGAGAGGGAAGACGGGGGGTGGGGAGGGGGGGGGGGGGATGTTTTCAGTCCCACCTTAATAGCAGTGCACCAAGACATTAGAGAGCCATCAGCCAACAGCTGCAGCCAGGCAAACCACACTGCAGAGCCACACAACCCCCCTAGTGGAGCCCCACTGACGTCAGTGTGTGTGTGCGCGCGACTGCTCGGCTATGCGTGTTAGCGGGGAAGGGAGAGCGAGAGAGGGTGAGCGAGAGAGGGAGCGTGAGGGAGAGGGAGAGCGAGAGAGAGAGAGAGAGAGAGAGAGAGAGCAGGAGAGAGATGGAGCGAGAGAGAGAGAGAGAGAGAGAGAGAGAGAGATGAGGTGCAGCTGCCGGTCAGAGCAGAGCCAGAGAGAGGAGCAACAGCCGACTGAAAGCACTGACTGACTGACTGGAGCTTACTGACTGAAGCCTACTGACTGACTGACCAGAGCTTACTGACTAACTGACCGGAGCTTACTGACTGACTGACTGGAGTTAACTGACTGACTGGAGCTTACTGACTGACTGACTGACTGGAGCTTACTGACTGAAGCCTACTGACTGACTGACCAGAGCTTACTGACTAACTGACCGGAGCTTACTGACTGACTGACTGGAGTTAACTGACTGACTGGAGCTTACTGACTGACTGACTGGAGTTTACTGACTGTGGAGCTTACTGACTGAATAGAGCTTACTGACTGACTGACTGGAGCTTACTGACTGTGGAGCTTACTGACTGTGGAGCTTACTGACTGACCGGAGCTTACTGACTGACTGACTGACTGGAGTTTATGGACTGACTGGAGCTTACTGACTGACCGGAGCTTACTGACTGACTGACTGGAGCTTACTGACTGACTGACCGGAGCTTACTGACTGACTGACTGGAGCTGACTGACTGACTGGAGCTCACTGACTGTGGAGCTTACTGACTGACTGGACCTTACTGACCGACTGACTGGAGCTTACTGACTGACTGACTGGAGTTTACTGACTGACTGGAGTTTACTGACTGACTGACTGGAGCTTACTGACTGACTGACTGGAGTTTACTGACTGACTGGAGTTTACTGACTGACTGGAGCTTACTGACTGACTGGAGCTTACTGACACACAGAGCTGGAGCTGTAGTGGCCAGGTAGAGGCTACAGCACTCCTACCTACCTACCCAGATTGACCTACCTCTGACTGGGGGAAACACCTACCTGACCATCACCACTACCAGGCTCCAGTGCCAAGGTCTAGGCTCTGTTATCAGGGGCCCTCCTCTTCTGATGCGGACCCAGCAGGGCTCTGAGGGGCCCGTGCCCCTGCCAGGGGACAGCTGTGGCAGCAGCGGCAGCACCAGCTCTGGACTGTCCCCTGGATCTCCTGGTTCTGACTCGGACAGCGGTAACCCCACCGAGGGAGGTGGAAAAGGAGTAGGAGGAGTGGGGGGTCTGGGGGAAAGATGGGGAGCAGGAGGAGCAGGAGGAGGGATGGGGAGCCTAGGAGGTACTATCAGAGGGGTCCTCTCACACTATTGGAGCCTGGAGAGCCTCCACTCCACCACTGGTAAGGGTGTACCTACCTCACACCTGTAGGTTTCCTGTCAGTCATTTAGAGTCTGATGGTTGCCGTGGTTTTGTGCTGACGTCATTCTGTTGTCTGGACCTGTGGCTCAGTGGTCAATCATGACATAAAGGCCATGTTATGTTGTCTTAGTGTTAGTAAACATGCTCCAGTTTAGGACATTGACTCAGATAGAGGATGCATTGAGTTCCTCTCTCATTGACTCTGATAGAGGATACATTGAATCCTCTTGCCTTACCTTAGAGCCATGCTGATGTGTCATGGCTGTTGTTTTGCTGCTAATATCTACTTCCTGACTGAGGATGAGGTATGTCAGATGATACTGCACAGTGAATGAGGTGTATCAGGTTAGGGTTTATCTAACATACAGGTCTATAGGTAAGACAGCTACCTCATATTTTCATACAGAGCTCATGAGCTAGTTTTTTTATGGTGAAAGATGTTGTCCTCAACTGAAATAGTGTGATATGATGATGTATTGGTCATACACAGCAGTTTGGGGATTTTTCTGTGCTCTGTAATGTTTTTTTTCATTATGGCAGAGGGCTGTGTGTGCGTGTTTGTATGTGTTTACACGTTTGTGTGTGTGTACATGCATATATGGGTATGTGTTAGCATGTGTGAGTGTGTGTTAGCATGTGTGAGTGTGTGAATCTGCATATTCTGTCATTGCTTGTGCAGTACCTGTATCAAATCAAATCAAATGTTATTTGTCACATGCTTGGTAAACAACCGGTGTAGACTAACAGTGAAATGCTTAGCTAGGTGTTTAATCCCAGGGTCCTTAGCTTAGTGAATAGCTTGGATAGCACCATGGTGTTGAACGCTGAGCTGTAGTCAATGAATACTCACGTAGATGTTCCTTTTGTCCAGGTGGGAAAGGGCAGTAAGGATTGCAATGGAGATTGTGTCATCTGTTGATCTGTTGGGGCGGTATCAGATTGGAGTGGGTCCAGGGTGTCTGGGATGATGGTGTTGATGTGAGCCATGACCAGCCTTTCAAAGCATTTCATGGTTACAGATGTGAGTGCTATGGGTGATAGTCATTTAGACAGGTTACCTTGGCGTTCTTGGGCACAGGGACTGTGGTGGTCTGCTTGAAACATGTAGGTATTGCAGACTGGGTCAGGGAGAGGTTGAAAATGTCAGTGAAGACACATGCCGGCTGGTCAGCGCATGCCCTCAGTACGGAGAGCGTGATCACACAGTCGTCCGGAACAGCTGGTGCTCTCATGCATGCTTCAGTGTTGCTAGCTTCGAAGTACGCATTTAGCTCGCATGGTGTCACTGAACAGCTCTCGGCTGGGTTTCCCTTTGTAATATATGATAGTTTGCAAGCCCTGCCACATCCGATGAGCATCAGTCGGTGTAGTAGGATTCAATCTTAGTCCTATATACACAAGATGATGAGCTGCTAGACTGACTGTACTGTAAATGGTATATGATGAGCTGATAGACTGACTGAACTGTAAATGGTATATGATGAGCTGATAGACTGACTGAACTGTAAATGGTATATGATGAGCTGATAGACTGACTGAACTGTAAATGGTATATGATGAGCTGATAAAGTGACTGTACTGTAAATTATATATGATGAGCTGATAGACTGACTGTACTGTAAATGGTATATGATGGGGGGTATACAGCATTAGAGCAGCCTTGGCGTTTGTTTCCAAGTGCTCTCTTTCTCACACACTGAATGTCCTTGGAGAAAGCTGTGGTTTTCAGAATGGCCCTGGCTTTGATTCTCTATCACACCCACCCACACAACCTAGCCACTTCATATTCTCTCTCTCTCTCTCTTCTCTCTTCTCTCTTCTCTCTTCTCTCTTCTCTCTCTCTCTCTCCCCCTCCTAGTGAAACCTGATACATGATTAACATGAAGAGCTAATGAGAGACTTAGTCTCCATTGAGGCTGTCACACTGCCACTGATGGAGAGAGAGAGAGAGAGAGAGAGAGAGAGAGAGAGAGAGAGAGAGAGAGAGAGAGAGAGAGAGAGAGAGAATATGAAGTGGCTAGGTTGAGCATAAAAGTGATAATTTGTCCTATACACATAGTGATGCCTGGTAGGCTACTTTGGTTTTATAGGGGAAGCATGTGCTTAATATGTAGCAGCTTAGAAATAAATATAAGAACACTTATCTCACTCCATGCATCAACCACTGTTTGAGGAGCATACTTTCGCTGCTTGACAGGTGATATTCCACTCAAACTCTGTATGCCATGGGCTCTCCATCCGAGTTCCTGCAGCTACCCAGGGCTTAATTTGGGAAACCAAGTGAAATCTGTTCGGGAACATCAATAGTAACATGTTTTTGCAACAACACATATTTTCACTAAACTGCTGACATCTCTGCGTGTTCGAGAAAGGAATGAAGGAGAGAGAGGATGAGATGGAAACGCACGGTAGTGAGATATTCTGTAGTTAAAGGTAATGTGTCAGCCTATTAATTTAAAATCCATATTACTAGGCTATTCAAATACAAATTCACTAATTGTAGGCTAACTGTAAGCCGCCCTGAAGAATCAATGAACCAACAGCATAGCCTAGGGCTGTACGTTCTCTCCCAGACTAATGGATGGAGCGTAGCATAAGGTAAGCAGTCCATTCAGTATGCATACAGTCCATACTTAAAGGTAATTACTCTAATTTGTTGAATTTTGTAATAGTACTTAAAATAAACTTACGCTAAAAAGCCTATACATATGGATAATCTCTAATATGCGTATGGGTTGTTAATCATCACCTTAGAAAGCACTGTCCATTTGGTTGTTAGGCCTTGAAACAACACCCACAACCACCATGTTTTACACTCTGTTTCAACCTGCTGTTGAACTTCTTTCTTCAAATTGATCATCACAGTGAAGTGAGTTTTAAAAGCATGATACTGTTTTGATGATAAGTGTTTGATGTGATTTTCAATA
Source organism: Thymallus thymallus (assembly GCA_023634145.1). Classification (NCBI taxonomy): domain Eukaryota; kingdom Metazoa; phylum Chordata; class Actinopteri; order Salmoniformes; family Salmonidae; genus Thymallus; species Thymallus thymallus. The sequence goes on along the minus strand of CM042417.1, from coordinate 4,117,885 downwards.
GCATTTGCATTGATGTCAGTGGTTAGAGGGACAAGAGAGTGCTGAGTACCAGGCCATTAGTGACCTGATGGTCGTTAGTGAGTTGGGTACTACCAACACATGTCCAGAATGCATAGGAGGAGATTACGGTGACTCAATTTTACTGCGGTCATGACTCATGACTGCCGGTGTGGCGGTAATACAGTCACCGCAACAGCCCTAATCCCTTATTGATGTCACTTGTTAAATCCACTTCAATCAGTGTAGATGAAGGGGAGGAGACAGGTTAAAGAAGGATTTTTAATCCTTGAGACAATTGAGACATGGATTGTGTATGTGTGCCATTCAGAGGGTGTACGGGCAGGTGCCTTTAAAAGGGGTATTGTAGTAGGTGCCAGGTGCACCGGTTTGAGTCAAGATCTGCGACACTGCTGGGTTCTTCACGCTCAACAGTTTCCCGTGTGTATCAAGAATGGTCCACCACCCAAAGGACATCCAGCCAACTTGACACAACTGAGGGAAGCATTGTAGACAACATGGGCCAACATCCCTGTGGATGCTTTCGACACCTTGTAGAGTCCATGCCTCGATGAATTGAGGCTGTTCTGACCCTGTTCTGAGCAACTCAATATTAGGAAGGTGTTCCTAATGTTTGGTATACTCAGTGCATACTAGCGTGCCTATTGTTTGGGGATCCTTCTCACATGATGTCATGTATCTAACTACAGGAAGTGGAACACGTCCATGAATCAATAGCTCTCAATACATATAATATTGTCTCTTAACACTGTCGGAGTGTGGTGATTTTATTTGGTCAAAATTATTCTTCCAATGTCAATGCAATGGTCCTCATTGCTAAACTTTGACTCAATTTGAATCTAAGAATGTCTGAGAATGTCCTTTTCTCACACTCTGCGTCCAAATCTGTATAGACCAGCAATAAATTTAATTACTCCAGATCTGTACCCAGTAGTGGCCATCTGCCTATACTAATAATTTAGTTCCCCTCTACATCAGTAGGTTAATATACATTAGAATGCATTTATCTGTGGGAATCATTGTCAACATATTATTTCAACATCCATGACATTATTTTCCCTGTCATACTGTCCTGTAGCCACACCCCTCTGGCCTATTTACACTACAATCTACAGAATAGTTTACAAGCTGTGGGAACATATACATCTAGTGAAGACAGTATATTCTGCAATAGGAGGTTTCATTCCACAGACAATAGACTACCTCCACTCACTGGCAGTGACTATGTAGAAAGCTCAAATGATATCCCCTTGTCGTCTTTGGGAATGAAAAAAATCACCCCCCCCCCCCCCATGTCTGTTCTCTCATGGGCTGGAGTAGATGGGATTCTTTCTCCTTAAATAGATATCATCCCCCATCCTCCACTCCTTTGCTCCTCCTCTCCTCTGACAGCGTTCCGTGCCAAAACCAGGAATGCTTTCTGGGATCTCTCTCTCTCTCTCTCTCTCTCTCTCTCTCTCTCTCTCTCTCTCTAGTATTGAACACGTCACCATTTTTCTCAGTAAATATATTTCCAAAGGTGCTATTGACATGACATTTTCACCAGATGTTGGTAACAACCCAAGTAATCCATACATACAAAGAAACCAAAACAAATCAGTTCAGAAATTAAGTTATGTGTAATAATGTGAGATGACACAGGGAAAAAGTATTGAACACATGAAGAAAGGGAGGTGCAAAAAGGCATGGAAAGCCGAGACAAACTATCAGTAATTAAATAGCAATCCAGCCCCCTGTCAGTGCAAATTAATATCAGCTGGTTCAGTCCCAACTGATGGCCTACAAAAAGGTCTCATTGCCATGGTGTCACACAAGACACATCTCATGATGGGTAAAAGCAAAGAGCTGTCTCAAGACATTCGCAACCTAATTGTTGCAAAACATAATGATGGCATTGGTTATAGGCGCATTTCTAAGCTTCTGAATGTTCCAGTGAGCACTGTTGGGGCCATAATACGAAAGTGGAAAGACAATAATTTCACCATAAATTTGCCTCGACCAGGTGCTCCTCGCAAGATTTCTGACAGAGGAGTGAAAATAATAATCAGAAGAGTTGTCCAAGAGCCAAGGACCACTTGTGGAGAGCTTAAAAAAACCCTGCAATTAGCAGGTACTGTTGTCTCAAAGAAAACAGTAAGTAATGCACTCCACCGCCATGGCCTGTATGCACGCTCACCACGCAAGACTCCATTGTTGAAAAAAAAGCATGTTGAAGCTGTTTAAAGTTTGCTGCAGAACATTTGGAAAAGCCAGTGAAATACTGGGAGAATATAGTGTGGTCAGATGAGAGCAAAATTTAACCATACCAACAGTGAAGTTTGGAGGTGGGAACATCATGGTGTGGGGCTGCTTTTCAGCAAATGGTACTGGCAAACTTCACATAATTGAAGGAAGGATGAATGGGCAAATTTACAGAGACATTCTTGACAAAAATCTGCTGCCATCTACCAGGATGATGAAGATGAAACGAGGGTGGACATTTCAGCAAGACAATGATCCCAAACACACAGCCAAGGAAACTCTCAATTGGTTTCAAAGAAAGAAAATAAATCTGCTAGAATGGCCCAGCCAATCACCTGACTTAAATCCCATTGAAAATCTATGGAAAGAACTGAAGATCAAGATTCAGAGAAGAGGCCCACGGAACCTTCAAGATTTGAAGACTGTTTGTGTGGAAGAATGGGCCAAAATCACACCAGAGCAATGCATGCAACTAGTTTCTCCATACAGGAGGTGTCTTGAAGCTGTCATTACCAACAAAGGCTTTTGTACAAAGTATTAAATAAATATCAGTAAGTGTGTTCAATACTTTTTCCCTGTGTCATTTCACATTATTACACATAACTTAATTTCTGAACTTATTTGTTTTGGTTTCTTTGTATGTATGGATTACTTGGGTTGTTACCAACATCTGGTGAAATTTTCATGTCAATAGCACCTTTGGAAATATATTTACTGAGAAAAATGGTGATGTGTTCAATACTTATTTCACCCGCTGTATATACTCAGCTAAAAAAGATACTTCCTCTCACTGTCAACTGCGTTTATTTTTTTATATATTTTTCAGCAAACTAACAAGTGTAAATATTTGTATTTGCACGAACAACTGAGAGATAAACTGAACAAGTTCCACAGACATGTGACTAACATAAATTGAATAATGTGTCACTGAACAAAGGGGGGGTCAAAATCAAAAGTACCAGTCAGTATCTGGTGTGGCCACCAGCTGCATTAAGTACTGCAGTGCATCTCCTCCTCGTGGGCTGCACCAGATTTGCCAGTTCTTGCTGTGAGCACTGATGGAGGGATTGTGCGTTCCTGGTGTAACTCGGGCAGTTGTTGTTGCCATCCTGTACCTGTCCCTCAGGTGTGATGTTCGGATGTACCGATCCTGTGCAGGTGTTGTTACACGTGGTCTGCCACTGCGAGGACGATCAGCTGTCCGTCCTGTCTCCCTGTAGCGCTGTCTTAGGCGTCTCACAGTACGGACATTGCAATTTATTGCCCTGGCCACATCTGCAGTCCTCATGCCTCCTTGCAGCATGCTAAAGGCACGTTCACACAGATGAGCAGGGACCCTGTAGAAAGGCCTCTTTAGTGTCCTACGTTTTCATAACTGTGACCTTAATTACCTACCGTCTGTAAGCTGTTAGTGTCTTAATGACCGTTCCAGATGTGCATGTTCATTAATTGTTTATGGTTCGTTGAACAAGCATGGGAAACAGTGTTTAACCCCTTTACAATGAAGAACTGTGAAGTAACTTGGATTTTTACGAATTATCTTTGAAAGACAGGGTCCTGAAAAGAGGATATACAGTGGGGAGAACAAGTATTTGATACACTGCCGATTTTGCAGGTTTTCCTACTTACAAAGCATGTAGAGGTCTGTAATTTTTATCATAGGTACACTTCAACTGTGAGAGACGGAATCTAAAACAAAAATCCAGAAAATCACATTGTATGATTTTTAAATAATTAATTTGCATTTTATTGCATGACATAAGTATTTGATCACCTACCAACCAGTAAGAATTCCGGCTCTCACAGACCTGTTAGTTTTTCTTTAAGAAGCCCTCCTGTTCTCCACTCATTACCTGTATTAACTGCACCTGTTTGAACTCGTTACCTGTATAAAGACACCTGTTCACACACTCAATCAAACAGACTCCGACCTCTCCACAATGGCCAAGACCAGAGAGCTGTGTAAGGACATCAGGGATAAAATTGTAGACCTGCATAAGGCTGGGATGGGCTACAGGACAATAGGCAAGCAGCTTGGTGAGAAGGCAACAACTGTTGGCGCAATTATTAGAAAATGGAAGAAGTTCAAGATGACGGTCAATCTCCCTCGGTCTGGGGCACCATGCAAGATCTCACCTCGTGGGGCATCAATGATCATGAGGAAGGTGAGGGATCAGCCCAGAACTACACGGCAGGACTTGGTCAATGACCTGATGAGAGCTGGGACCACAGTCTCAAAGAAAACCATTAGTAACACACTACGCCGTCATGGATTAAAATCCTGCAGCGCACGCAAGGTCCCCCTGCTCAAGCCAGCGCATGTCCAGGCCCGTCTGAAGTTTGCCAATGACCATCTGGATGATCCAGAGGAGGAATGGGAGAAGGTCATGTGGTCTGATGAGACAAAAATAGAGCTTTTTGGTCTAAACTCCACTCGCCGTGTTTGGAGGAAGAAGAAGGATGTGTACAACCCCAAGAACACCATCCCAACCGTGAAGCATGGAGGTGGAAACATCATTCTTTGGGGATGCTTTTCTGCAAAGGGGACAGGACGACTGCACCGTATTGAGGGGAGGATGGATGGGGCCATGTATCGCGAGATCTTGGCCAACAACCTCCTTCCCTCAGTAAGAGCATTGAAGATGGGTCGTGGCTGGGTCTTCCAGCATGACAACGACCCGAAACACACAGCCAGGGCAACTAAGGAGTGGCTCCGTAAGAAGCATCTCAAAGTCCTGGAGTGGCCTAGCCAGTCTCCAGACCTGAACCCAATAGAAAATCTTTGGAGGGAGCTGAAAGTCCGTATTGCCCAGCGACAGCCCCGAAACCTGAAGGATCTGTATGGAGGAGTGGGCCAAAATCCCTGCTGCAGTGTGTGCAAACCTGGTCAAGAACTACAGGAAACGTATGATCTCTGTAATTGCAAACAAAGATTTCTGTACCAAATATTAAGTTCTAATTTTCTGATGTATCAAATACTTATGTCATGCAATAAAATGCAAATTAATTACTTAAAAATCATACAATGTGATTTTCTGGATTTTTGTTTTAGATTCCGTCACTCACAGTTGAAGAGTACCTATGATAAAAATTACAGACTTCTACATGCTTTTTAAGTGGGAAAACCTGCAAAATCGGCAGTGTATCAAATACTTGTTCTCCCCACTGTATATATCTCTATCCTCTCCCTCCACCTCCTTTCTCTAGCCTGTTAAACATAGTGGAATGGTGATGTCCTATTGGTCACAGCACTGCGTATGTATGCTACTGGTGTCTCACATTCTGTCTACTGAAGGTCTCTGAGTCTACCTCTAGATAAGGGACTGTTTAGCCTGTTAAACATAGTGGAATGGTGATGTCCTATTGGTCACAGCACTGCGTATGTATGCTACTGGTGTCTCACATTCTGTCTACTGAAGGTCTCTGAGTCTACCTCTAGATAAGGGACTGTTTAGCCTGTTAAACATAGTGGAATGGCTACACCATAGTTTGGACGCTATAAGGATAGCTCTGAAGCACAGCCACTGCCACTAACTTTGTACCTCTTGAGATTTAACATAATCTTTACAGCTCTTGTTTAGAGACGCCATAGGATTAAAATGTTTGTCCAGTGTTTTTGCATTAAGTATGACATCCTACGTATGAATCCTCTTGATCCTCTCATATCAGCCAACCTGTCAACATGGCATATCAGCCAACCTGGCAACATGGAATATCAGCCAACCGGGCAACATGGAATATCAGCCAACCTGGCAACTTTTTATATTATTGTGTCTGTCTAGCTGTACATTGTTTGGTCCACCTGCGTGTGTGTGTTCCTTTGTGTGAGATTGGTGCGTCTGTGTGTAGGCGTTCCTTTGTGAGTGTGTCTGTGGTTGTGAAGGCTAGCAGGTTGGTTTATCAGTGTGGAATAGAGAGACTGACATTTACAGATCAACTTTATCTTTGACCGGAAGGCAGAGAGTGGCACGGATTACCCCTGGGGACACAACCCACCGAGAGACAGAGAGAGAGAGAGAGAGAGAGAGACAGAGACAGAGAGGGGGAAGGACGAAGAGGGAGAGAGATGGAGAGAGGGAGAGAGAGATGCAGTGCGATGTTTAAAATAATGAGGGAAACAGGGTGAAGAGAGGGCTAGTGAGGGAGAAAGAGAGGGGTGAGAAGATGGGAGATGAGAGGGAGCTGGGTCTGAAGTGACATGCCAGTGGAGATGAGATTCTGCAGTCGTATCTGTTCTCTCCTACACTGGCCCTGATGATGGAGGCAACTCTGTTCCTCTGTTCCTCTGTTCCTCTCTCTCTCTCTCTCTCTCTCTCTCTCTCCTCTCTCTCTCCTCTCTCTCCTCTCTCTCTCCTCTCTCTCCTCTCTCTCTCTCTCTCTCTCAGCCACTGGTCAAATTATAGCCATTCTCTGTCTCCTCCAATGAGAGGGCAGAGCCCAAGAGTTGCTAGAGCGGGGCTATAAACTGGCTGTTATTTATCTAAAACCTCCCAAATAGCCTATGTTCAGCCTTGTCTGGTTGGTTGGTAATGATGGTACTGTGGCTGTCATCATGTTTATTTAGAACACTAGAAAGAATTGACCTCAACATTCCAGAGCCGTTGACTCTGTGGAATTATCCGTCTCCAGAGGTTCTGTGGTTGTGAACATTCCCTCTGAAAGAGAGAGGGATGGAGGGATGGAGAGCCCTAAGGAAAGGGAACAGACGAGGGTCACACCAGAACCCCTCCAGTAGGAGACCTAGGGGGTTGTAGTGTCCTGGAGGATTTAGTGTCCTGCTCTAATTTAAAACCCTTACTGGAGACACACTGATTCTCACTGACTACCAGTCAGCTGTGGAAGGGAAGGGCACGGAGACTGATTCTCACTGACTACCAGTCAGCTGTGGAAGGGAAGGGCACGGAGACTGATTCTCACTGACTACCAGTCAGCTGTGGAAGGGAAGGGCACGGAGACTGATTCTTACTGACTACCAGTCAGCTGTGGAAGGGAAGGGCACATCTGGGTTTCTTTCCATCTGTCAGCGTGTGCTGTGTGGGGGGATGCTGGACATTATCAGTTGTCAGTCTTATCGTTTCAGTAGGCATTGGACTGGGTGGTCATTGCTTCACAGTTTCCCTTATCTCATACCTGAAGACAGACATACCACTGCAGCGTTGCCAGATTTGTGTGTGTGTGTGTGTGTGTGTCTATGCCTCTCTCTTCCTCCTTTCGTCCCTCTGCCTGTCTGTTCACTTCCTGGTACTGCAGAGTGGGTCAAAAATAGCTTGGTAAACAAGTTGTCAGCCAGAGGATGCATTAAAGAAACAACCCTGCTTCCCCACTTCCAGCTTAATTAGGATTACTCAGGAGGGGGTGGCACTGCCACTGGGCTGCTGAGATGATGGGGTGGTGGTAGTGCTGCAGAGGGAGGGTGGCACAAGCCGGCACAGCCAGACCAAGAGAATTTCCTGACAGAGGGGGAAGGGCGGCACAGGCAGTCCAGGTGAATATCCTGCTACAGGGGGAGAGTTGCACAGACTGGTACAGGCAGACCAGGTGAATATCCTGCTACAGGGGGAGAGTTGCACAGACTGGTACAGGCAGACCAGGTGAATCTCCTGCTACAGGGGGAGAGTTGCACAGACTGGTACAGGCAGACCAGGAGAATGTCTGGACACAAACAGTGTTTCCATCCCTTTATGAAAGAAAGCAGAGAGGTGCGGTCTGTATAAACAACCGGCTAGTTGTAAAAATACTGCATAAGTCACTTCATGTAAGGTTATAACTACCCTTGATGTGTTTGTGCATCATTACTGCTCAAGAATGACAGTGGATAGTGTGAGGAAGAGAGGTAGAGAGAAGCCTGAAGACAGACAGCCATCCTGAAGACAGACAGCCTGAAGACAGACAGCCAGCCTGAAGACAGACAGCCAGCCTGAAGACAGACAGCCAGCCTGAAGACAGACAGCCATCCTGAAGACAAATAGCCAGCCTGAAGACAGACAGCCAGCCTGAAGACAGACAGCCTGAAGACAGACAGACAGCCTGGAGACAGACAGCCAGCCTGAAAACAGACAGCCAGCCTGAAGACAGACAGACAGAAGGCAGACAGCCTAAAGACAGACAGACAGCCTGAAGACAGACAGACAGACAGAAGGCACACAGCCTGAAGACAGAAGGCAGACAGCCTGAAGACAGATTGGCTGAAGACAGACAATCTTCTACTGTTGGACATTCCTGCAATAGAAGATTGGAAAAACGTTGCCTGGTCTGATGAGTCCTAATTTCTGCTGCGACATTCAGATGGTAGGGTCAGAATTTGGCGTAAACAACATGAAAGCATGGATCCATCCTGCCTTGTATCAACAGTTCATGCTGGTCGTGTAATGGTGTGGGGGATATTTTCTTGGCACACTTTGGGCCCCTTAGTACCAATTGAGCATTGTTTAAACGCCACAGTGGTAACAGCAGCCTGCTTGACCAGGGTGGTAACAGTAGCCTCCCTGCCGGGGGTGGTAACAGTAGCCTCCCTGCCGGGGGTGGTAACAGCAGCCTCCCTGACCGGGGGTGGTAACAGCAGCCTCCCTGACCGGGGGTGGTAACAGCAGCCTCCCTGACCAGGGTGGTAACACAGCTTATCTGGCTGAAGAGAAGACATATGCAGGTTTTAGGTCAGTATTGTTTAAATTTAGCCAATTCAAGAAATAACATGAAAGAAAGGGTTGAACAATCATCAATTTGTGTGTTGAATTGTTATCAATTGACATGGAATTTTGACCCCAAATCCTGTTTAGATTTCTGTCATTAGATATTTAGGAAAACCTAATATACTGTATCTGTCCAACAGCATGTTTCTGTTTGAAGGTCAGGGCATCATATGTACTAGAGGAGTTGTGTAGACAGTATATCTGTCCACATTCCTGTGTTGTTTTGAACCTCCCTATTGTACAGTGTGTTCTCTGGCAGTAAGGAGATGCTAAACTGGAGGAGGGCCATCATATCTAAGTTAACTGGGAATTTGGCTGGGCTGTTAGTTGGGCAGTTAGCTGGGCAGTTAGCTGGGCAGTTAGCTGGGCAGTTAGCTGGGCTGTTTTGCTGGGCAGTTGGCTGGACAGTTGGCTGGGCAGTTGGCTGGGCTGTTAGCTGGGCAGTTAGGCAGACTGTTAACTGGGCAGTTGGCTGGGAAGTTGGCTGGGCAGTTAGCTGGGCTGTTAGCTGGACAGTTGGCTGGGCAGTTGGCTGGGCTGTTAGCTGGGCAGTTAGGCAGACTGTTAGCTGGGCAGTTGGCTGGGAAGTTGGCTGGGCAGTTAGCTGGGCTGTTAGCTGTACAGTTGGCTGGGCTGTTAGCTGGGCAGTTAGCTGGGATGTTACCTGGGCTGTTACCTGGGCTGTTAGCTGGGCAGTTAGCTGGAATGTTAGCTGGACTGTTAGCTAGGCTGTAGGGTTAGCATGTTAGCTAGACTGTAGCTGGACTGTAGGGTTAGCATGTTAGCTAGACTGTAGCTAGACTGTAGGGTTAGCATGTTAGCTAGACTGTAGCTAGACTGTAGGGTTAGCATGTTAGTTGGAATGTAGGGTTAGCATGTTAGCTAGACTGTAGGGTTAGCATGTTAGCTAGACTGTAGGGTTAGCATGTTAGCTAGACTGTAGGATTAGCATGTTAGCTAGACTGTAGGGTTAACATGTTAGACTTTATGCAACCTGATCTCCCAGAAATGAGATCAGGTTGACTTTATACTCTAGTCACACACACTGTGGCCGCAAATGACGTTATTGTAAGACACACGGATGCGCCCACACACACACACTCTTTCTCTCTCACACACCACTCCTCTCTCCTGTCCCCTGCAGGCTCTGCCAGCCTGTTAGAGCACCATTTGTTCAAAGTCTCCCTGGAATCTCAATCTGTACTGATGGAGGACAGGCAAGGATGCATCCACTCTGCTCCCTCCCAGCTTTTAAAAGGTTTACAGAGCTGTGGCCACACTAGTCTAGTCACTCAGTTCTCATTTACAGAGCTGTGGCCACACTAGTCTAGTCACTCAGTTCTCATTTACAGAGCTGTGGCCACACTAGTCTAGTCACTCAGTTCTCATTTACAGAGCTGTCTGGTACAGTGTCTGGTCTGGTCTGGTACTGTGGGTCTGGTCTGGTACTGTGGGACTGTCTGTGCAGACTTTGATACGGAAGCCAAACAGCTGTACAGTTGATGTGTCTGGTCTGGGTTTACTAGCCTACATTCTACCTTCTAATTCAGTATCTGTAGAGAAACCAGTGACCATTGATCCACCCACAGATACAGGGCTAGGCTAGTCTGATGTAGCTGATGTAGCAGTTACCCACAGATACAGGGCTAGTCTAGTCTGATGTAGCTGATGTAGCAGTTACCCACAGATACAGGGCTAGTCTAGTCTGATGTCGCCGATGTAGCAGTTACCCACAGATACAGGGCTAGTCTAGTCTGATGTAGCTGATGTAGCAGTTACCCACAGATACAGGGCTAGTCTAGTCTGATGTAGCTGATGTAGCAGTTACCCACAGATACAGGGCTAGTCTAGTCTGATGTCGCCGATGTAGCAGTTACCCACAGATACAGGGCTAGTCTAGTCTGATGTCGCCGATGTAGCAGTTACCCACAGATACAGGGCTAGTCTAGTCTGATGTAGCTGATGTAGCAGTTACCCACAGATACAGGGCTAGTCTAGTCTGATGTAGCTGATGTAGCAGTTACCCACAGATACAGGGCTAGTCTAGTCTGATGTAGCTGATGTAGCAGTTACCCACAGATACAGGGCTAGTCTAGTCTGATGTAGCTGATGTAGCAGTTACCCACAGATACAGGGCTAGTCTAGTCTGATGTAGCTGATGTAGCAGTTACCCACAGATACAGGGATAGTCTAGTCTGATGTAGCTGATGTAGCAGTTACCCACAGATACAGGGATAGTCTAGTCTGATGTAGCTGATGTAGCAGTTACCCACAGATACAGGGCTAGTCTAGTCTGATGTAGCCGATGTAGCAGTTACCCACAGATACAGGGCTAGTCTAGTCTGATGTAGCTGATGTAGCAGTTACCCACAGATACAGGGCTAGTCTAGTCTGATGTCGCCGATGTAGCAGTTACCCACAGATACAGGGCTAGTCTAGTCTGATGTAGCTGATGTAGCAGTTACCCACAGATACAGGGCTAGTCTAGTCTGATGTAGCTGATGTAGCAGTTACCCACAGATACAGGGCTAGTCTAGTCTGATGTAGCTGATGTAGCAGTTACCCACAGATACAGGGATAGTCTAGTCTGATGTAGCTGATGTAGCAGTTACCCACAGATACAGGGCTAGTCTAGTCTGATGTAGCTGATGTAGCAGTTACCCACAGATACAGGGATAGTCTAGTCTGATGTAGCTGATGTAGCAGTTACCCACAGATACAGGGCTAGTCTAGTCTGATGTAGCTGATGTAGCAGTTACCCACAGATACAGGGATAGTCTAGTCTGATGTAGCTGATGTAGCAGTTACCCACAGATACAGGGATAGTCTAGTCTGATGTAGCTGATGTAGCAGTTACCCACAGATACAGGGCTAGTCTAGTCTGATGTAGCCGATGTAGCAGTTACCCACAGATACAGGGATAGTCTAGTCTGATGTAGCTGATGTAGCAGTTACCCACAGATACAGGGCTAGTCTAGTCTGATGTAGCTGATGTAGCAGTTACCCACAGATACAGGGCTAGTCTAGTCTGATGTAGCCGATGTAGCAGTTACCCACAGATACAGGGCTAGTCTAGTCTGATGTAGCTGATGTAGCAGTTACCCACAGATACAGGGCTAGTCTAGTCTGATGTCGCCGATGTAGCAGTTACCCACAGATACAGGGCTAGTCTAGTCTGATGTAGCTGATGTAGCAGTTACCCACAGATACAGGGCTAGTCTAGTCTGATGTAGCCGATGTAGCAGTTACCCACAGATACAGGGATAGTCTAGTCTGATGTAGCTGATGTAGCAGTTACCCACAGATACAGGGATAGTCTAGTCTGATGTAGCCGGCCTGTGACGTACACGCACGCACACGCACACGCACACACACACAGACACAGACACACACACACACACACACACACACACACACACACACACACACACACACACACACACACACACACACACACAGACACACACACACACACACAGACAGGCATTAAATAGTTTCCACTATTCCCCGTCCCAGACACATTCAAGCTGCCTCCCATAGATCTCTGAGAGCTCTGGCTATATGCAGCTGTCACAGAGCACACAGAGCCACCGCAGTGACAGACTACAGCAGTGACAGACTACAGCAGTGACAGACTACAGCAGTGACAGACCACAGCAGTGACAGACCACAGCAGTGACAGACTACAGCAGTGACAGACTACAGCAGTGACAGACCACAGCAGTGACAGACCACAGCAGTGACAGACTACAGCAGTGACAGACTACAGCAGTGACAGACTACAGCAGTGACAGACTACAGCAGTGACAGACTACAGCAGTGACAGACCACAGCAGTGACAGACTACATCAGTGACAGACCACAGCAGTGACAGACCACAGCAGTGACAGCAGTGACAGACCACAGCAGTGTGTAGTCCAACAGGTTCAGCGTGAGGAGACGTTCATCTTGGAGGGGTTTTTATCTGTGATTACCTCAGACATACAGCACAGCCATTACCTCAGACATACAGCACAGCCATTACCTCAGATATACAGGCCCTCCCTGTGTGAGTGTGTGCATGAGTGTGCATGTGAGTGTGTGTGTGTGTGTGTGTGTGTGTGTATGTGTGTGTATGTGAGTGACTTGGGGAAGCCATTAATATAATTGGTTTATTCCACATGGATGGTGGAGGGGTTTAGGGGGTTTAGGGAATGATAAAGTCGTCCCAACAGGGACTAGAACCCATAGACCTGGAGGAGCTAACCCATGACCCACAGACCTGGAGGAGCTAACCCATGACCCATAGACCTGGGGTGGCAGGTAGCCGAGTGGTTAGAGCATTGAGCCCCGTAACTGAAAGTTTGGTGGATCGAATCCCAGAGCTGACAAGGTAAAAATCTGTCGTTCTGCCCCTGAACAAGTCAGTTAACCCACTGTTAACTGACTTGCCTGGTTAAATAAAGGTTCAATAATAAAAATTGACCTGGAAGAGTTCTGTTCTCTCTCCATTATCCTATAAAGTCTAGATGTTAAACCCCACCTATCAAATAGACCTCTCTCATTCTTTTCAAATTGTGCGTGTGCAGAGTGATATGACAGATGCGTCTTCACACAGCAAAGGCTCTGACCCCTTGGACCAGTCACCTTGGACCAGCTCTGTCACCTTGGACCAGTCACCTTGGACCAGCTCTGTCACCTTGGACCAGTCACCTTGGACCAGCTCTGTCACCTTGGACCAGTCACCTTGGACCAGCTCTGTCACCTTGGACCAGTCACCTTGGACCAGCTCTGTCACCTTGGACCAGTCACCTTGGACCTGCTCAGGAACCAGCTGCACACAGACATCTCCTGGGCTGTAGAGTTGACTGTCTGTCTGTGTTGCTTATTAATACACAGTATGGATTGCAGGGTAAATCAATGCTCTACAGTAGCTGCAGGATGCATGCTCACATCCATTGACTCATGGATGAATATTCATGTCATGCAGTTTGGTTGAAACAGACGAAGGGATGGGACATCATTTAGGCCTGAGAGGGATGATGCTTCTCATGGTGACCTGCCAGCCAGTCCTGCACCTCTCTGGGGGGGTTCTGTAGGGATGGGAGGGGCGTAAGGTGAGAGAGAAAGAGACAGACAGGGAGAGGTGAGAGGGAGAGCTGGAGTGAATGAGACTGACTTTGAGTGTGAGCCAGAGGTGAGTCAGAGGTGAGAGAGAGATGGAGGGAGAGGTGAGAGTGAAAGAGACAGAGAAATGGCTAGGAATCGTGTGAGAGAGGAAATGCAGTGATAGGAAGAGAGAGAAGGTGAGAGGGATATGGACACTAGAGTGAGCAATAAATACTGAAAAGGAGGGAGTGATAGAAAGAGAGAAGGAGGAAGAGCAGAGTGGAGTGAACTCAGGGTGGTCAGGGTGGTACCTCTGCTCTATTTGTCCCAGTGTTCATCAGAGTGGCATGAACTTAGGGTGGTCAGGGTGGTACCTCTGCTCTGTTTGTCCCTGTGTTCATCAGAGTGGCATGAACTCAGGGTGGTCAGGGTGGTACCTCTGCTCTGTTTGTCCCAGTGTTCATCAGAGTGGCATGAACTCAGGGTGGTCAGGGTGGTACCTCTGCTCTGTTTGTCCCAGTGTTCATCAGAGTGAAGTGAACTCAGGGTGGTCAGGGTGGTACCTCTGCTCTGTTTGTCCCAGTGTTCATCAGAGTGAAGTGAACTCAGGGTGGTCAGGGTGGTACCTCTGCTCTGTTTGTCCCAGTGTTCATCAGAGTGAAGTGAACTCAGGGTGGTCAGGGTGGTACCTCTGCTCTGTTTGTCCCAGTGTTTTTCTGCAGCTGAGACTCATGGGAGAGGGAGTTAGTGTGGGACTTCCTCTAGAGTCAAACACACAGGGGCCCGCTCGGACATTGTCTGTCTGCATCAGACACACACGCCCACACTCTCTCACTGTCTCACACACACAAAACACACACATATAACACACACACACATACACACACACACACAAACACACAGGCACACTGAGCTGCTCAGTAGTGTAAACATAAACTTGGATAATCTCTTCTGAATATTTGCACTGGTCTCTCCCTCTCTATCCCTCTCTCTCCATCTATCTCTCTCTCTCTCTCTCTCTCTCTCCATCTCTCCCTAGAGGATGAGACGATACTTGTATGGCTGTCTTATCATTCTGTATCAAACCACATCTTGGCAGAGGCCTAGTTCTGTCCCATATAAACTACCTCACCTACTTAGCTGTCCCATGAATGTTTCAAGTTGTACCAGAAATACTATATTTTTTGTAATAGTTACCACTGACTCAAAAAGCACTGTAAAGATGAACATAAGAAGGTACTCTGATATTGATATTCTAGGTCCTATAAGCCCCTCGATGCCAGTTTGATAAACAGTCCAGTGGGATCATTCATTTACCGCCACCACTTTTATTACAGGACGCGAAGAGCAATCTGGCCCAGCCTTCTACAGGCTCACATAAAGGCCATCTGGCCCAGCCTTCTACAGGCTCACATAAAGACCACTTGGTCGACACCTGGAGTAGTGCCAGTCTGCCACGGACTGTCTGTCTGTCTGCCACGGACTGTCTGTCTGTCTGCCACGGACTGTCTGTCTGCCACGGACTGTCTGTCTGCCACGGACTGTCTGTCTGCCACGGACTGTCTGTCTGCCACGGACTGTCTGTCTGCCATGGACTGTCTGTCTGCAGCAGGCATGCAGATAGTACTACAGTAATTTACTGTGGGTTACACTGCCCCCAAGAGGACAATAATCGTACTGAATTATCATAAGCTATATATACTGTATATATTACATTTTTCACCTTTATTTAACTAGGCAAGTCAGTTAAGAGCAAATTATTATTTACAATGACGGCCTACCCTGGCCGGGATCGAACCCGGGTCTGTAGTGACGCCTCTAGCACTGCGATTCAGTGCCTTAGACTGCTGCTGCTCCACTCAGGATCCCATATAGATGGTTCTATACGTAATATTATTGACATTTAATGTAATTCAACAAGTATTACAGCATCTGGATGTAAATGATGATCAGCCTACTGTTTCATCAATAGTGTTTTATTCTATGGTTTGCATGTGTTCTGCCACAGTGTATGTGTGGCACTGTGTGAGTTTCAGAGAATAAAGGTATATACATGTTACACATGGTTAAACACATCCTAAACAGCATCACACCTTTCGAGGGTTTTAGACGGCTTCATTCTTAAGGCTGTAGAGTATATAGTTCTAATAGAATATAGTCATAGAAAATGCTGCTTAGCTCTGGGCGTTGAATATGGATATTTTTAATAGCTGAGTGATTCGCCAAATCTGTTTCTCATGTTCGCCTAAGGGGGTTTGAACACTCTGTGTTCTCTCATTAAGCCTGTCTCCACAGTGATTTGTCACCACCGGAGACTTTCGCCGTGGCAACAGCTGTTTGTAGAGCAGGGATGTGTTGATGAGATAGACAGGATAATAATATTTCTAGCATCTACATGGCAGGTACCTACAGTCAGGAAGAGAACTGTCTACATGGCAGGTACCTACAGTCAGGAAGAGAACTGTCTACATGGCAGGTACCTACAGTCAGGAAGAGAACTTTGGTGATGCCACTTGGAGGGCAAGGACTGTGTGTGTGTGTGTTTGTGTAACAGCAAGTATGCCTTAGGATACTTCATAATGGCCAATCCATATATTAAGTCTCTGTGTAAACATATATACTCTCACCACAAACTCATTCTCTCTATGAAATATATAAAGATGAAGATTATGGATCTTTATTTCCATGGCCATCTCTTTTAGTCAACTCTCTTTGTAAAAGCAACGATTCTAGTGAGGAACTAGAGCAGAAAACTAGAGCAGAGTCAGAGGCTGAGAGGCAGAGACCGGGACTGTGATGACCGGGACAGAGTTGGGACAAGACTTTGGGTGAGGCTCAGTGACCACGTTTACATGCACACTAATATCCCGTTATTATTCGTGATACTCAAGTATTCTATTTTTGAGTTGAGCCATATAAACATCATATCCCATTTACAATAACCTGAAAAAGCTTGTATCCCGGTTATGAGAAACCCGAATAAGACACCTGGGATATGCTGATCTAAGACGGGATACTGTGCTATGTAAACATCTTGTCCCGTTTATTGTTGTTTTTGTGGTCTGTGTAGGCTCAGTTTCACATATCATGGGTGTTGTGTGATTTCATCTGATTGTCAAACAAATTACAAAAAGTACGCTACCTGAGCATTTCAATTCGCCATAATAATTCCATAATCATTTTGCCTACTATAATACATTTACTATAAATAACTACTGGCTACTTTCACCTCTAATTTAGACAATTTCCTACATTTGGTAGACCATATTATAATTTCCTACATTTGGTAGACCATATTATAATTTCCTACATTTGGTAGACCATATTATAATTTCCTACATTTGGTAGACCATATTATAATTTCCTACATTTGGTAGACCATATTATAATTTCCTACATTTGGTAGACCATATTATAATTTCCTACATTTGGTAGGCCATATTATAATTTCCTACATTTGGTAGACCATATTATAATTTCCTACATTTGGTAGACCATATTATAATTTCCTACATTTGGTAGGCCATATTATAATTTCCTACATTTGGTAGGCCATATTATAATTTCCTACATTTGGTAGACCATATTATAATTTCCTACATTTGGTAGACCATATTATAATTTCCTACATTTGGTAGGCCATATTATAATTTCCTACATTTGGTAGGCCTTATTATAATTTCCATCATTTGGTAGGACATTGATTGTCAACTATAGTTTGATACTTGCAGCTTCTCTTCTGTCATAACTTGTTGCCCCTGAAGAATACATAAAGTAGTGCTCACCAGAATAATGTCCTACATACAGTGGGGAGAACAAGTATTTGATACACTGCCGATTTTGCAGGTTTTCCTACTTACAAAGCATGTAGAGGTCTGTAATTTTTATCATAGGTACACTTCAACTGTGAGAGACGGAATCTAAAACAAAAATCCAGAAAATCACATTGGATGATTTTTAAAGAATTAATTTGCATTTTATTGCATGACATAAGTATTTGATCACCTACCAACCAGTAAGAATTCCGTCTCTCACAGACCTGTTAGTTTTTCTTTAAGAAGCCCTCCTGTTCTCCACTCATTACCTGTATTAACTGCACTGGTTTGAACTCGTTACCTGTATAAAAGACACCTGTCCACACACTCAATCAAACAGACTCCAACCTCTCCACAATGGCCAAGACCAGAGAGCTGTGTAAGGACATCAGGGATAAAAGTGTAGACCTGCACAAGGCTGGGATGGGCTACAGAACAATAGGCAAGCAGCTTGGTGAGAAGGCAACAACTGTTGGAGCAATTATTAGAAAATGGAAGAAGTTCAAGATGACGGTCAATCTCCCTCGGTCTGGGGCACCATGCAAGATCTCACCTCGTGGGGCATCAATGATCATGAGGAAGGTGAGGGATCAGCCCAGAACTACACGGCAGGACCTGGTCAATGACCTGAAGAGAGCTGGGACCACAGTCTCAAAGAAAACCATTAGTAACACATTACGCTGTCATGGATTAAAATCCTGCAGCGCACAGCCAGCACATGTCCAGGCCCGTCTGAAGTTTGCCAATGACCATCTGGATGATCCAGAGGAGGAATGGGAGAAGGTCATGTGGTCTGATGAGACAAAAATAGAGCTTTTTGGTCTAAACTCCACTCGCCGTGTTTGGAGGAAGAAGAAGGATGAGTACCACCCCAAGAACACCATCCCAACCGTGAAGCATGGAGGTGGAAACATCATTCTTTGGGGATGCTTTTCTGCAAAGGGGACAGGACGACTGCACCGTATTGAGGGGAGGATGGATGGGGCCATGTATCGTGAGGTCTTGGCCAACAACCTCCTTCCCTCAGTAAGAGCATTGAAGATGGGTCGTGGCTGGGTCTTCCAGCATGACAACGACCTGAAACACACAGCCAGGGCAACTAAGGAGTGGCTCCGTAAGAAGCATCTCAAGGTCCTGGAGTGGCCTAGCCAGTCTCCAGACCTGAACCCAATAGAACATCTTTGGAGGGAGCTGAAAGTCTGTATTGTCCAGTGACAGCCCCGAAACCTGAAGGATCTGGATGGAGGAGTGGGCCAAAATCCCTGCTGCAGTGTGTGCAAACCTGGTCAAGAACTACAGGAAACGTATGATCTCTGTAATTGCAAACAAAGGTTTCTGTACCAAATATTAAGTTCTGCTTTTCTGATGTATCAAATACTTATGTCATGCAATAAAATGCAAATTAATTACTTAAAAATCATACAATGTGATTTTCTGGATTTTTGTTTTAGATTCCGTCACTCACAGTTGAAGAGTACCTATGATAAAAATTACAGACTTCTACATGCTTTGTAAGTGGGAAAACCTGCAAAATCGGCAGTGTATCAAATACTTGTTCTCCCCACTGTAGATATAATTAATTAATTAGTAATCTAGTTAACACTGGTAAAGTTGTCTGTTTAACAGGTTTTAAGGAAATTAAACTGAGAAAATAATGAAACGTTCGTCTTTGGTGCACGTTCATCTTTGGTGCACGTTCATCTTTGGTGCACGTTCATCTTTGGTGCACGTTCATCTTTGGTGCACGTTCGTCTTTGGTGCACGTTCGTCTTTGGTGCACGTTCATCTTTGGTGCACGTTCATCTTTGGTGCACGTTCATCTTTGGTGCACGTTCATCTTTGGTGCACGTTCATCTTGGGTGCACGTTCATCTTGGGTGCACGTTTGTGCACGGTTGTCTTGGGTGCACGGTTGTTGTGCATATTTTATGTGTTTGAAGTACTGTCTGATTGAATGACAATGTAAAAGATTACACATTACACACACATTCACATTTTCTAGCAGTGTAAAATACATTTCTCCACTCCTGTTCCCGAGACAAAATTAAAATTGAGGTTGTAGGCCTACAGTCAGTGCCCATATTTCAGTTACTATTCAATTGAACACATAGGAATATAAATTATTCATGGGTACAGGGATACTCATGAGCGGGATATCAAAGGTGCATGTAAACAGCTTATCCCGAATTAGATCTTAAGCGGGATATGAGCTACCATCCGGAATACTGTGCGGATGTAAAAGTGGTCGCTGACAATGCTACCACTGGAGTTTTCTCCTCTCTGTCTTATGTCAGTGTGTCTCAGTGAGAGGTCTTTGGGTGCATGTCCCAACTAGGCCGTGAGTAATGATGATTCAGATCACCATAACTGGGTTGGAACTCAGCTGCAGCTCAGACCTCTTCTTTGTGTGGTTACCATTTTTTTAGTTTTGTGGACTATTTCGTTGTATTTGCAGAAAAGTAGGATATGTTTTCTTATTTAATGTGCTAAAATGCTCATCTGAAGAGGGATGAGATGTATTCTCTCTATCTCCTCTCTCTCTACTTCTCTCTCTCTCCCTCAGCGGTGATAGTACCAGACGGGGGTGGAGAGAAGGCCGGTCTGGGGCTGGGTGATGATCTAGGCAGTGATGAGGACCTGTATGAAGAGTTCCACAGCTCCGGACATCGCTTTGGACACCCAGGGGGAGGTGGGGAACAACTGGCCATAAATGAGGTAGCGTTTTGTCCGTCTCTCTCTCTCCCTTCTCCCTCTCCCTCCCTCACTCTCTCTCTCTCTCTGTGTCTGTGTCTTTGTGTGGAATAGTTTTGGGTTTGATGCAATCCCTGGCTCCCTAACCTGCTGTGTTTATGAATGAGCTCCCTAAGACCTCCCAGTGCATTGTGGGTACACATCAGCTCCTGAGAGATATGACAAATAATACCATGGTTTTGTACTAACAGCATGTAGTGAAACATGAACGCATGGTAGTTGTTTACAATGTATTATGATGGTCTGTGTCCCACCGTTTTTCACGTAAAGTGACCAAAACATAGTAATTTATGGTACTCAAATAATGGCAAAGCATAGGCCTAGTACCCCTTTATCTCATAGTGAAAACCCACAACACACATGGTCTAGTAGAGTAGTGTACTCTCTTAAACCTTGACCTGGATAGAGTATGGTGAGAAGAATGAAGGGAGGCTAAATATCTGCTGCTTCTTTCTTACAGTAAATAGTTAGTTTACAGTAAATAGTTAGTTTATTTAGTACTTCTTTCTTACAGTAAATAGTTAGTTTATCTGCTGCTTCTTTCTTACAATAACTAGTTAGTTTATCTGGTTCTTCTTTCTTACAGTAAAAACAGTTTTCAGTTGGCTCTTTCTCATTCAGCTGACAATTCTAAATAGCCAACATACTAAAACACTATTATCATCTTGTCTCATAGATACGTTTTCATCATGCAATTCTCAACAAATCCCTAAAAACTGATGTTACAATGTTCCCCTATGGGTGTGTTCGTAAATTCACTCTGGAGTGCCAGAGAGCGCCGTTCGTAAATTCAGATTGTCCTTTCATATATAGTAATAAAGTTTTTTTGCTGACGTTTACTGACACCGGCCATATTCAACGGGTGTTGAGTGTTCATAAATTCATCAGTTATTCTGCGCTCTGGCACTCAGACGAGAGTGCTCTGAAATCGGAGTAGATATCCAGAGTGAATTTACGAATGCTCCCTTTGTTTACACTGTATGAATGTTTGTTGGTCCCGTCGCCATGACTACGACAGGCTAGCTTGACTGGAGCTAACTGTAGCCGATGTTAGCTTCTAAGCTAAAAGGCTTTTTAAATTCATTAAACTATCAAAACATCATCAAAAATGTACAAATATTAGGGCCTCCCGAGTGGCACAGCGGTCTAAGGCAGTGGAACGGAGTGCTAGAGGCGTCATATGCTTTAGGACTCACCGTGATGATAATATTTCATTCATCTGGTGCTTCTCCCTTCAGTTGGCTCTCATTTAACTGACTCACTGTCTAGGCAGTTTACCACGAGAGTGAGAGCGCGTGAAGCAACCACTAGAGTTTGCGCGTGAAACAAGCGCAACACCCCCCTATAAATATTGTCAATTATGGCCAAATGTATGTGGACACGTGCTCGTCAAACAACTCATTCCAAAATCATACATAGTCTATTCTAGAATCAGACAAAAATATAAAGTTAGTTTTACATAGTCTATTCTAGAATCAGACAAAAATATAAAGTTAGTTTTACATAGCCTATTCTAGAATCAGGCAAAATATAAAGTTAGTTTTACATAGCCTATTCTAGAATCAGACAAAATATAAAGTTAGTTTTACATTGCCTATTCTAGAATCAGACAGCATATAAAGTTAGTTTTACATAGCCTATTCTAGAATCAGACAAAATATAAAGTTAGTTTTACATAGCCTATTCTAGAATCAGGCAAAATATAAAGTTAGTTTTACATAGCCTATTCTAGAATCAGACAAAATATAAAGTTAGTTTTACATTGCCTATTCTAGAATCAGACAGCATATAAAGTTAGTTTTACATAGCCTATTCTAGAATCAGACAAAATATAAAGTTAGTTTTACACAGCCTATTCTAGAATCAGACAAAATATAAAGTTAGTTTTACATAGTCTATTCTAGAATCAGACAAAATATAAAGTTAGTTTTACATAGTCTATTCTAGAATCAGACAAAATATAAAGTTAGTTTTACATAGTCTATTCTAGAATCAGACAAAATATAAAGTTAGTTTTACATAGCCTATTCTAGAATCAGACAAAATATAAAGTTAGTTTTACATCACCACCACCTCTTCCTCCATGATGTCTTCCTCTAACACCACCACCTCTTCCTCCATGATGTATTCTTCTAACACCACCACCATTCTTACACTTCTTCAAAATTTCTTCCACCAGCATGTATCTGCTGTTCAGGGTAGTGATGTTCCTCCATGTTCTAAATGGTAGTGATGGTGCTGTGGGAAAGCTCCATATATATGCTTCCAAACTTGATTGGTTGATTGGTAAGATTGAGATTCCTATTTCATTACTCTGTCACCTGGCAGGTCATTTGCCAATTTAGCAACACAAACATTCCATGTCATAGATATTTAAGGAAAATACTTGTATGTCTGACAGATTTAGATAATTGAATGGATCATTTTGCATGTGATGGCCACATACAGTACCATGGTCCAGGGCGGTACCATGGCCCAGGGGGTGATGAGAGGGGCAGTACCATGGTCCAGGGCGATACCATGGCCCAGAGCAGTACCATGTCCCAGAGCAGTACCATGTCCCAGGGAGGTACCGCGTCCCAGGGAGGTACCACATCCTAGGGAGGTACCACGTCCCAGGGAGGTACCACGTCCCAGGGAGGTACCACGTTCCAGAGCGGTACCAGGTCCCAGGGAGGTACCACGGCCCAAAGTCACTGTTTACATCCACCATCTGGCTGAGATACACTCTGATAGTGTGTTCTGTTTACATCCACCACCTGGCTGAGATACACTCTGATAGTGTGTTCTGTTTACATCCACCACCTGGCTGAGATACACTCTGATAGTGTGTTCTGTTTACATCCACCACCTGGCTGAGATACACTCTGATAGTGTGTTCTGTTTACATCCACCACCTGGCTGAGATACACTCTGATAGTGTGTTCTGTTTACATCCACCACCTGGCTGAGATACACTCTGATAGTGTGTTCACGTTTGGATTCTTCCTCTATGTTATGTCTTTAACTTGGTTCACATGATGCATCTCTACTCTCAGTGAAAGGAGATATTCTGGTGTTTAGTTGTATAATGATGGCAGGATCAGTAGAGGAGAGAGAAGCAGAGGAGAAGAGAGGAGAGAAGAGATTTGTGGGGGCATGTCGCCTAGCAACAGGGCCATAGTCCCCCTCGCTGTGATGATGGTTATATAGCAGGGATACATAGATCACCCAAGCCAACAGAACAGACATAGAAACATAGATCAGCCTCCTAGCCCACAGAACAGACATAGAAACATAGATCAGCCTTCTAGCCCACAGAACAGACATAGAAACATAGATCAGCCTTCTAGCCCACAGAACAGACATAGAAACAGACACATAGATCATATCACTTAGCCTATGTTGAATTAATGCGGTATTTCGGTATGGTTGGTGTTGATAGGGCGGCAGGTAGCCCAGCGGTTAGAGTGTTGGGCCTGTAACCGAAAGGTTGCTGGATCGAATCCCCGAGCTGACAAGGTAAAAATCTGTCGTTCTGCCCCTGAACAAGGCAGTTAACCAACTGTTCCTAGGCCATCATTGAAAATAAGAATTTGTTCTTAACTGACTTGCCTAGTAAAATAAAGGTAAAAAAATAAGTGGTCTTGATAAGTGGTCGGTATGGTTGGTGCTGATAAGTGGTCAGTATGGTTGGTGCTGATAAGTGGTCGGTATGGTTGGTGCTGATAAGTGGTCGGTGCTGATAAGTGGTCGGTATGGTCGGTGCTGATAAGTGGTCGGTGTGGTCGGTATTGGTAATTTTGTATTTTTTGGAGAGACCTGAAAATAGCTGTGCAGTGACGCTCCCCATCCAACCTGACAGAGCTTGAGAGGATCTGCAGAGAAGAATGGGAGAAACTCCCCAAATACATGTGAGCCAAGCTTGTAGCGTCATACCCAAGAAGACTCAAGGCTGTAATCGCTGATAAAGGTTCTTCAACAAAGTACTGAGTAAAGGGTCTGAATACTTTTGTAAATGTGATATTCAGTTTATTTTATTTGATAAATTAGCACAAAAAAAAAAGAACTTGTTTTTGATTTGGTGCATTGTGTGTAGATTGATGAGGGAAAACAACAATTTAATCAGTTTTAGAGTGAAACGGTAGCCTAACAAAATGGAAAAGTCAAGGGGTCTGAGTACTTTCCGAAGCCACTGTATGTGTGTGTATGTGACAGTGTGAAATACGAGTACTGCAGTACATTTATGAGGCTCTTTAGCTCTCGTTCTCTCTCTTATATCCTCATTGATCTCTGTCAAGCCCCTCTGTCTCAGTGGCTTGGCTCAGCAGAATCAATACTTTCCACTCAGGACCTGAGTTAGCTTAGCTAGCCCAGTAGCGGAAAAATGATTATGTTGTGTCTGCAGCCCACAGAGTAGAAACATTGTTGTTACAGTCGTAATTTCTGGGTTGAAACGACATTGTGTCTGTGATGAATAGTAGTCTATAGCTTTTTTGCCTCATGTTTCAGAGTCATGCGTTGTAGTATTGTGATGCTGTACAGCTCTACTACCCTGCACTGTAAATCATGCATGTCTCTACTCTCTCTGTCAGCCACTGTCAGCTTTCCAGTGAGGTTTTTTTATAAACTGGTTTTACAAAGTCACCCATGCTGGATGAATAACATCCAGAGGAGTTCCAGGCCACCTGAGCAGGGAAACATCCAGGGTCCCTAGTTAGCCCATAACTAGAGTTTTTTAAAAAGTGTATAAACCTTGTTCACCTTGTATTACAATGTCGTCCATTTTTTATTGTCACTGTGAAATCCTCCCATACTGACCTGTGCTGTCCCGTCTGTCTGTCTGTTTGTCTATATGCCTGTCCCCTCCCCAGCTGATTAGTGATGGCAGCTGTGTGTACGCCGAG
This sequence comes from Thymallus thymallus, assembly GCA_023634145.1. Lineage (NCBI taxonomy): Eukaryota > Metazoa > Chordata > Actinopteri > Salmoniformes > Salmonidae > Thymallus > Thymallus thymallus. The sequence goes on along the minus strand of CM042417.1, from coordinate 4,092,398 downwards.
GCCCTGTGGGACCATGTCACTATGGACGACCAGGAGCTGGGCTTCAAGGCGGGGGACGTCATCGAGGTAATGGATGCCACCAACAAGGAGTGGTGGTGGGGACGCATCCTGGACAGTGAGGGCTGGTTCCCAGCCAGCTTCGTCCGGGTAAGAAAGAAAGTGTCTCTCTCTCTCTCTCTCTCTCTCTCTCTCTCTCTCTCTCTCAAATTCAAATTCAAATTCAAATTCGGCTTTATTGGCATGAAAGTTACAACTTAACAATATTGCCAAAGCACTTTACAATGTAACAATAAAAAGAACGTTCATATTATTATTAACAACAACAAAAATATAGATTCAATACATATTAATTATCACATACACAACCAAACATATTCAAAATAATTGTATGTGTGTGTTTTGTGTGTGTGTAAGTTTGTTGGGAGGTTATTGGTTGTAGTTGGGTCAACTGGTTGTCCTTATGGTATTTTTGGTTGCAGTTGGGTCAACTGGTTGTCCCTACGGGTGTGGCATAATGCAACATATTTTGCACCATAAATGGCACAATGGACCTTTTCACCCAATAGGCATTGTAATTTTTCATTATCTGTTCCTGTTTCAAATTCTTTATTTCTCTTTTGAATTTGGGGAAAGAAAGTTGCCCGTATGTCTGCATAATTATCACATTTTAGGAGAAAGTGTGTTTCCGTTTCAACTGCGTTTTGTGGGCAGAGTAAACACAACCTGGCATCTCTGGGTTGCCAGATCTGTCTGCGACGACCGGTCTCTATAGCCAGGCTGTGCTCACTGAGTCTGTACATAGTCAATGTTTTCCTCAGTTTTCTATCAGTCACAGTGGTCAGGTAGTTTGCCACTGTGTACTGTCTGTTTAGTGCCAAATAGCATTGAAGTTTACTTTGATTTTTTTTTTTTTTTTTCTCTCTCTCTCTCTCTCTCTCTCTCTCTCTCTCCCTCTCTCTCTCTCCATCTCCCTGGGGAACTGAGGACAATAGAAATGAAGTACTCTGTCTTGTTTATCTTGATATATATTACTATTGCTAGGGTTATACAGTGGGGAGAACAAGTATTTGATACACTGCCGATTTTGCAGGTTTTCCTACTTACAAAGCATGTAGAGGTCTGTAATTTTTATCATAGGTACACTTCAACTGTGAGTGACGGAATCTAAAACAAAAATCCAGAAAATCACATTGTATGATTTTTAAGTAATTCATTTGCATTTTATTGCATGACATAAGTATTTGATACATCAGAAAAGCAGAACTTAATATTTGGTACAGAAACCTTTGTTTGCAATTACAGAGATCATACCTTTCCTGTAGTTCTTGACCAGGTTTGCACACACTGCAGCAGGGATTTTGGCCCACTCCTCCATACAGACCTTCTCCTGATCCTTCAGGTTTCAGGTCTGTCGCTGGGCAATACGGACTTTCAGCTCCCTCCAAAGATTTTCTATTGGGTTCAGGTCTGGAGACTGGCTAGGCCACTCCAGGACCTTGAGATGCTTCTTACGGAGCCACTCCTTAGTTGCCCTGGCTGTGTGTTTCAGGTCGTTGTCATGCTGGAAGACCCAGCCACAACCCATCTTCAATGCTCTTACTGAGGGAAGTAGGTTGTTGGCCAAGATCTCGCGATACATGGCCCCATCCATCCTCCCCTCAATACGGTGCAGTCGTCCTGTCCCCTTTGCAGAAAAGCATCCCCAAAGAATGATGTTTCCACCTCTATGCTTCACGGTTGGGATGGTGTTCTTGGGGTTGTACTCATCCTTCTTCTTCATCCAAACACGGCGAGTGGAGTTTAGACCAAAAAGCTCTATTTTTGTCTCATCAGACCACATGACCTTCTCCCATTTCTCCTCTGGATCATCCAGATGGTCATTGGCAAACTTCAGACGGCCTGGACATGCGCTGGCTTGAGCAGGGGGACCTTGCGTGTTCTACAGGATTTTAATCCATGACGGCGTAGTGTGTTACTAATGGTTTTCTTTGAGAATGTGGTCCCAGCTCTCTTCAGGTCATTGACCAGGTCCTGCCGTGTAGTTCTGGGCTGATCCCTCACCTTCCTCATGATCATTGATGCCCCACGAGGTGAGATCTTGCATGGTGCCCCAGACCGAGGGAGATTGACCGTCATCTTGAACTTCTTCCATTTTCTAATAATTGCACCAACAGTTGTTGCCTTCTCACCAAGCTGCTTGCCTATTGTCCTGTAGCCCATCCCAGCCTTGTGCAGGTCTACAATTTTATCCCTGATGTCCTTACACAGCTCTCTGGTCTTGGCCATTGTGGAGAGGTTGGAGTCTGTTTGATTGAGTGTGTGGACAGGTGTCTTTTATACAGGTAACGAGTTCAAACAGGTGCAGTTAATACAGGTAATGAGTGGAGAACAGGAGGGCTTCTTAAAGAAAAACTAACAGGTCTGTGAGAGACGGAATTCTTACTGGTTGGTAGGTGATCAAATACTTATGTCATGCAATAAAATGCAAATTAATTCTTTAAAAATCATACAATGTGATTTTCTGGATTTTTGTTTTAGATTCCGTCTCTCACAGTTGAAGTGTACCTATGATAAAAATTACAGACCTCTACATGCTTTGTAAGTAGGAAAACCTGCAAAATCGGCAGTGTATCAAATACTTGTTCTCCCCACTGTATGTGCAGCTAGTGCTGCAGTTGTCCAACATTTTTTTGTAGCATCTAAACTTTAGCTATCTGTTAGTGAGGGTATTCTATAACAACAGAGCCCTTCTCCCTGGTCCCTGTAGTTGCGTGTGAACCAAGATGAGCCCATGGAGGAGTACCTAGCCCAGCTGGAGGAGGCTGGGGTTGGGGAGGAGGACCAGCCAGGGGTGGGTCTGTTCTTGGGACCAGGCCTGCCCTGTAAGGAACAGATGAGGACTAATGTCATCAATGAGATCATGAGCACAGAGAGAGACTACATCAAACACCTCAAAGACATCTGTGAGGTCAGTACAGCTCAGTTCAGACTACAATGTCTCAAGTTTCAATCTGATTATTTCTGGGAATTCTTAACCTATCTTAGAGTAAAAACAGGTATATATCTGTATGATTTAATACATGGGTCTACTGTTCCTCTCTCAGGGTTACATCAAGCAGTGCCGTAAGAGGGTAGACATGTTCACAGAAGAGCAGCTGCGTTGCATCTTCGGGAACATCGAGGACATCTACCGCTTCCAGAAGACGTTCCTGAAAGGTCTAGAGAAGAAGTTTAACCAGGAGCAGCCGCACCTCAGCGAGATTGGCTCCTGCTTCCTGGAACACGTGAGTACTGTTCAACACACATAACCCACTGTCACACTGACTTCACCTGACCTGTGCCATATGGCCTGCATAGCGCTATGTAATGCATAACGCTATGTAATGCTGTCAGAAACATGACATAACATGACATAACAGGTTAAATGAATGTGTGCTTTGATTGTGGCCTATGATGCCCCTTATATAAATAAAATAAAATCAAAATCTAATTGTATTCGTCACATGCACCGAATACAACCTTACCGTCAAATGCTGGCTTACAAATAAACTAAAGTAAAAAATAAAAGAGCAACAATAAAATAACAATAATGAGGCTACAGTATATACAGAGTCAATGTGGACCGGTACCGAGTCAGTGTGCACCGGTACCGAGTCAATGTGGACCGGTACAGAGTCAATGTGCACCGGTACCGAGTCAGTGTGCACCGGTACCGAGTCAGTGTGCACCGGTACCGAGTCAGTGTGCACCGGTACCGAGTCAGTGTGCACCGGTACAGAGTCAATGTGCACCGGTACCGAGTCAGTGTGCACCGGTACCGAGTCAGTGTGCACCGGTACAGAGTCAATGTGCACCGGTACCGAGTCAATGTGCACCGGTACCGAGTCAGTGTGCACCGGTACCGAGTCAATGTGCACCGGTACCGAGTCAGTGTGCACCGGTACCGAGTCAATGTGCACCGGTACCGAGTCAGTGTGCACCGGTACAGAGTCAATGTGCACCGGTACCGAGTCAATGTGCACCGGTACCGAGTCAATGTGCATCGGTACAGAGTCAATGTGCACCGGTACCGAGTCAGTGTGCACCGGTACCGAGTCAGTGTGCACCGGTACAGAGTCAATGTGCACCGGTACCGAGTCAGTGTGCACCGGTACAGAGTCAGTGTGCACCGGTACCGAGTCAGTGTGCACCGGTACCGAGTCAGTGTGCACCGGTACCGAGTCAGTGTGCACCGGTACCGAGTCAGTGTGCACCGGTACAGAGTCAGTGTGCACCGGTACCGAGTCAGTGTGCACCGGTACCGAGACAGTGTGCACCGGTACAGAGTCAGTGTGCACCGGTACTGAGTCAGTGTGCACCGGTACCGAGTCAATGTGCAAAACGTATGTCTAAAGTTTTGCAAAGTACAGTGGAACTTTTTGTAAAAGGGCTTTATAAATGAAAACATAGCAATGTATCAACAACGTACGTGACATCAAAGAAGGCCAACCAACTTTCTGAAAGAGAATGCAGTGATGAGTACTAAAATTGTCGCCTGTAATAAAGCGCAGTGCGCTATGATATACTGCATCTAACATCTTTAATGAAGTAGCAGCTGTGTTCATATAGATGATGTCGCGATAGTCTAGGACCGATACAAACGTCGACTGAATAATCTGCTTTCTACTATTCAGCGAGAGGCAGGATCTATAGAAGAAGCCCATTTTTATTCTCAGCTTCTTAACTAATTCGTCAATATGCATTTTAATATGCATTCAGGCCAAAGAGTTCAATCTTGGTTTCATCAGACCATAGAATCTTGTTTCTCATGGTCTGAGAGTCTTTAGGTGCCTTTTGGCAAACTCCAAGCGGGCTGTCATGTGCCTTTTATTGAGGAGTGGCTTCCGTCTGGCCACTCTACCATAAAGGCCTGATTGGTGGAGTGCTGCAGAGATGGTTTGGAGGTCACTGTGTTCTTGGGGACCTTCAATACTGCAGACATTTTTTGGTACCCTTCCCCAGATCCTCGCAATCCTGTCTCGGAGCTCTACAGACAGTTCCTTTGACCTCATGGCTTGATTTTTGTCCAATGAATTGAATTTACCACAGGTGGACTCAATCAAGTTGTAGAAACATCTCAAGGGTGATCAATGGAAACAGGATACACCTGAGCTCAATTTCGATTCTCATAACAAAGGGTCTTTTGCAAAAATTACATTTGCAAAAATGTTTAAAAAAAAACCTGTGTTTGCTTTGTCACTATGGGGTATTGTGTGTAGATTGCTGAGGATAAAATGTTTCTTTAATACATTTTAAAATAAGACTAACATAACATTTTTTAAATACTTTCTGAAGGCACTATAGTTCAGATAGAGCCTGGTCAACCGTGGGGTCAATAGCATACACAACAGTATCATCAGCATACAAGTGCAGGTTAGTTTTTTACAGACAAGTCGATATTGTTAATGTAAACAGTAAAAAGTACAGGACCCAGAATCGACCCCTGCGGGACACCTTTCGTAATATTCAGGAAACCTGATTTAACAACATCAGTAGATACACATTGAGTTCTATCGGTCAAGTAATTTTTCAACCAGTTACATGCAGCCTGGTCCAGGCCAATTAAGGAAAGCTTCTGAATTAACAGTGAGTGATCAACAGGTCAATGAAGAGGGCAGCACAATGTTGCCTTTATCCATACAGTGAACCACATAATTTAGAATTAGGGAGAGATAAGAGATAAGAAAGATCTTAGCTGAGAATAAATCAAGGATTCTAATATTTTAGCTAGGCAAGAAAGTTTAGAAATTGGGCAATAATTATTTAGGTCACAAGGGTCACCACCTTTGTGAAGGGGGAGTACATGGGCCGCCTTCCAAACCTTGGGGATGTAGGCCTCCTTGCTGGCACATGCTTTTTCAGTTCTGTCCACAAATTGTCTATAGGATTGAGGTCAGGGCTTTGTGATGGCCACTCCAATACCTTGACTTTGTTGTCCTTAAAACATTTTGCCACAACTTTGGAAGTATGCTTGGGGTCATTGTCGATTTGGAAGACCCATTTGCGACCAAGCTTTAACTTCCTGACTGATGTCTTGAGATGTTGCTTCAAGTACCTATCTATCTATCTATCTATCTATCTATCTATCTATCTATCTATCTATCTATCTATCTATCTATCTATCTATCTATCTATCTATCTATCTATCTATATCCACATCATTTTCCTTCCTCATGATGCCATCTATTTTGTGAAGTGCACCAGTCCTTCCTGCAGCAAAGCACCCCCACAACATGATGCTGCCACCCCTGTGCTTCACAGTTGGGATGGTGTTCTTCGGCTTGCAAGCCTCCCCCTTTTTCCTCCAAACATAACGATGGTCATTATGGCAGTTCTATTTTTGTTTCATCAGACCAGAGAACATTTCTCCAAAAAGTACTATCTTTGTCCCCATGTGCAGTTGCAAACCGTAGTCTGGCTTTTTTATTGCAGTTTTGGAGCAGTGGCTTCTTCCTTGCTGAGCGGCCTTTCAGCTTATTTCGATATAGGACTAGTTTTACTGTGGATATATATACTTTTGTACCTGTTTCCTCCAGCATCTTCACAAGGTCCTTTGCTGTTGTTCTGGGATGGATTTGCACTTTTCGCAAACAAATACGTTCATCTCTTCTCTAGGAGACAGAACGCGTCTCCTTCCTGCGCAGTATGACGGCTGCGTGGTCCCATGGTGGTTATACTTGCATACTATTGTTTGTACAGATGAACGTGGTACCTTCAGGCTTTTGGAAATTGCTTCTAAGGATGAACCAGACTTCTAAGGAAGTCTACAATTTGTTCTTTGGTCTTGGCTGATTTCTTTTGATTTTCCCATGATGTCGAGCAAAGTTTGAGTTTGAAGTTAGGCCTTGAAATACATCCACAGGTACACCTCCAATTGACTCAAATTATGTCAATTAGCCTATCAGAAGCTTCTAAAGCATGACATAATTTTCTGGAATTGTTTAAAGGCACAGTCAACTTAGTGTATGTAAACTTCTGACCCACTGGAATTGTGATATAGTGAATTATAAGTGAAATAATCTGTCTGTAAACAATTGTTGGAAGAATTACTTGTGTCATGCACAAAGTAGATATCCTAACCGACTTGCCAAAACTATATTTTGTTAACATGAAATCTGTGGAGTGGTTGAAAAATGACTTTTAATGACTTCAACCTAAGTGTATGTAAACTTCTGACTTCAACTGTATATATATATATATATATATATATATATATACAGTATATACTCCAATTTAGGTGAACTCCTCCTTCCCTCTAAACATGACATCTTCATTGCACGGGCAGGAAGTTAAGTGATGTGGGTAATAAACTGCCTTCTCTCTTAAGGTGACCTGACCTGACCTCGGCCCCCCTTCCTCACTAATCCACATCTCTCCACACTTATCAGTGACTGCAACCATGTGATTGCCTTTCCTTTACTCAGTACATTCCAAGCTGAATTACCTCCACCATGTACATCCCTCCTACAGATAACCATTAACTTCTGGTGTAGGAACCAGACTATGGCACTCCTCATTTCTATAGGACAACTGATGTTCTAAGTTTAGAAGTCAGAACTCATCAAGCCCAAGCATAAGTTTTGCCATTTCAAACTGCCATGTTGACATTTCCTGTCTCCTCCTCTCCCTCCACAGCAAACAGACTTCCAGATTTACTCAGAGTACTGTAACAACCACCCTAACGCCTGTGTACAGTTGTCCCGGCGGATGAAGACCAACAAGTATGTGTTCTTCTTTGAGGCCTGTCGCCTGCTCCAGAAGATGATTGATATCTCGCTGGATGGGTTCCTGCTCACGCCCGTCCAGAAGATCTGCAAGTACCCTCTGCAGCTTGCAGAGCTACTGAAATATACCAACCCCCAGCACAGGTACTGTATGTGTACGGTGTGCACATACCCCTTCTAATCTACACCTAATTCTCTTACAGTAGCGAATTGACACTGATAGTATATTTAGTTATTCTCAGATTGTAAATTGGCAGCCATATTTGTGAATGTTATATAAAACAAAGCTATTACATGCTTATTATAAGATACAGTGTGATGTGGTAGAGAAAGGAAAGAGAGCCTAACATGGTTGTCTGTTCCCAGATAGAGTCTAACATGGCTGTCTGTTCCCAGATAGAGTCTAACATGGTTGTCTGTTCCCAGATAGAGTCTTAACATGGTTGTCTGTTCCCAGATAGAGTCTAACATGGCTGTCTGTTCCCAGATAGAGTCTAACATGGCTGTCTGTTCCCAGATAGAGTCTAACATGGCTGTCTGTTCCCAGATAGAGTCTAACATGGCTGTCTGTTCCCAGATAGAGTCTAACATGGCTGTCTGTTCCCAGATAGAGTCTAACATGGCTGTCTGTTCCCAGGGACTATAAGGATGTGGAGGCTGCCTTGAACGCCATGAAGAATGTGGCCAGGCTGATCAACGAGAGGAAGCGGCGCCTGGAGAACATCGACAAGATCGTCCAATGGCAGCACTCCATAGAGGACTGGGAGGTGAGGAACAGTGCATCATGGGTCATGGAACAGATTCCATAACTAGAGTCAGGTTTCCTTCCCTACGCGACTTGATCTGGAAACAATGCCTGAGGTCATTTAGTCAGGACTAACTCCAGGCCCTAGATATAAAATACACATTTGTTGGCTGAACAATCTCTATATCTCATACCCCAGGCTCTAACACATATTTATTGAGTGTTTGAACATGGCCAGGGAGAAGATATCCTCAGTAAGAGTTCGGATCTGATCTTCTCTGGAGAGCTGACAAAGATCTCCCAGCCTCAGGCTAAGAGCCAGCAGCGCATGTTATTCCTCTTCGACCACCAGATGGTGTACTGCAAAAAGGTGAGCAGCACTGTTAAAAACTTCCCTGACCACGTAAGCGTTAGTAACAGTTAACTATCCCTCTAGGATCTCCTGCACAGGGACATGCTGTACTGTAAGGGTTAGTATGGTATGTCTATGGTTCTTACAGGACCTCCTGCACAGGGACATGCTGTACTGTAAGGGTTAGGGTTAGTATGGTATGACAGGACCTCCTGCACAGGGACATGCTGTACTGTAAGGGTTAGGGTTAGTATGGTATGACAGGACCTCCTGCACAGGGACATGCTGTACTGTAAAGGTTATTAAAAGGAGTGTAGAAGTTACGGTGTATTAGTAGTATAATATTATATGATATCTGTATGGTTCTTTCAGGACCTCCTGCGCAGGGACATTCTGTACTATAAGGGTCGTGTGGACATGGACCAGATGGAGGTGGTGGATGTGGAGGACGGGAAGGAGAAGGACTTCAACGTGTCGGTGAAGAACGCTCTGAAGCTGCGCTCACTGGCGGGCGACGAGGTACACCTGCTGTGTGCCAAGAAGCCTGAGCAAAAACAACGCTGGCTCCGAGCCTTCCAGGACGAGAGGAAGCAGGTGCAACACGACCACGAGACAGGTGAGGCACCGCCCCGTTATTTAGGGATAACTGTCAGTTAACGCCTCTGTCATAATTGTGCTCCACCGTTTGAAAAAGGTATGTGATGAATTGCCGACCTGTGTTCTTACTAGTCAGCTTAAAGCCACTGGATGGGTTTCCTTTCCTGTTAGTTAAATGCAAACTTCATCCTCATGTCGCTCTCTGCCCCAGACTACTGCTGCAATACTAGTTCAAACAGCTGTTGTGGCTGTGGTCAGAGAACAGAGAACCAGGAAGAGAAGATCATTGATCCCTCCAGTAAATAGGCAAAAGGCCCATCAATCCATCTCAGCTGCCGCCTTCACTTATCTGCCATAGTCTGGGATCTGTGCATGTGTCGAGGGTTCTGCCTTGCAATCTGGTTGGAAATTCAGTGGGCCCTTGCTGTGTACAGTTGTCCCGGCGGATGAAGACCAACAAGTATGTGTTCTTCTTTGAGGCCTGTCGCCTGCTCCAGAAGATGATTGATATCTCGCTGGATGGGTTCCTGCTCACGCCCGTCCAAAAGATATGCAAGTACCCTCTGCAGCTTGCAGAGCTACTGTTAGAGGCTGTTAGATGTGTCTGCCTTCTAACCCTGATCCAGTCAGCTCCCCCTGGAAAACAGAGCATCTGGATGTTACTGAAACTTTCTCATCCAACAATCTGGCCTTGTATTATTCTGTTCACTCCGAAAAGCTGGGTATTGATGGGTGGCACTGGCAGAATGAATCTGTGATATCCACATTGACCTACGACCTACACTATAGGTCAAAAGTTTTGGAACACCTACTCATTCAAGGGTTTGTCTTTAATTTTTACTATTTTCTACATAATAGTGAAGACATCACAACTTTGAAATAACACATATGGAATCATGTAACCAAAAAAGTTCTAAACAAATATATTTTATATTTGAGATTCTTCAAATAGCCACCCTTTGCCTTGATGACAGCTTTGCACACTCTTGACATTCTCTCAACCAGCTTCACCTGGAATGCTTTTCCAACACTTGGAGTTCCCACATATGCTAAGAAGCTGCTTTTCCTTCACTCTGCGGTCCAACTCATCCCAAACATCTAAATCTGGTTGAGGTCGGGTGATTGTGGAGGCCAGGTCATCTGATGCAGCACTCCATCACTCTCCTTCTTGGTAAAATAGCCCTTACACAGCCTGGAGGTGTTGGGTCATTGTCCTGTTGAAAAACAAATTATAGTCTCACTAAGCGCAAACCAGATGGGATGGCGTATCGCTGCAGAATGCTGTGGTAGACATGCTGGTTAAGTGTGCCTTGAATTCTAAATAAATCAGACAGTGTCACCAGCAAAGCAACCCCACACCATAACACCTCCTCCTTCATGCTTTACGGTGGGAAATACACATGCAGAGTTCATCCATTCACCCACACCGCGTCTCACAAAGACACAGCGGTTGGAACCAAAAATCTCAAATTTGGACCAAAGGACAGTTTTTTCACTGGTCTAATGTCCATTGCTCGTGTTTCATGGCCCAAGCAAGTCTCTTCTTTTCAGCAATTCAACCATGAAGGCCTGTCTCCTCTGAACAGTTGATGTTGAGATGTGTCTGTTACTTGAACTCCCATTTATTTGGGCTGCAATCTGAGGCTGGTACAGTTGAAGTCGGAAGTTTACATACACTTAGGTTGAAGTCATTAAAACTCTTTTTTCAACCACTCCATAGATTTCATGTTAACAAACTAGGCCTACCTTCAAACTCAGTGCCTCTTTGCTCGACATCATGGGGAAATCAAAAGAAATTAGCCAAGACCTCAGAATGAAATTTGTAGACCTCCACAAGTCTGGTTCATCCTTGGGAGCATTTTCCAAACACCTGAAGGTACCACGTTCATCTGTACAAACAATAGCACGCAAGTATAAACACCATGGGACCACGCAGCCGTCATACCGCTCAGGAAGGATACACATTCTGTCTCCGAGAGATGAAAGTACTTTGGTGCGAAAAGTGCAAATCAATCCCAGAACAACAGCAAAGGACCTTGTGAAGATGCTGGAGGAAACAGGTACAAAAGTATCTATATCCACAGTAAAACGAGTCCTATATCAACATAACCTGAAAGGCCGCTCAGCAAGGAAGAAGCCACTGCTCCAAAACCGCCATAAAAAAGCCTACAGTTTGCAATGCACATACTTTTTGGAGAAACAAAAATAGAACTGTTTGGCCGTAATGACCATCGTTATGTTTGGAGGAAAAAGGGGGAGGCTTGCAAGCCGAAGAACACCATCCCAACCGTGAAGCACGGGGGTGGCAGCATCATGTTGTGGGGGTGCTTTGCTGCAGGAGGGACTGGTGCACTTCACAAAATAGATGGCATCATGAGGAAGGAAAATTATGTGGATATATTGAAGCAACATCTCAAGACATCAGTCCGGAAGTTCAAGTTTGGTTGCAAATGGGTCTTCCAAATGGACAATGTCCCCAAGCATACTTCCAAAGTTGTGGCAAAATGGCTTAAGGGAAACAAAGTCAAGATATTGGAGTGGCCATCACAAAGCCCTGACCTCAATCCTATAGAAAATGTGTGGGCAGAACTGTCCTTGACCTGTTTGGAGAGCCCCTTGGTCTTCATGGTGTCGCTTGCTTGGTGGTGCCCCTTTCTTAGTGGTGTTGCAGACTCTGGGGCTTTTCAGAATAGGTGTATATATACTGAGATCATGTGACAGATCATGTGACAATTAGATTGCACACAGGTGGTAATTGGTTGCACCAGATCTTATTTAGGGGCTTCATAGTAAAGGGGGTGAATACATGCACACACCAGTTTTCAGTTTTTTTGTTGTTTTTGAAACAAGTTATTTTTTTCATTTCACTTTTTTGTGTATGTCCATTGTATGAAATCCAAATAAAAATCCATTTAAATTACAGGTTGTAATGCAACAAAATAGGAAAAACACCAAGGGATTTTGCAAGGCACTGTATACCACCCCTACCATGTAACAATACAACTGATTGGCTCAAACGCATTAAGAAGGAAAGAAATTCTACAAATTAACTTTTAACAAGGCACACATTTTAATTGAAATGCATTCCAGGTGACTACCTCATGAAGCTGGTTGAGAGAATGCCAAGAGTGTGCAAAGCTGTTGTCAAGGCAAAGGGTGGCAATTTGAAGAATCTCAAATATAAAATATATGTTGATTAGTTTAATTTTTAATTGCTACAGGATTCCATATGTGTTATTTCATAGTTTTGATGTCTTCACTATTATTCTACAATGTAGAAAATAGTAAAACTAAAGAAAAACTCTTGAATGAGTAGGTGTTCTAAAACATTTGACCGGTACTGTATGTGGTTTCCACCTCCAGGATTCTCCATCACTGAGGTGCAGAAGAAACAGGCCATGCTCAATTCCTGCAAAAGCCATGCAGCTGGGAAGCCCAAAGGTATGTCTGGGTAATGTAGTCCTTAGGGTGTTAGACTGAATATGGGTGCATGGCAGGAAAACTCAATTTCCCTTTTGTGAGTTTTAGTTTTGGCTGTGTGGATGGGTATGTGTAGTGCTTAAGATGACACGTTTGGCTATATTTATACACATTTAGTTTGTGTGCTTAATATTCATAGGAGCCTCTTTAGATTCAAAAGTCTCCAGTCACAGTCTTGACATTAACATGTTGAAAATTAAGTTGCTGATTTAGTTCTGGGTGCTGAGATTACTAACCCCCCTCTGTTCTCCTCTCCCCCAGCGGTGACCCGAAGATTACTAACCCCACTCTGTTCTCCTCTCCCCCAGCGGTGACCCGGTCCTATTGTGACTTCCTGCTCCGTCAGAAGCAGCCATCTCTGCCCAGCAGTGTACCCCAGCAGCCATCTCTGCCCAGCAGTGTACCCCAGCAGCCATCTCTGCCCAGCAGCGTACCCCAGCAGCAGGTGTTCATGCTGGCTGAGCCCAAACGCAAGGCAACCACCTTCTGGCAAAACATCGGTAGACTGACGCCTTTCAAGAAGTGAAATGCCAAAGGAGTGGAGGAAAGGAGAGGAGGAAAGGAGAGGTCTCTGCTTGTGCCTGAACTGACCTTTTTATGCCAGATGCTCTTCTTTTATATATATACATAATCCTATCCTAATTGACCTACTGATTATCGTGAAAGATGATTATGATATTTTTTTTGAGTAAGCACTTTATAGGTTGGTTACAATCAGACTTGGGAATGGTTCTTCCAGACATTGTGTATATATAGGTTGGGAGACCGTTACTAGGACTATTATACCTGCTACTGCAACCAAGCACCGATTGGTTCTACTACTGCTGCGTGATCATGTGACTGCCAATGAGGCTCTTCTTTATGAATGACGACAACAAAATAATTTTCCCCCCTGGTGTTTTTTGTTCTTTGACAAATGCCAACTGTTCACAGTGCCAGATACATGTTGCTTTGTTCACAGTGCCAGATACATGTTGTTATGGAGAAAATGTGAATATAGGGATAAAGGTTCATTGTACTCTGTGCAAAGATGTTTTCCTGGTTTATTTTCATTATTTTATAACAGTCGATAGTTAACACCCACACGCCTTACCTTTGACCTTCCCCAAACTCGGTCCTCGGGACCCTCAGGGGTGCACATTTTTGGTTTTTGCCCCAACACTACACAGCTGATTCAAATGATCAAAGCTTGATGATTAGTTGATTATTTGAATCAGCTGTGTAGTGCTAGGGCAAAAAACTAAGAGTTAAAACCCAAAGACAGGGTGGTTCACATCCTGGGATTTCTAACTAAATCCTTCGTTTCCCTGAGGAGTCCATCGGAACGCTGTCTGCGACACCTTTCAGTCTTAATTTACAGCTGAATATTCAGGGTTTCTGAACAAAAAAATGTGTGTTCCCACTGATGAAGAGATTACAGGGAGCTTGAACAGTCTACGGGGAACTTGAAGAGTGTACAGGGAGCTTGAACAGTCTACAGGGAGCTTGAACAGTCTACAGGGGCTTGCTCGTGTTCCTGCTGATGGAGACTACTCTTCACAACATGATTCCAGACCAGTGGCTTGTTTAAAGGCCCTGTGCAGTCGCCATTTTGTTTTTCCTGTGTTTCGTATCAACAGCTGATGAAACTAACAGTGTAAAAGTTTGTTTTATCAGTGTTATTTCCTGATAGTTTCTGTTTGAAAATCCAATCTACACAGGACCTTCTAATCAGCCGGTTTTGCATGGCTGAAGTTTCGGCTTGCCTGGTGACATCACCAGGGTAAATACGTTAATGGACCAATAACAGAAGACCTGTTTATACCTGGTGCAAACATGGGTCTTTTGTCATGATCTTGTCTACATTTCTGATTTCCAGAAAGGTGTCTACACGTGGTATTAAAATGTGTCTTATCTGTTCACTTTGTCTCCATTGTGGCCAGATTTCCTGGTGCCTTCCTTTATGCAAATTCTTTCACAGCTATTCTTTTAAACTAATATGAATGTATTTATTGTAAGAAACAAATTGATGTAATCAGTCAATGGTGCCACATCTCAATGATTTTAGAGGGTGGAATAATTATGATTTAAATGGTTTCTGTGTCCAGATCTGTCTGTACTTTAAGATACAGACTAATGTGTGTCTGACTACCTGAGGAGGATGATCTGATCACAACCAGACCAATGTGTCTGACTACCTGAGGAGGATGATCTGATCACAACCAGACCAATGTGTGTCTGACTACCTGAGGAGGATGATCTGATCACAACCAGACCAATGTGTCTTTTGATTGCCTACACCTGTCAACTGTGGGTACAATCAGAATGGGGACAAGATCAGGACAAAGAATGCAATTATAACCAGGTAAAAACCTCTCTGACAATAATAGATAGTTATCAGTTTTCAGGTGCCCTCCCCTCAGACCCCTCCCCCCTCAGACCCCTCCACACTCAGACCCCTCCCCCCTCAGACCCCTCCCCACTCAGACCCCTCCCCATTCAGACCCCTCCCCTTTCAGACCCCTCCCCACTCAGACCCCTCCCCCCTCAGACCCCTCCCCATTCAGACCCCTCCCCCCTCAGACCCCTCCCCTCCCAGACATCTTTTGATACCCTTCCCCAGATCTGTTCCTTGACACAATCCTGTCTCAGAGCTCTACAGACAATTCCTTCGACCTCATGGCTTGGTTTTTGCTCTGACATGCACTGTCAACTGTGGAACCTTATATAGACAGGTGTGTGCCTTTCCAAATCATGTCCACTACATGTAATTTACCACAGGTGGACTCCAATCAAGTTGTAGAAGAATGATCAATGGAGCCGGTTGCATCCGGTTTATACGGACCAACGTCACGTGCACTAGCACTCAGTGAGCACAGGGAGCAGCGTGAGCAGCGACGACGACGTCATCGCGTTATCCAAATCAATATCAAATATAAATAAAATATAAAAGTCTTCGGCTGAATGATGACATTTTCTGGGAGCCTCAGCTACAATTATTTGAATAAAACGTTTAATGTTTTGTGCACAAAGGTGATAACTAAAGTGTTTTTTCAAATCTGACCTCTATGTGGCTTTCTATGGAAATTGTCTTTCTGGTCTGGACATTAGTTAAACTGCAGTACCGAAGGAGAAAGAGCAGTCGGAACCGTGCTTCTAGACCGGAACCCTGGCCCCTTGCTCTCAATGGCCAATACATAGCATCAGCAATCCAGGGTTTATATACATAAATGGAATGAACGAGCGTCAGCCATTGAGAATTATTCCTCTGGCTGACGCTTTTAAAGCAAATTGGGGGGGTTGGGGGCCCGCTAGTGGCTGGGGGCCCTAAGCGACCCCTTATATCGCTTATGCCCAGGGCCGGCCCTGAGGCCATGGCATATTGTTTACAATATTTTCATGCACATCACACCATTCAGTGACCACTCGTGCCCATAGCCATGGTAGTCCAAATAATGGCCTGCCCATAATTTTTATACATTACCCTAAGCATAATTGCTTAACTAACTCAGGAACTAAACCTTTCAATATACTTTGTATCTCACATTTACTCAAGTGTTTCCATTATGTTGGCAGTTACCTGTATGCTGTCCTAAGAGTGGGAAGTTGGTAGAATCGTATTCCAAATGATTCACAGCTCTAATAAAGCCCTGTTCACACTGCAGGCCTTAATCAATTTGGTTTTTCAAATCCGTTTTGGAATACTGACTGTACAAACAGCAAGTTATAAGTGACCAAAATCGGATTTGTGTGTTCAGACCATAGACTGCAAAAAGTGCTGTTCAGACAGCAGTCATTTGCTGACATGGCTATGCTCATTGTCATAGTAACAACAGGTGTGTGCGCAGTGGTGTAGGGTGATTCGTGGTAGTGTTCTTGCTTCCTATATCACTCAGACGTTATGTAGCAAGCTAAGGTGACAATTTCTGTCATGAACATTTCCCAGTTGCTTTGAATGTTCAAAATCATAGTGTAAGAACACAAAGCCACAACGGAAAAGTTTATTCAACGTTCGAAAAACAAGTCCTTTTTGGCTAGCTACTGAAGTCAACTAGCTAGCTAGCCGTTTTGCTTTCTAGCACATTCACTAATTTGATGTTAAACAATTAACAAGCTAGTTAAATACCACGTTCTTGTCAAACTGTCAAGTAGCTAGCAAGCAACAAGATGCCAAGGAAGACTAAAAAACACTTGAGGGAAAATAAATCAGATTTGACGGGTCAAGTCGCATGGCCAGGAATCAGATTTGGTTTGAAATGTGGCTTGAAATATCTGATTCCATGTGCTTTTTGTCTGTTCAGACTGCATAAAAAGAAAATATTTGAATCGGATAGACATTTTTTGGGGGATTTGAGTCACTTCAAACTGCAGATGTGAACAGGGCTTATTGGCTGACAAAGGTGCTTACACCAACTATTAACTCTGGGGTGTGAAAACATCCGCAAATCAAGACATCTTCATTTTTATATAATTCATTAATTTGGAAAACATTTCTATAAACTTTCTTACACTTTGAAAATGTATAGTAGCTTGTGTAGATCTGTAGGCAAACAAAACATGTTAAATCCCTTTTTAGTTAAAATGTTTTAGGGGGAGTAGTATATACAGTGGGGAGAACAAGTATTTGATACACTGCCGATTTTGCAGGTTTTCCTACTTACAAAGCATGTAGAGGTCTGTAATTTTAACTGTGAGAGACGGAATCTAAAACAAAAATCCATTTGCATTTTATTGCATGACATAAGTATTTGATCACCTACCAACCAGTAAGAATTCCGGCTCTCACAGACCTGTTAGTTTTTCTTTAAGAAGCCCTCCTGTTCTCCACTCATTACCTGTATCAACTGCACCTGTTTGAACTCGTTACCTGTATAAAAGACACCTGTCCACACACTCAATCAAACAGACTCCAACCTCTCCACAATGGCCAAGACCAGAAAGCTGTGTAAGGACATCAGGGATAAAATTGTAGACCTGCACAAGGCTGAGATGGGCTACAGGACAATAGGCAAGCAGCTTGGTGAGAAGGCAACAACTGTTGGCGCAATTATTAGAAAATGGAAGAAGTTCAAGATGACGGTCAATCTCCCTTGGTCTGGGGCACCATGCAAGATCTCACCTCGTGGGGCATCAATGATCATGAGGAAGGTGAGGGATCAGCCCAGAACTACACAGCAGGACTTGGTCAATGACCTGAAGAGAGCTGGGACCACAGTCTCAAAGAAAACCATTAGTAACACACTACTCCGTCATGGATTAAAATCCTGCAGCGCACGCAAGGTCCCCCTGCTCAAGCCAGCGCATGTCCAGGCCCGTCTGAAGTTTGCCAATGACCATGTGGATGATCCAGAGGAGGAATGGGAGAAGGTCATGTGGTCTGATGAGACAAAAATAGAGCTTTTTGGTCTAAACTCCACTCGCCGTGTTTGGAGGAAGAAGAAGGATGAGTACAACCCCAAGAACACCATCCCAACCGTGAAGCATGGAGGTGGAAACATCATTCTTTGGGGATGCAGGGGACAGGACGACTGCACCGTATTGAGGGGAGGATGGATGGGGCAATGTATCGCGAGATCTTGGCCAACAACCTCCTTCCCTCAGTAAGAGCATTGAAGATGGGTCGTGGCTGGGTCTTCCAGCATGACAACGACCCAAAACACAAAGCCAGGGCAACTAAGGAGTGGCTCCGTAAGAAGCATCTCAAGGTCCTGGAGTGGCCTAGCCAGTCTCCAGACCTGAACCCAATATAAAATCTTTGGAGGGAACTGAAAGTCCGTATTGCCCAGCGACAGCCCCGAAACCTGAAGGATCTGGAGAAGGTCTGTATGGAAAAGTGGGCCAAAATCCCTGCTGCAGTGTGTGCAAACCTGGTCAAGAACTACAGGAAACTTATGATCTCTGTAATTGCAAACAAAGGTTTCTGTACCAAATATTAAGTTCTGCTTTTCTGATGTATCAAATACTTATGTCATGCAATAAAATGCAAATTAATTAAAAATCATACAATGTGATTTTCTGGATTTTTGTTTTAGATTCCGTCACTCACAGTTGAAGAGTACCTATGATAACAATTACAGACTTCTACATGCTTTGTAAGTGGGAAAACCTGCAAAATCGGCAGTGTATCAAATACTTGTTCTCCCCACTGTATATATTCATTATCATCCCATGCACATTCAGACAATGCAGTGATGCTGAAGGCAGATATCTAAGACGTAATGTCCATCTGGTGGACATCTAGACAATGACCCACTTCATCAGACCAGACGGATGCAGCGAGCCTCAAACAAAAGACATCACCTTGAGCAAGTAGATGATGGCTTCAGAGGACATAGCTCAGGGTATGTGTTATAGTGGTCAGCTAAGACACCATATCACCTGGGACCCCAAAGATGTGAAGGTGACAATGATTCAATTAAATTATTAAATAAAACCCTTGACAATTCTCATAATTGTATTTATTTTGTAGTCTTTCTCGACAATACAAAACCAAAACACATAAGACATTACAAAACAGATTCAGTAACTGAGGTGGCTTAGATTAGATAGGCAACATAGACAAGCAACTCAGGCAATGATTAATATATCGGTGAGTTTCTGGTGGAGCCTTGAGGTAACTTGCAAACAAGTTAAGTTCTGGCTTCCTTAAAACAGTGTCTCAAATAAGTCTTCTCTTCCAGTAGTGCTTAGAAAATTATTATACATTTAAATGATTAAAATAATCCATAATAAAGTCTCAAACATGTTGAAATGTCTCAGGTTATCATTGATTTTAAAGTTTGTGGCTCTTGGTGTGATTAAACCCAAACCAAATGATAGAAAGGAATCTGTAGACATGTTCAGGTATGATACATACATACATACATGCATACATAAATAAATACATATAGGCAAAGGTTTCAGTATTTTAAATCTCTGAAAATAGAATTATACACAGACACGCTGACAAAAATGCTCTTGCTCGATCTGTCTGCAGAACTGAGTCCAAGTAGTTCTAAATAGCTTCCTTTGCGACCAGTGATCAATCAAAAGGCATGACAGGTCTATAATTCAGCTGTCATGCTGTAGGGGATCTTAGGCCAATGGTTCAAGGGAAAGGAAACTGCCTTTCGGAAAGTATTCAGACCCTTTGGCTTTTTCCACATTTCGATACGTTACGTTACAGCCTTATTCTAAAATGGATTAAACATTTCCTCATCAATCTACACACAATACCACATAATGATAAAGTGAAAACAGGTTGACATTTTAGCAAATTTATCAAAAATTAATTATATCAAATTAAATACCATATTTAGATAAATATTCAGACCCTTTGCTATGAGACTCAAAATTGAGCTCAAGTGCATCCTGTTTCCATTGATTGATCATCCTTGAGATGTTTCTACAACTTGATTGGAGTAAACCTGTGGTAAATTCACTTGATTGGACATGATTTGGAAAGGCACACACCTGTCTATATAAGGTCCCACAGTTGACAGTGCATGTCAGAGCAATAACCAAGCCATGAGGTCGAAGGAATTGTCTGTAGAGCTCCGAGACAGGATTGCGTCGAGGCACAGATCTGGAGAAGGTTACAAAAACATTTCTGCAGCATTGAAGGTCCCCAAGAACACAGTGGCCTCCATCATTCTTAAATGGATGAAGTTTGGAACTAGATCTGGCCGCCCAGCCAGACTGAGCCAGGGAGGTGACCAAGAACCTGCAGAGGATCTGTGAAAAACTCTCCAAATACAGCTGTGCTAAACTTGAAGTGTCTGACCCAAGTTTTTTATTTTTAATACAAATTTGCCCCAAAATCTAAAAACCTGTTTTTGCTTTGACATTATATGAGGAAATGTTTTTTTGGGGGGAATAAGGCTGTAACATAACAAAATGTGGGTTTTAATACTTTCCGAAGGCACTGTATCTAAGACCATTGGAACTCAGTCTGTGCTCACGACATCTTCCAAAGAGCGTGGAGAATGATTTAGTGTTGGAATGGACACAGAGGCACAAACCTTCCCAAACTACAAAAACGTCCAACAGACAAATGTTGACACAGCTTCACCTAGAGAAATAATACTGTCCCAGCAACGTTACCAACAACAAGCAACGAAAACAGTAACTGCTTTCTGTAGTAATCCTAAAGCTGGCATCCTTAATGGTGAAACAGCCACATGCGTTTGTGATATTACAACAAAGAAGTTACTGCAAACCACCAACACTGTTGTTCCCCCTCAGACATAATTGCACGAGCGATAACAGAGCACACAACTTACAGCAACTTTTTTTTTACCGTGCTCCGCGACACTCCTCATCTCGCAGGGTGCCCCCCCCCCCATCTTTAAGTTTGTTTGTATGAAATAAACTTTTTTTCCCTTTCTTATTTAAGCTTTCACATTAAGACATGGCATCATTGTTTTAAAATTTCAGTTTTTCTTTTTTAGTTCCTCACGAGAGATCTTTCTGGTGATTTTGCATGTGCCAGGTAGATTGAGCGAGTGTATATACGAACAAACATACAACTCAATATGGATCCCAAAATAAAAACTAATCCAAACTCTTTTAACCACTTAATAGTTAGCTATAAAATTCGCAAGACAGTCCACAAGTTTGCATGGAGACTTACAGTAGCCGTCTGACGGAAGATATGCAGCAGAGTGAGTGAAGGATTCTGGGATAGCGTTATTCCAAACAGGAATAGTCAGGGGTGGGAAGATTCTCTTCATCCCATTCTGAACAGATCTGTTGATGTATGGTTGGGCTTCAGATTCACATTATGCCTATAAGGAAGGAAGAACAGCTGAAGGGGCTCATCATCACCAGGTGGAGAATACAGGACTGGAGTGTGAATGCATATCTGCCTTCTTCTGATCTGAAGAGAGAAGCAGAGGAAAAGTTGATTTAATACACAGTAATACTATTTGCCTACACATAAATGTACTTCTATTGGCATGCACCTATTGACTGCTGCCAACCTTCCCCAAAATGTCTGACAAGGTGACGAGTAGCCTTGTCAGCCTTCCTGCATTTTGATATTGTAACAAGTAGCCTACCCTTCCTGCATTTTGATATTGTAACAAGTAGCCTACCCTTCCTGCATTTTGATATTGTAACGAGTTGCCTACCCTTCCTGCATTTTGATATTGTAACGAGTTGCCTACCCTTCCTGCATTTTTATATTGTAACGAGTAGCCTACCCTTCCTGCATTTTGATATTGTAACGAGTAGCCTACCCTTCCTGCATTTTGATATTGTAACAAGTAGCCTACCCTTCCTGCATTTTGATATTGTAACGAGTAGCCTACCCTTCCTGCATTTTGATATTGTAACAAGTAGCCTACCCTTCCTGCATTTTGATATTGTAACGAGTAGCCTACCCTTCCTGCATTTTGATATTGTAACGAGTAGCCTACCCTTCCTGCATTTTGATATTGTAACAAGTAGCCTACCCTTCCTGCATTTTGATATTGTAACGAGTAGCCTACCCTTCCTGCATTTTGATATTGTAACGAGTAGCCTACCCTTCCTGCATTTTGATATTGTAACGAGTAGCCTACCCTTCCTGCATTTTGATATTGTAACAAGTAGCCTACCCTTCCTGCATTTTGATATTGTAACAAGTAGCCTACCCTTCCTGCATTTTGATATTGTAACAAGTAGCCTACCCTTCCTGCATTTTGATATTGTAACAAGTAGCCTACCCTTCCTGCATTTTGATATTGTAACAAGTAGCCTACCCTTCCTGCATTTTGCTGCCTGAAAACGCAAACAATATAAATATAGATTACTATAAATGATCACCATTTTCTATATTGTATTTCACCATTTTCTATGATATTGTATAAAATGGTCATCATGTTCTATGATATTGTATTTCACCATTTTCTATGATATTGTATTTCCATGTGTTCTAAATGGTCACCATTTTCTATGATATTTTATTTCCATGTGTTCCAAGTGTCAGTGTTTCCCCAGAGTTTTGTCCCACCAGAGAGAGCATGGAATGGGGGATATATCCAGTACTCACAGTGCAATCACTTCACCACTGGGGGGGCACATAGCTGTAGGTGGGCGTGCCTGGGTGTCGGTATGTGGGCATCGTGACTTGGTGGGGGGCGAGGGGAGTCGGGGAGTGCGTCAACAATGTTCCTGGAGAAGGGAGAGAGGTGGGAAAGGTCAGGAAATTAGACAAGGGCAAAAACATTTCTTCATCCTCGTCAAAGATTTGTACGCTGTGTTGAGACAGGATAGTAGAAACAAAAAAGGAAAAAATTGTTACTCACCGGCTGACATGGCCATAGTGGTCCCTGCTACCATCCCCATGGCAATGCCATTGTGGGGGCGGGGCGGGTGGTGCATGGGCGGGGCATACATGGCTGCTGGCATCCCATTGGGCTGGACCACTGTAGTGTGATGAATGACATGGGGTGGTGCTGCGTACAGCGGCTGTGTGTAGTAAGTGCCTTGATGCTGAGAGAGAGAGAGAGAGAGAGAGAGAGCGCAAGATCTCACGTCAGCGCCTCAGAGATTTGAATACCAAATACTCAGTCTGAAAAGAGAGAGAGATCTCACGTCAGCGCCTAAAAGAGAGAGAGATCTCACGTCAGCGCCTAAAAGAGAGATCTCACGTCAGCGCCTAAAAGAGAGATCTCACGTCAGCGCCTAAAAGAGAGAAGAGATCTCACGTCAGCGCCTAAAAGAGAGAACAGATCTCACGTCAGCGCCTAAAAGAGAGAACAGATCTCACGTCAGCGCCTAAAAGAGAGATCTCACGTCAGCGCCTAAAAGAGAGATCTCACGTCAGCGCCTAAAAGAGAGATCTCACGTCAGCACCTAAAAGAGAGATCTCACGTCAGCGCCTAAAAGATTAAAAATAAATAACTGAAATATCACATTTACATAAGTATTCAGACTTATGTACCTTTACTCAGTACTTTGTTGAAGCACCTTTGGCAACGATTACAGCCTTGAGTCTTCTTGGGTATGACGCTACAAGCTTGGCACACCTGTATTTGGGGAGTTTCTCCCATTCTTCTCTGCAGATCCTCTCAAGCTCTGTCCGGTTGGATGGGGAGCATCGCTGCACAGCTATTTTCAGGTCTCTCCAGTCCGGGCTTTGGCTGGGCCACTAAAGGACATTCAGAGACTTGTCCCGAAGCCACTCCTGCGTTGGCTTGGCTGTGTGCTTAGGGTTGTGGTCCTGTTGGAAGGTGAACCTTCGCCCCAGTCTAAGGTCCTGAGCACTCTGGAGGTTTACATAAAGGATCTATCTGTACTTTGCTCTGTTCATCTTTCCCTCGATCCTGACTAGTCTCCCAGTCCCTGCCGCTGAAAAAAATCCCCACAGCATGATGCTGCCACCACCATGCTTCATCGTAGGGTTGGTGCCAGGTTTCCTCCAGACGTGACGCTTGGTTTTCAGGCAAGAGTTCAATCTTGGTTTCATCATAGCGCTTGATGGTTTGTGCGACTGCACACTTTCGAAGTTCTTGACATTTTCTGGATAGACTGACCTTCATGTCTTAAAGTAATGATGGACTGTCGTTTCTCTTTGCTTATTTGAGCTGTTCTTGTCATAATATGGACTTGATCTTTTACCAAATAGGGCTATCTTCTGTACACCACCTGTACCTTGTCACAACACAACTGATTGGCTCAAACGCATTAAGGATGATAGAAATTCCACAAATTTCCTTTTAACAAGGCACACCTTATTAATTGAAATGCATTCCAGGTGACTACCTCATGAAGCTGGTTGAGAGAATGCCAAGAATGTGCAAAGCTGTCATCAAGGCAAATACTTTGAAGAATATAAAATATATTTTGATTTGTTTAACACTTGGAATGAGTAAGTGTGTCCAAACCTTCGACTGGTACGGTACCAGACAGACAGACAGACAGACAGACAGACAGACAGACAGACAGACAGACAGACAGACAGACAGACAGACAGACAGACAGACAGACAGACAGACAGACAGTATATACACACACTGAACAAAAATGTAACATGCAACAATTTCAAAGATTTTACTGAGTTAAAGTTCATATAAGGAAATCAGTCAATTGAAATAAATGAATGAGGCCCTAATCTATGGATTTCACATGACTGGGCAGGGGTGCCGGTGGGCCTGGGAGGGCATAGGATGAGTTTTTCCCCTACGAAAGGGTTTCTTTACAGATAAAAAGAGTCCAACCACTCCACCACACCCTCAGATGATCCCACAGGTGAAGAAGCTGGATGTGGAGGTCCTGGGCTGGCGTGGTTACATGTGGTCTGCGGTTGTGAGGCCAGTTGGATGTACTGCCAAATTCTCTAAAATGATGTTGGAGGGAGCTTATGGTAAAGAAATGAACATTAACATGTTTAAGAAATGTCCCCTCTGGGATCAATAAAGTACCTATATCTATCTATCTATCTATCTATCTATCTATCTATCTATCTATTCAATTCTCTGGCAACAGCTCCTTCAAAATAGATATCTGTGGTATTGTGTTGTGTGACAAAACTGCACATTTTGATTATCTTGGCAAAGAAGAAATGCTCACTAACAGGGATGTAAACAAATTTGTGCACAACATTTGCGAGAAATAAACTATTTGTGCGTATGGCAAACATCTGGGATCTTTTATTTCAGCTCATGAAACATGTTGCATTTATATTTTTGTTCAGTACAGTTCTGCAAGTACAGCAAATAAGCTAAAAAAGTTAGATTACGTTGTACTACTTCCGATGGTAAAGATTCATTAGATATGTTGCAGTAGTCTGTAGATTAACTGTCAGACTGACCTGTGCGTAGGGGTTCTGTTGGGGGTAGGTGCTTCTCACAGGGTAGACTGCTGCAGGGTAGGGGTTGGGTGACGAGGAGTAGGGTGGGACAGCCCCAGTGGTGGGCGAGCAGGACATTTTAAAAGGAGTGCCTGGAGCGTAACCTATAAGAGACGTTTCAGAGATATCATCTGGGGAATTACACATTTTAACAGGGAAAACCAAACAATTCACACTTCAGGCCTGGCCTTTGTCCTAAGGGCTTGTAAAGGGACTGACTATTGTCCAACTCCTTTCTTAATCTGTACAACACAAAAGAGGGAAGTTTCAGTCAACGGTAAAATATGTGTAGCTGGAAAACAAGACGAGAGGCTGAATTCATAATCATCTCTCCTGAGAGCTGTCTGGTTCTCCATGTTTAGCTAAAAGGTGATGAAACCATGGTGCAAAGAGTCACGACACAGCAGCAATCGCAGAAAGCAGCTGCTACACTACGTCCTATGCAAAGACTGAGATTTGAGTTATACTGACTCAATTCAGGTCAGGATTTAGCCTTGAGTAATGTATTGGGTTGCAACGATCCCATGATCGGCTGCACATTCCTGCTCCCTGCCCAAACTGATGCGGTTCAGCTGGGGTGAATTCAAGAGGAACCAAACAGAACCAAATTGAACGGGAGGGACCTAGGTTAATTTGTCCAATAGAAACTATTGCAATGGTTTGGACTAATTTGGACTAATGATCAGACCCCTGGGGGTGTATTCATTACGGAAACTGTTCACCATTTAAAAACCAAACGGAGGCAAATTCAAATTCAAATAGTTCCTTCCCTGTTTCGTTCCATTTGCTTCCGTTTAAGAAAAGTTTTGCAACAGAATGGGCATAATAAATTCACCCCTGGTAAGCAACACTAAGGTTGGGTGTTCAATTCCCACAGAAATCACATAAAAAATGTGTGCACTGACTGTAGAAGGGTAGGCTAACACACAGCTCTGGGAGGGACTGTTACCTTACCTGCGGGGAAGGCTGGGTGGTTGGCTCCAGGGTGGTACATGTTAGGAGCATAGGCAGGGGCGGCTGCATACCCCACAGGAAACCCAGCTGGGAGGTCATAGGTCATACAAGTGAAGTTCAGAAGCATCAGACAGACATTTAGAGAAGACCCAACATAGCGTGTACACACTACAGGCTGACAAACTGGTTAAGTGGCTCTCTGCTTACCTGGGTATCCTACTAAATGCCCCTTAGGATTGGCATAGGGGACACCTGTTGGAGCAGGGCAGTACACTGGGTTCATGATGCACACTTTTCAGACACTGCCACAACCAAGACAAGATGCAAACATTACATTGTTAACGTTAGATACAAAATCTGACCTGTTCATCGTTAAAAACCAGTGGTGGAAAAAGTATCCAGTTATCATACTTGATTTAAAGTAAAGATACCTTAATAGAAAAGGACTCAAGTAAAAGTGAAAGTCACCCGGTAAAATACTACTTGAGTAAAATTCTAAAAGTACTTGGTTTTAAATATACTTAAGTATCAAAAGTAAATGTAATTGCTCAAATATAAGTAAACATAAATATTTTCAAATTCCTTATATAAAGCAAACCATGCAGCACCATGTTCTTGTTTTTTTAATTTACGGATAGCCAGGTGCTCCAACACTCAGACATCATTTACAAACTAAGCATGTGTTTAGTGAGTCCACCAGATCAGAGACAGGAAGGATGACATCTTGATAAGGGTGTGAATTAGACATTGTCCTGTCCTACTAAGCATTCGAAATGTAACGTGTACTTTTGGGTGTCAGAGAAAATGTATGGAGTAGAAAGTACAGTATTGTACTTTCTACTCCATACAAAATTACTTAAGTATTACTTTCAAGTAATTTCACTTAAGTACTTCACACCACTGTTTAAAACCAAACCTGGCTATGGTAAGTGCCATACTGGTTGCTGTCACATACCTTATTGATTGTAGAGGAGGATGCAATGCTATGTCATGACTCATGATCTGAATAATTATATCTTCAAAAACACAAAACTATGTCAAGAAGGTAGCTAGCCAGCAAACCAGTTAAGCTAGCCGCAATAGCTAACTACAATGAATTCGGAAGGTATTCAGACCCCTTCAATTTTTCCACATTTTGTTACATTACAGCCAAGGTTGTGTAGATTACTTGCTAAATGCAATCCGTTACTAGTTACCTGTCCAAAATTGTAATCAGTAATGTACATTTTGGATTACCCCAAACTCGGTAACGTAATACAATTACATTCAGTTACTTTTAGATTACTTTCCCCTTAAGAGGTATTAGAAAACAAAAATGTATGTTACCAATAACTCCAAAACTAAGGACTTATTATCCAGCCCTACTCTGTAGTTTATGATGTTGTTGTCATGGAGGACTGATTGGGCTCATTGATTCAAGTTGAAAAAATGTATGCTGTGCTCATGGAATGGCATGCTTTACCAAAAGCTGTCAACAAGGCAAAGGGTGTCTACTTGGAAGAATCTAACACTTTTTTTGGCTAGTACATGTTTCCTTATGTGTTATTTCATAGTTTTGATGTTTTCACTATTATTCTACAATGTAGAAAAAAAGTTTAAAAAAATGAAGAACCCTTGAATCTTTTGACTGGTACAGTGTATATAATGTAAAAGTCCAAAAATCGACGTAGCAACTTCAGATTGCCACTTTAAGTCTATTAAAGTTTTGAGCAATAAAAACCCCACTTTTATTCCACAGGCTTGGATCCGCACTATGCAGCTGTTGCAAGAGCGCATTTTTCAATATCTGTCCACTGGTTTCATAAACAATGATTGATAGGCAGCTTAAACTTCTTGAATTCAACCATTATTGGGTTCAAATACACATTTGTGAACAGCCATCCACAACAACCACAATCCGTAAGGCGCGAATAGCTAAATGAGAGAGCAGCAGTGTGATTCACATCAACGCTCTATGTAGATCAATAATAAGTGATATCTGTACCTCGAAGAGTTTATTCAAGTTGGATAATCTTTGGATGCCGACATGAGTCGCACCATTGGAAGACATAGATTAGACTGTAGTTTACAAAAGCCTATTCCTGCTCTTTTCCCACGATCCATCAAACACATTTGGTGTGTCATCATAGTGGTCTCTGCCTTGTGGTCAGACTCGCCTTTTTTCAATGCTGATTTGAATGTCATTGAGAAAACATAGAAGTGTTTTCCGCAAACATCCTTTCTGAATTTAAAAGTAATCCTCGAAGTAATCATCTAGTTTTTCAAAAGTATCTGTAATCTGATTACAATATTTTTGCTGGTAATGTAACGGATTACAGTTAACGGTGTTTTTTGTGTAATCTCTTAACCCTTTACTCCCCAACCCTGGTTACAGCCTTATTCTAAAAAGTATGAAATCGTTTTTTTCCCCCTCATCAATCTACACACAATAACCCATAATGACAAAGCAAAAACAGGTTAAGACATTTTTGCAAATGTATCAAAAAATATATAATAATAATAATTCATCCCCCCCAGAATCACTAAGTAAAAAAGTATTCAAATTTTGAGTGTTCATGTAATGTTCAAAGCATCCTGAATAAACCTGAACTGTGATTTTTTTATTAAAACAAATTCCACCCTGGTCATAGAACTAAGCCATTTCAAAATACGTATAATTGCTTGAAATTAGCTTTAAAACAGTCAATAACAATCCCGTGCGAAGGGTCGATGAAATTCACATAACAAAATCTCACTCCAAGCTTTCTTCAGAAATGGCCAGCCCTGGATAGCTGACTAAATAAATAACTTCACACAGATCAAGGTTTTCCCTTTCCCTTGATCCATGTATAGCCGTGGTCGCAGTATTGTAAATGTACGTGTGACTACAGTACAGTGAAGGAGAACACGCCTAGGTTAGAGCAGCTCGTTAGAAACCGACACATTACGGACTGACATGCGTTTATCTACGGCCGCTGCAGTAACTCCACCACATCAATGGCGGCGGACGGGCTCTCCTGTAGCATCTCTCCTTCTAGGTACTGGCTGTCCCCATTCACCCTTCAAAACACCACTTCGTCTGTCAATCATGGCAACAGGTTTAACAATAGATTGCATGTGTAATATTAGGTATAGTTGTCAATGTTACTTACGTTTGTAATTTCCCAGTTTCCGACTGGTGTTCAGATGT
The DNA here is from genome assembly GCA_023634145.1 of Thymallus thymallus. Taxonomy (NCBI): domain Eukaryota; kingdom Metazoa; phylum Chordata; class Actinopteri; order Salmoniformes; family Salmonidae; genus Thymallus; species Thymallus thymallus. The sequence continues at coordinate 4,062,545 of CM042417.1, read as the reverse complement.
TTTGGGTATTGTATTTTTTTGGGGGGTTCTCACTGGCTCTGGTTGACGCGGTTCTTTTTCTGCTTGGTTTTACTGCGCACACAAATTATCCAGCAACTGGCGTCACTTCCGAGGACAGGGAGTCTCCACGATGCCCATGTCACATGATGTTGTACTGTAATAAAAAGGTGATTCATTTTGCTGTGTCTGGCCAATGGGTCTGGGACAGCATATACATATATAGCATGTTATACGCTATTATATAATGTATGTAGTCCAAGTACAGTAAAGAGAACGCTGAGCATATGCTCTGATGATAGTGTCTCAATGCATCAGTGCATTAGGAATATGTAGAATGTATGTTATTGGACCTGTGTAGGTGTTGGATCGTGTTAAGCAACGCTCAGATCTAGGATCAGTAAACCATACTTCAATCTTCAGTTTGGACTCTAGGCTGGCTCGGAGTTAAAAATCTAAGCTGACTGTAGATCAGCTGTTAGGGGCACAGTATGACAGACGAAGGTCCTAACAGGAACACAAAGTAAAATGCACCTATTATCATTTTCCTGACAAAAGGTTATTTATGAGATTATCGCTGTCCCATTCTTTATGAATATAGATTGTGGATCAGAATAAATATTACATTTATATTAATTTACAAATGCATGATTTATTATTGTTGTACAAACATTTCCGGGACCTTGACTGGATTTCGCTTCTCCCTTTACCAACCCGAACTGGGTCCATCTAAATACATGCATAACAATACCAACGCCGTGATTTAGGCTCGTATTGTTGGAAATGGTCCGTTTTAATTCATTTTAGTTAGGAATTCATGCTGTAAAACACTGTTTATCGGTCGGCGTCCTCAATTAGACAAAAATGTCGGAAGCGGCCGCCGGAGGGGCGTCCTCGTGCATCGGCATAGCCGCTGCCAGTTGTAGCTCTGCAGGGAACTCCTACGCCGCAGCGGGCGGAGGAGTGGGAATAGCAGGCAGGCTACCCACTCGGGTTCTTGAGCATGTGTTCTCTTATCTGGATTTGTATGATCTAATGCGGTGCTCGTTGGTGTGTTGGCACTGGAACAACTGCCTAGCCGACGAGAACAGCGAGGTGTGGCGGAGTCTGTGCGCTCGCTCTCTCAGTGAAGAGGCACTGCGTTCCGACATTCTCTGCAATCTGCCAACCTACAAGGGAAAGGTACCTAATTAGCTATATGCTAACGTTTGTTTACTATTTGAAGATCACCGTGAAGGCCTATAGCTGTTGTATGATTTCAATACAGATTATACCACAGTGAATAGCTCACGCATCCACTTTCAACACACACATTAGCTTGCCATTCAATCAGACATAGCCTACTCATCAATGGTATTAGTCACGCTGTCTGTCATGCAGACTAGTGTAGCGACCTGCCCACGCCCTGTTTGACGTCTGCATTCAATAAGATTCATGAGCATGATGTAATCATTTCCTGAATGAGATGATAATGTAAGTTAAGATAGATACATATGCTGCTGGTACATATGTTGATTCTGCTGTCATATTTGGCTTTCAATTCAACGAGATGTACTAGCCATATTTGATCAATTACTTGGATGGATGGATGTGTTGATCCTCTTCAAAACCCTGACCCATCTTTGTCTGCCTCCTCCTCTCCTGAAGCTCAAGTCCTACCAGCACGCTCTGAGTTCCCACGACTGCTCGCGTAACGTCTACGTGAAGAAGAATGGCTTCACCCTTCACCGCAACCCCATTGCCCAGAGCACCGACGGAGCCCGCGGCAAGATCGGCTTCTCTGAGGGCCGCCATGCCTGGGAGATCTGGTGGGAGGGGCCCCTGGGGACCGTGGCGGTGATTGGCATTGCCACAAAGCGTGCTGCCATGCAATGCCAAGGCTACGTGGCCCTCCTGGGTACTGATGACCAAAGCTGGGGCTGGAACCTGGTGGATAACAATCTGCTCCACAACGGGGAGGTCAACGGGAACTTCCCCCAGTGCAACAACGCTCCTAAGTACCAGGTAGGCTAGCAACGTGTTTCCCCAGGGTCGTATTCATTAGTGCACACCGTAGCAAATGTTTTGCATCAGAAAATGACAGCTAAACAGTGAGTTTAGTGCCGGAGTTCAGGGATGTTGTCACTATGGGGTGAGCTGCAGACAGAGGAATAGACACATCTGAATGCATTTACAGAAATGTCCTGTTGAAGCTCTAAGCCATTGTTTTAGGCTGGTGACCGGTCTCAATGAAATTATTCTAGTTTAAATATTAGATCAACATTTATTTGTGGGATTAGTTAGGCCCGTGCAGTAGGATGCATGTCAAGAAGAACGCTACCTTAAATTAGCACAGCAGAACAGTAAGCATGTATTAATTTTAGCGTGAAAGTGAAGCCATTCTCTGTACTGTAGCTGTTACTTACTGTTATATTACTTTCTAGTGTAATGGTGTCCGTCCACAGATCGGGGAGAGGATACGAGTGATTCTGGACATGGATGACAAAACCTTGGCCTTCGAGAGAGGCTTTGAGTTCCTGGGAGTGGCCTTCCGAGGGCTTCCCAAAGCCTGCCTCTTCCCGGCCGTCTCAGCTGTCTATGGCAACACTGAGGTGACCATGGTCTACCTGGGCAAACCTCTGGATGGTTAACACTGCCACAAGACCAGCCGGTGCCACATCACACCAGGTGTGCCAAGGATAATGACTGATGTTTGGCACCGAGAGGACTCTAAACCACTGGAATGGAACCTAAAATCAGCATGGATGGTAGTGGTCATTGATGGACAAGAGGAGAGGGGGGTGGGGGACTGGAGGTTGTTTCAGAGGGTTTTCTGTCTCAACATGGATGTTATCCACTAGCTGCTGGACCGTTTTATTTACAGTACGGGAGGACTTGACTTATTTTTAATGTTATTTTATGAAGTAACAACACTGCTGAATCCCATACGTGCGTTTGGTTGTATTTCTGTTGCTATGAGGCCAAACCAAATATGAACTGTGGCAAATATGTAAAGACACATCCTCATATGATCGAGGAAACCATCATCATCATGAGAATATTGTAGATGTGGAAATTCAAGCTGTAACATTTCTAGAGCACAAGTGTAACTGGCATGGATGATAAAGCGAGGGGGACGTGGAATGAACTCGTGCCAAAATGATTCAGCTTGATTGACCTTTTACTCTTGCAGAGGACTACATACAGTATGGAACACTTTGGCCAACTGACCGTTAAAGCCAGGAAAGACTGCTTCAGTATCAATGCTAGCTAGTCATGCGCATGCGTTGCAGTATAACTGAAACGTCTCCTCTCTTCAAATGCATTGTATAGGAGAGCAAAAGTGAGGGGACTACATTACCCTTTGTTCAATGCTACTGTGCATCAATTTTAATTGTTGGTATTAGTCCTAGTATTTCATGATATTTATTTCTAGGTTTTAATCCGTGGTACTATTGAAGAGGTCATGGATCTTCAAATAAAGGCTAACTGATGCTAGTCTGTCATTTATTGATTGTTTCATAATGCTTCCACAAGAGGGCGATCATTTCTTTCCATATAAAAAAAGAACCACCCACTGAAATTTTAATAGGCATATATTTTATTTATTTACTTCCTAAATTTAAAGCCAATGTATATATTATCATATTGCAGTCTCCCTTATTCTACAATCAAATAATTTGTTTTGTCTGCCTTTCTCATGAAGTACAGTTGGTGTTTGTGGGCTGAATTAATTGCAGGATAATGTCTAGTTATTCTCAGATGCCCTAGGTTATCTTAAAGCAGGTTTCTGATTTGTTTGCCACCATAATGTACCAGTTTGTCAAGCTCCCTGGGTGTGTATGTTAACCACATGAAAGCTTAGGATGTCAGTGGTGTTTTACATACAGTTGAAGTCGTAAGTTATTACACACCTTGTCCACACCTTGGGCGGCAGGTAGCCTAGTGGTTAGAGTGTTAGGCCCGTAACTGGAAGGTTGCTGGATCAAATCCCTGAGCTGACAAGGTATAAATCTGTCGTTCTGCCCCTGAACAAGGCAGTTAACCCACTGTTCCTAGGCCGTCATTGTAAATAAGAATTTGTTCTTAACTGACTTGCCTAGTAAAATAAAGGTTAAAAAAAAAAAAAAAAAAAAAAAAAAAAAAAATACATTTAAACTCAGTTTATCACAAATCTGCCATTTAATCCTAGTAAACATTCCCTGTCTTAGGTCAGTTAGGATCACCACTTTATTTTAAGAATGTGAAATGTCAATAATAGTACAGAGTGATATATTTCAGCTTTTATTTATTTCATCACATTCCCAGTGGGTCAGAAGTTTACATACACTCAACTAGTATTTGGTAGCATTGCCTTTAAATTGTGTAAATTGGTTCAAATGTTTCTGGTAGCCTTCCACAAGCTTCCCACAATAGGTTGAGTGAATTTTGCTCACACATTTTTTATAGGATTGAGGTCAGGGCTTTGTGATGGCCACTGCAATACCTTGACTTTGTTGTCCTTAAGCCATTTTGCCACAACTTTGTAAGTGTGCTTGGGGTCATTGTCCATTTGGAAGACCCATTTGCAACCAAGCTTTAACTTCCTGACTGATGTCTTGAGATGTTGCTTCAATATATCCACATAATTTTCCTTCCTCATGATGCCATCTATTTTGTGAAGTGCACCAGTCCCTCCTGCAGCAAAGCACCCCCACAACATGATGCTGCTACCCCTGTGCTTCACGTTTAGGATGATGTTCTTTGGCTTGCAAGACTCCCCCTTTTTCCTACAAACATAACGATGGTCATTATGGCCAAACAGTTCTATTTTTGTTTCATCAGACCAGAGGACATTTTACCAAAAAGTACAATCTTTGTCCCCATGTGCAGTTGCAAACCGTAGTCTGGCTTTTTTATGGCAGGTTTGGAGCAGTGGCTTCTTCCTTGCTGAGCGGCCTTTCAGGTTATGTTGATATAGGACTCGTTTTACTGTGGATATAGATACTTTTGTACCTGTTTCCTCCAGCATCTTCACAAGGTCCTTTGCTGTTGTTCTGAGATTGATTTGCACTTTTCGTACCAAAGTACGTTCATCTCTAGGAGACAGATCTATAGTTTGTTAACATGAAATCTGTGGAGTGGTTGAAAAATGAGTTTTAATGACTTCAACCTAAGTGTATGTAAACTGCAACACACACACACACGTTAGGAGGGAGCATGAGGGATGTCTCTGTACTGTTTTCAAAACACAAGGCATAATAATTTAACTAAATGGAACATTGAAAGAGAAGAGCTCTAGGCCTCATTTTTGAAGTGAGGTTAAACCTCTGAATAATGAATGCTGCTTGAATTCAACTGACCATGAATCTGGCTTCAGCTGCCAATCACATAGTGAAGTCCGAAGTGATTGAGAGAGAAGAGGCCTCTTAGCATGAAAACAGGAAGGAAGCCCTAACAGATCACCCCTGCAATGGCAGCTCCATCACTTCCTGGTTCTAATTCCCTATTCTAATTCCAGAACTCTAGGAGAATACACAGCATGACTAAATAACTACGCTGCGGTAGAAAATAATGACCTCTATTTTCTTTCTCTCTGTGTGTCTGGAAAAAAAGCTGTTTCTCTTCCAAAGGTGCATCATAAATGAGAGGGCTGGTTGAATATGTTTAATAGTGTCAGTGTAGCCCAACTCCTATTTGTCAAGAAACAAATGTTTCTCTTGGCTGTTGCACAAGTCTCAGCTAGGCAGGAAGGGTGTGAGTGTTGAGTGGTTTCCTCTGTATTATCTGATCGTCAGAAACAGGAGAGAGGAGTGAGAAGGGTGTTTTCTCACAGGGTTTTTGTGGTAGACAAGAGAAACCTACACAATTCATGATGTGAGTGGCAAATGCCAATGTACCAGGATTTTTTGTGGGCTTCACATTGCTATTTTGAAAGTACTTTAACTTAGAATTCCCACCTAGAAACGGATAGGTGAGAATGTTGCATTTTATTATCTACAAAATAACATTGTAAGTTTACAGTGATGTACTATGTGCACTGGCATGGATGAAATACATAGCATACAATGTAGTGAAGCTTCTCATTCCAATTATTTACGTAATATAGGACTTGCATGTGAACCAATATGTATGATCATAGTTGTCCATGTGACTTTTGGTTTCCGTTGCTTGCCTGCTTCCGCAAATACTAAAAGCACCACTCCACTATGTAGAGAGCACACACTGTCACCCACACAGATGAGAACCGACCGACCGGCGCTGCATCGCACAAACCAGAGATATGGTCAGGAGCTCAACCGTCAGTGGCTTGAAGGACCCACATCTAACCACCAGCGTAAGTAGTGGATGCATGGTGCACTGTTTACTCTACCTGTGTGTGATCGATCTACATGCATGTAGAAAACTAATCTATGAATAACATCAATGCAACAGGCACTCTTCTCAGTACATGCTTGTAATATCAGAACAGAAAGTGTAACGTTGAGGTTATTGTCATTCATGCTCTTAGGTCAAGGAATGTTACTTTGTAGCTTAATATAATAATACAGTCTATACCAATTCACTTCATTTGTCAATCTGCGTATAAAGTGCTTATAAATTATTATTGATTTGTTTGTTTCACTATAAGCAGTGTTTGTTCAGATATTTGATACGTGGGTCTTTCCACCAATCTGTTGACTTTTGAGTAGTGTACCTTGGTGATTTATTTTTTTGAGTTCTGTTTAGAGTTTAGAGTTCTGTTATGGAGCTCCTTTAGAGGTCATGGTGGAGAAAAACAGCCAGGCTAATCCAGTACCCTTGGAAAAGGGAACGGACAGCCTGGCTGTTTTTATTCTGTCATAAAGAACACATGTGCAAACATGTTTTTCCATCTCAAGAGGTTGACCGTAAATGGGTTGACCCTAACAGAGTTGAAGATTTCATCTTAAATCAGCCATAAATCCCCTTGTGACGGGAGAATGGAAGACTGTCTATCTATGGGTAACAGGGTTGACGTGTTATACTCAAACCACTCAGTTTTCCACCACAAAACACCAGAAAATGAGTTGAACCAGCTCACCTGCTTTTACACCAGGGTTTGACTATAAGATATTCAGTAAATAAATAACAAATATTTAAAAAGGAATAGTTTTACCATATTAAAACCAGAGTTCAATTCACGTAACAGGATTGACCTTAAAATGAGTGACAGGTTTTTTTTTTTTTTTTCTTAAAATTATTTACTAATCACATGAAATAAACAGTAATAGCCAGAAATGACTTTGTCAAAGGAAGAAAATAACTACGGCTTTAACAATGACGGTGAAAACTTGGAGAAATGTTGGGGTCAAGTGGGTTAAAATCTTTCTAGAAGTCACAGAGGGACATGTCAAAATACAGAATAAGTCTTTATTCATATAAAAAATTTGATTTACTTTCCATGTGGTCTATATTATATGGCACTTCATTTATTATAGCAAGATTTTGAAATACAGCATTTGGGGGGCAAAAGGCACTAATTGTTTTGGAATGAACGATGTAAGTTCAGTATTTTGGTAAAATATTATTTTATTATTATTATTTTAAGTATAGATTATAAAAGGTTTTAGAAGTTGATTATAGATTATTCATAATTTGTTTCTTTGATTTACTACAGTAGTGCAAATAGGATAACATGTAAATGATTATATAACACATATTTCCATCAGTGGAATTGTCCTATTTGCAACATATATTTGATAGAATGGATCGGATTTGATATGGTTATGATAATACAGTATGAAAATAATTAATTTAATGTTTTATCAAGGTTAAATGATAGCGGACTGCTCAGATGCTCAAGATATACTCGTATTCTATTTTATAGGCTAGAGACTGCGTTGGTGTTGTACTATCTGGCGTATGTTAACCATGACGTCTCTCTGCCCACATTGGAGACCTCTCCTTTTGTGAGTCTCACTTCTCGCCTGCTCCCCTTCTCTCCTCCACAGCCAGGATGTTAAGATGCCCATCCACAGTCTCCGCCCTACCCTGCTCTGTCTTACCCTCTGGCCCCTGTGGAGCCTCCTGACGCCCGCCCTCTGCCACCCTCAACACAGCCCCTGCAGACTGGTAAGAGCTAAACTTCTTGGACAAGCTTATTAGAATGATGAAGGAATAAATATATCTCATTAGAAAATACAATAAAAGAACAGGTAAAGAAATTCTCTTTGAATGATGAACTTCAGAGCTTGTGGTTCTCAGTGAAAGGTGTGAAATAGTGCCTTAGATGACATTTGCATACACAGGGTTGAGGGAAAAGATGGCATACGTTACCACAAAGATGATGCTATCGTGGAAACTGCTGCTACTGCTGGTTCTCAGTGGTGTAAAGTACTGAGGTCAAAATACTTGAAAGTACTACTTAAGTAGTTTTTTGGGGTCTGTACTTTACTATTTATATTTTGACAACTTTTACTTTTACATTTTCCCTGACACCAAAAAGTACTTGTTACATTTAGAATGCTCCGGCAGGACAGAATTATTGTCCAAAAAGTACTCATTACATTTAGAATGCTCCGACAGGACAGAATTATTGTCCAAAAAGTACTCGTTACATTTAGAATGCTCCGACAGGACAGAATTATTGTCCAAAAAGTACTTGTTACATTTAGAATGCTCCGACAGGACAGAATTATTGTCCAATTCATGCCCCTATCAATATAACACATTGTAATTCCTACTGTTTCTGATCGAGGCGGACTCACTAAACACAAGTACTGCGTCTGTCTGTAAAAAAAAGAAAGCCATGCCGTCTGGTTTGCTTAGTTCAATAGCATTTACATATACTTGACAATTGAGTACTTTTTCCACCACTGTACTTAAGTACATTTAAAACCAGATACTTTGAGACTTTTCATTTTAAATTGAACCTTTAATTAACTAGGCAAGTCAGTTAAGAACAAATTCTTATTTACAATGAAGTCCTACACCGGCCAAACTTGGAAGATGCTGGGCCAATTGTGCGCCGCCTTATGGGACTCCCAATCACGGCCGGTTTTACTCAAGTAGTATTTTACTGGGTGCCTGTCACTTTTACTTGAGTCATTTTCTATTAAGGTATCTTTACTTTTACTCAAGTATGACAAATAGGTAATTTTTCCAGCACTGCTGGTTCTCAGAGTTTCAATTCCTGCGTACATTAAATGCTTTTATACCCTCGTATACTTTCTGGTATGGTATAAGTATTTTTTTCCTATGCTGTTGAAAGTATTTCATAGTATAAAATAAAGTATTTTAAATTATTTGATATTGTATTTCTCTTGCATACGCTTAATATCTCTCTCTTTTTCATTACAGAACCAAAAGACTGCTTTTTGTAGCGACAGCGAGCTCTCATCTGTGCCGGAGGGCCTACCTGACAACATAGAGGACCTCCACCTGGACCACAATCACATTCAGACGCTACAAGATGACTCACTCTCCCGCTACATCTCCCTACGTACTCTTAGCTGTGCAGACAACCGCTTGGAGACAGTGGGGTCAAAGATCTTTCACAACTCTCCTCATCTAGAGAGCCTTAATCTAGCTGCCAATAAGCTTCACGTTGGATACCAGCAAACTAGCCTGGCGCTGCTCACCCTGTCTAGACTCAGAGTTCTGGATCTGTCAGAAAACCAGCTTACGGACAACATGGCCTCCGTCCTCCTCCAGAACATGACGTCCCTGGAGTACCTCAACCTTTCCAGGAACCTCCTGCTGAGGCTGGATGAAAGCTCCTTCAGCAACCTCCACCAGCTCAGAGAGCTGGACTTGCAGAGGAACATGCTGGTTGAGATCGACGGGGCCTTCGACCACCTGCAAAAGCTCCAGAGACTCAACCTGGCCTTCAACTACCTGCCCTGCTTGGTGGACTTCCATATGACCCAGCTGGTGGTCCTCAACGCTAGTCACAATTTCATTGAGTGGTTCATAGCCAAACAGGAACTCAAGGAAGTATTCCAGCTGGAGACCCTGGATCTCACAAACAACAACCTCCTCTTCTTCCCCTTCCTGCCCACCCTCAGCCGCCTGAAGAACCTCCATCTGTCCCAGAACAGGGTGAGCTTCTACGAACACCTAGCGGACACTACTGCCTACCCCAACTGGACCACCAGTGTCCAGTTCTACAACCTGAGGGGCAACATGAGCAACGTCACGGCCAATTTGTGGGACGAGAGCCTGCACGGGGACATCTCCTCTCTAGACCTGCTGGATCTGAGTGGAAATCAGGTGGGCTACTTCCCCCAAGGGTTCATCAGCAAAATGCCAAGCCTGGCCAGACTCAGGATGCAGACAAACTGTCTTGAGGTCTTGAATCTAACTCTGGAAAAGCTGCCGGAGACGTTGTACGAGCTGGACGTGAGCAACAATAGGTTGACAGAGCTCCATGCCAACCAAGTTAGTTTAAGGAAGCTAGGCAACCTGAGCTATCTGAACCTGAGCCAGAATGACCTGCAGAGTCTACCTGCTCGGCTGTTCTCCTCTCTCACCAGCATCAGCTCTGTGGATATTAGCTACAACAGAGTTGGCGTATGCCCCCTTGAGGGCATGGGTGGGGATAGCCAATCAGACTGTGTCGTTTGGAGAAACATAATTTCTCTGAGACATCTCCACCTATCAGGGTGCAACCTGGGGAGGCTGCCATCATTAGCGTTCGTAGGGACGCCCTTAACACACCTGGAGCTGTCTAACAACCCAGAACTCATCATCGGGCCCAGATCAATAGTAGGCCTTAGCAGAACTTTACACCATCTAGGATTGGGAAACACTGGCCTGAGAGACTTTAATTTCTCTCCTTTCCACCACTTGACGTCTTTGAACATTTCCAGAAACTCTCTTATTCAGCTCCCTGCTTCACTGCTACGCCTGGAGCTGAGGCTGCTGGACCTGAGGGACAACAAACTGACCACCATCCCCTCAGGTCAGGCTAACGTGTTAGCCCTGAAACTCCACACTGTTTTTCTCAACGGAAACACCTTCAACTGCTGCCAGTTGGACTGGTACAGGACGTTTGAGAGGGCAAAAACTGTCACTATCATGGACCTCTCAGATATTTCATGTCAGGATCTGACCAAAAGAACACACAGAGTGGTGCTTGTAGACTCCCTAATATGTGGCGGTAGTGAGGGGGAGTCTGTGTACTGGTACATCCTGTTGTTTATCGTACCTGTTCTCTGTCTGTTTGGGATGTCTGTTATCTTCCTGCTTACTTTCAGGCCAAGACTGCTTCCCACGGCCATTAAAAAGAAATGCTGGAGTCACCTTCCCTGTGTTTTGGAAGAAAGGTCAAATAAAGAAGACGCTGACCGTGTCCAAATACCCATACTTGAGTTCTAAATAGTAGGCATTTAAAACATTTTATAGTAAGTGAAATTACAAAGAACGAGTATGCTTTAAATGCCAGAATGTTATGTTATGTTTGAGGAAGATAATCGTCTTTCCAGGCTCACGTGTGCTTGACCACAGCTGATAATGAGATAAAGGGGTGTTGTACCCAAATTAATGAATGGCGGGAATCAACGCAATTGCACATTAGATGAATCATTCTCAGGATGGACGAGCCTAGTAGGTTGATATTTTTTGCTTACTCTATTCATTTTTACTAAACAGTATGTATGTAGTACGATTAGTACACAGTATGCAGTTTTAGTAAGTAGCAGGCTAGACAAATTTCGGACACAGCCATAGTTACAAATTATAATTATGTCAGTGTGATGTTTTGCACATACAGTATCAATATTCCAAGGCAACAAAGCAAAAGAGTTTAGGTCATTAATAAAAATGTCACAGTACATGTGGTGATATCAAACATACCCTGCTAAAATATACCAGAAGGGGTAAAGAGGTGTGCTGGACCTTTGTTGTAATCTGAAGGTGCTACGTGTGGTTGGTTCACACCATCCCTGCCTCTGGGGGCCTGATGTGAGAATGTGGCTATACCATGTGTGTGTGTGTGTGTGTGTGTGTGCAGAAGTCTTGTGATGCAAACTGTTGCTAAAAGCGGCAGAGGAAACATAACATTTCCTGTTTTGTTGAGATGTGCATCAACTGCCCAGTATCTCACTCAGAGAGGACGGGTTGGCGGTTTTCACCTCAAGTCATATTTGTGAGGCTCAGCTGCAACTCTGGTCACAGGGACCGCAATTATGTTGAACTCCAGTACTACAACAAGTATGCATTTAAAATATACAATTTTGGCATTTGTATCTTGTATGTACTATGTACTATGTCAGCCCTATAGAGATATACCATGTTCTATATCTATGGTCAGTCCTATGAAGAAATATCAAGTTCTATAATGAACAAAAATATAAACAAACATGTAACAATTTCAAAGATTTTACTGAGTTACAGTTCATATAAGGCCCCTAATCTATGGATTTCACATGACTGGGAATACAGATTTGCATCTGTTGGTCACAGATACTTAAACAAAAGGTAGGGGCGTGGATCAGAAAACCAGTCAGTATCTGCTGTGACCACCATTTGCCTCATGCAGCGCAGCATCTCCTTCACATAGAGTTGATCAGGCTGTTAATTGTGACCTTTGGAATATTGTCCCACTCCGCTTCATTGGCTGTGCGAAGTTGTTGGATATTGGCGGGAACTGGAACACACTGTCGTACACGTCGATCCAGAGCATCCCAAACATGCTCAATGGGTGACGTCTGGTGAGTATAAAGGCCATGGAAGAACTGGGACATTTTCAGCTTCCAGGAATTGAGCACAGATCCTTCGACATGGTGCTGTGCATTATCATGCTGAAACATGAGGTGATGGCAGTGGATGAATGGCACAACAATGGGCCTCAGGATCTTGTCACGGTATCTCTTTGCATTCAAATTGCCATCGATAAAATGCAATTGTGTTCGTTGTCTGTAGCTTATGCCTGCCCATACCATAAACCCACCGCCACCATGGGACCCTCTGTTCACAACGTTGACATCAGCAAACCGCCATACACGTGGTCTGCGGTTTTGAGGCCGGTTGTACTGACAAATTATGGTAGAGAAATTAACATAAATTCTCTAGTAACATTCCTGCAGTCAGCATGCCAAATGTACGCTCCCTCAAAACTTGAGACATCTGTGGCATTGTGTTCTGTGACAAGCCTTTTATTGTCTCCAGCACAAGGTGCACCTGTGTAATGATCATGCTGTTTAATCAGCTTCTTGATATGCCACACTGTCAGGTGGATGGATTGATTATCTTGGCAAAGGAGAAATTCTCACTAACAGGGATGTAAACACATTTGTGCACAAAATTTGAAAGAAATAAACTTTTTGTGCGTATGGAACATTTCTGGGATGTTTTATTTCCACTCATGAAACATGAGACCCACACTTTACATGTTGAGTTTAGATTTTTGTTTAATGTATATCTACAATCAGTCCCATACACTGCCTTATTAACAGCTCTGAATATGTATTTTTTTTAAGTATTGTGCTTTTACTGTTTAAAACTGCTCTGTGACAATCACTATGCTCCATACAAATAAACCCTGCCTAAAGTGAAGCATCAATTAACATCCAATACCTTCTGAAAGAAAACATTGAAGACAAAATAGGTGACTCAGTGACTGAGGCCAAACAACTGACAGAGCCCTAAAATGGCCCCAGAACATTCTGGAGACCTTCCCAACATAGCTCAGAAAGCATTAACATCTCAGGAGACACATTCCTTCAATGGTACTTATGATAGACACTGCATGTATTGATCCACACCTCAGAATTAATGCTGAGGTGTGAGGGGTGACTATTTGTGCAGCCACAGTAGGCTACTTCTACAGCTCTGGTCATTAAAACGTGTGTGTTTGTATGTGTACCAGTGCAGTACCCTCAGAGTGGCAGGCAGGCAGTGCTGGGTGCCAGTCTGGATGTCTGTGTGGAGCTGTGGAGTGCAGAAGAACCGTGGCGTAAAGTTCAACGTAACCAGAATACCACTGTGGTAATGCTGTGGCTGTAGGTCATGGTGGTTGGAACAGAGAAACCCAGCTGGTGGGGAGGGAAGGTCTGGAGCTCTCTCTACACACGTTGGGCTGCTCTACACTCTTAGAAAATAAGGTGCTATCCAGACCTTAAAAAGGTTCTTCGGCTGTCCTCATAGGAGAACTCTTTTTGGTTCCACGTAGAACCCTTTCGGTTCCAGGTAGAACCCTTTTGGGTTCCATGTAGGACCCTTTCCACAGAGGGTTCTATATGGAACCCAAAAGGGTTCTACGTGGAACCAAAAAGGGTTCTTCTATGTGGACAGCCAAAGAACCCTTTTGGAACCCTGTTTTTTAAGAGCGTACACATAGGGTTTACTTATTGAGCTGACTTGGGATTGGTCTGTGTTTTGGTTTGTTCATTGGCTTATGTGTTAGTTTGTTCATTAAAAAGACATGTAAAATGGCCTGCTCCTGATGAAAGAGGTGTACTTTCACAACTCACAGCGTGACTTCCAAAGTGATATATGATGTAGTAAACCAGTAATGATGCATTGCCACTGAACTCAATCTCATAAAAACATACAACCATTTTTTTTTTCTTGAAGTTCAGTCCTTGAGCTGATCTGTATTATGTCATGTTTCATGTTCTGTGTGGACACCAGGAAGAGTAGCTGCTGCTTTCACAACAGCTAATGGGGATATTAATAACATTTCAAAATACCAAATACCATTTCAAAATAGACCTATATATGGAAGCAGTGGTGGAAAAAGTACCCAATAGTCATACTTGAGTAAAAGTAAATACCTTAATAGAAAATTACTCAAGTAAAAGTGAGTCACCCAGTAAAATACTACTTGACAAAAATTCATTAGGCCCTTTAAATATACTTAAGTATCAAAAGTAAATGTAATTGCTCAAATATTGGGTCACTTAGAAATTGTTTTTGAAAGAAAATAACATAAAATATTGTAAATGACTATTGTAGCTGGAAACTGCAGATTTTTTATGGAATATCTACATAGGCGTACAGAGGCCCATTATCAGCAACCATCACTCATTTGTCCCAATGGCACGTTGTGTTAGCTAATCCAAGTTTATCATTTTAAAAGGCTAATTGATAATTAGAAACCCCTTTTTTTTAAGATCTCGTACAACGCTGTGTACTATACCCTTCACAGAACAAATTGACAAAAAAACAAATTCTTTCAAAAACAAGGACATTTCTAAGTGACCCCAAACTTTCGAACGGTAGTGTACATAAGTATCAAAAGAAAAATTCCTTATCTTAAGCAAAAATGCACAATTTTATTGTTTTTATTTATTAACGGATAGCCAGGGGCACACTCCAACACTGAATTGGACCATTTTCCTATCCTGCTAAGCATAAAAAAGTATTTTGGGTGTCAGGGAAAATGTATGGAGTAAAAAGTACATTATTGTATTTAGGAATGTAGTGAAGTAAAAGTAAAAGTTGTCAAAAATATAAATATTAAAGTAAAGTACAGATACCCGAAGTGGAAAGTGGCGGGCCTTGATGGCATCAGCCCAAGGGTGCTTATGGTCTGTGCTGACCAACTGTGTGGAATACTCCAGCGACACTTCAACCTTAGCCTGAGCATGAAAAGGGTCCCTGTGCTGTGGAACATCCTGCCTGGTCCCAGTGCCCAAGAAAGCGCACCCCGCTGTCCTGAATGACTTCAGACCTATAGCACTAACATCCCACACCATGAAGACCCTGGAAAGGTTGTCCTCACATCACTGGACCCCCTGCAGTTCGTATACTAGCGCAACATTGGGGTGTATGATGCTACCTTCTGCAGAGGGCCTACTCTCACCTGGACAACGCAGGTTGCACTGTTAGGGTTGTGTTTTTTTACTTCTCCAGTGCCTTCAACACCATTCAGCCCCTGCTACTGGGTGAGAAGATGAAGAGGATGAAAGTGGAAGCACCCTTAGTCTCCTGGGTTACGGACTACCTGACTGGTAGGCCACAATTTGTGCGACTACAGAGCTGTGTGTCAGAACGGGCAGTGAGCAACACAGGGGCCCCCCAGGGAACGGTCCTGTCCCCCTTCCTGTTCATCCTCTACACCTCGGACTTCAGATATAGCTCTGAAACATGCCACAGAAGTTGTCAGATGACTCCGCAATTGTAGGGTACATCAGGGGTGGGCAGGAGGAGTTGTACAGGAGCACAATCAATTACTTTGTGGTGTGGTGTGAGCAGAACCACCTTCAGCTCAACATCAGCAAAACAAAGGAGATGGTGGTGGACTTCAGGAGAACCAAGGCCCAACCGACTGCAGTCCCTATACAGGGGATGGATGTGGAAATGGTTGGGTCATACAAGTTCCTGGGAGTCCATATGGACAAAAGGCTGGAATGGGCTGGTAACACTGGGGCCCTGTACAAAAAGGGCCAGAGCCGACTGTACTTTCTGAGGAGGCTCAGGTCCTTCAACGTGTGCAGTAAACTACTGCATACTTTCTGCCAGTCTTTTTGCAATGGTGTGCTGGGGCGCCAACATAAAGGCCGGTGATGCTTCTCTGGTAAATAAGCTGATCATGAAGGCTAGCTCTGTTCTGGGGATTAGCCTTGACACCCTAGAGGAGGTGGTGGAGAGACGGATCCTGGCCAAACTGCTGGCCATCATGGACAACGTCACCCACCCTCTGCACGCTATGGTTATGATGCAGAGGAGCACTTTCAGTCACAGACTGATCCCACCACGGTGTGCCAGAGAGTGCTACGGGAGGTCCTTCCTGCCGGCGGCTATTAGCCTATTTAATGCCTCACCGGGAAGCCGTGCCATCGGCAACATAGACCTGGAACTGTTGGCGTGTTAGGACCTAGTTTACAGTTGATGTCGTAAGTTTACATACACTTATGTTTAAGTCATTAAAACTCATTTTTTAACCACTCCACAGATTTCATGATAACAAACTATAGTTTTGGCAAGTCGGTTAGGACATCTACTTGGTGCATGACACAAGTAATTCTTCAAACAATTGTTTACAGACAGATTATTTAACTTGCATTGTCACATAATTCACTATATCACAATTCCAGTGTGTCAGAAGTTTACATACACTAAGTTGACTGTGTCTTTAAACAGCTTGGAAAATTCCAGAAAATTATGTCATGGCTTTAGAAGCTTAGGTAATTTACATAATGTGAGTCAATTGGAGGTATACCTGTGGATGTATTTCAAGACCTAACTTCAAACTCAGTGCCTCTTTGCTCGACATCATGGGAAAATCAAAAGAAATCAGCCAGGACCTCCCCAAAAAATGTGTAGACCTCCACAAGTCTGGTTCATCCTTGGGAGCAATTTACAAACATCTGAAGGTAACACGTTCATCTGTACAAACAATAGTACTCAAGTATTAAAAACATGGGATCATACCGCCGTCATACCGCTCAGGAAGAAGACGCGTTCTGTCTCCTAGAGATGAACGTACTTTGGTGCTAAAAGTGTAAATCAATCCCAGAACAACAGCAAAGGACCTTGTGAAGATTCTGGAGGAAACGGGTACAAAAGTATCTATATCCACAGTAAAACAAGTCCTATATCGACATAACCTGAAAGGCCGCTCAGCAAGGAAGAAGCCACTGCTCCAAAACGACCATACAAAAGCCAGACTATGGTTTGCAACTGCACATGGGACAAATATCATACTTTTTGGAGAAATGTCCTCTGGTCTGATGAAACAAAAATAGAACTGTTTGGCCATAATGACCATCTTTATGTTTGGAGGAAAAAGGGGGAGGCTTGCAAGCCGAAGAACACCATCCCAACAGTGAAGCACGGGGGTGGCAGCATCATGTTGTGGGGGTGCTTTGCTGCAGGAGGGACTGGTGCACTTCACAAAATAGATGGCATCATGAGGAAGGAAAATTATGTGGATATATTTAAGCAACATCTCAAGACATCAGTCAGGAAGTTAAAGCTTGGTCGCAAATGGGTCTTCCAAATGGACAATGACCCCAAGCACACTTCCAAAGTTGTGGCAAAATGGCTTAAGGACAACAAAGTCAAGGTATTGGAGTGGCCATCACAAAGCCCTGACCTCAATCCTATAGAACATTTGTGGGCAGAACTTAAAAAGTGTGTGCGAGCAAGGAGGCCTACAAACCTGACTCAGTTACACCAGTTCTGTCAGGAGGAATGGGCCAAAATTCACCCAACTTATTGTGGGAAGCTTGTGGAAGGCTACCCGAAACGTTTGACTCAAGTTAAACAATTTAAAGGCAATGCTACCAAATACTAATTGAGTGTATGTAAACTTCTGACCCACTGGGAATGTGATGAAAGAAATAAAAGCTGAAATAAATCAATCTCTCTACTTTTATTCTGACATTTCACATTCTTAAAATAAAGTGAGGATCCTAACTGACCTAAGACAGGGAATTTTCACTAGGATGTCAGGACTTGTGAAAAACTGAGTTTAAATGTATTTGGCTAAGGTGTACAGTATGTAAACAGTTGTTCAACTGACTAGGTATCCCCCTTTCCCTGTAAGTCGGCCTTAGGTATTGGTGTATTTCAGCCTTAGTTATACAAATAAAATTAAAGAAATCCCTGAATTTTTTTGGGGGGGAAAAATAAAGTTCAAGGCCAGATGATACTTAGAAATGACATACTAAAGATTCTAAAGATTCATATAATCTTAATAAGTTGCATGTGTTGTAAGTAGTGGTGCCAAATAGTAATGCATACCCACGGAGAACTTCTTGACAGCTTTCTAATGGGTCAAGAAGGAAAACGATATGCCACATGTAGTGTCAATTTAATGACAGGAGTTTGCTCCTCTCTTCAGATGTCTTCTCCAGTCGATGATACTTTTGTGTATCCTCCTGGTCGCTAGTGCGGAAGGCTTTTAAACCCCCCCCCCCCCCCCTTTGAATCAGCTGTTGTTTTCTCAAAGGAGAAAAGCATGTAAACATTTTAAAACGATACGCTACTTATTCTGTAAACTGTCTCACAACTAGCTACACTTGTTCTTACTACACATGATTAAATGCTACTGGAGAAGGAGAATCACTTCATAGAAGCGCATTCGCTACTCTCCTCTCCTCCCTGTTACATGGGCCTCTCTCCTCCCTGTTACATGGGCCTCTCTCCTCCCTGTTACATGGGCCTCTCTCCTCCCTGTTACATGGGCCTCTCTCCTCCCTGTTACATGGGCCTCTCTCCTCCCTGTTACATGGCCCTCTCTCCTCCCTGTTACATGTACATGGGCCTCTCTCCTCCCTGTTACATGGGCCTCTCTCCTCCCTGTTACATGGCCCTCTCTCCTCCCTGTTACATGGCCCTCTCTCCTCCCTGTTACATGGCCCTCTCTCCTCCCTGTTACATGGCCCTCTCTCCTCCCTGTTACATGGCCCTCTCTCCTCCCTGTTACATGGCCCTCTCTCCTCCCTGTTACATGGCCCTCTCTCCTCCCTGTTACATGGCCCTCTCTCCTCCCTGTTACATGGCCCTCTCTCCTCCCTGTTACATGGCCCTCTCTCCTCCAATCGATTACCTTTAGAATAATCATTTGCTGGATGCTTATATTTGTCCTGTTTCACAGATGTACAAGTCTGTATTGATGTGAACTGGAAATGTTTTTGTTTTGTTGCCTATCAATAACTCCCCAAGACACCCGCAGACAGTGGGACCACGGCCAGGTTCTGCCATTATCAATAACTCCCCAAGACACTCGCAGACAGTGGGACCACGGCCAGGTTCTGCCATTATCAATAACTCCCCAAGACACCCGCAGACAGTGGGACCAAGGCCAGGTTCTGCCATTATCAATAACTCCCCAAGACACCCGCAGACAGTGGGACCACGGCTAGGTTCTGCCATTATCAACGACGACCCTGGAGTATTTAGGGATAAAGGCCCAGTGCAGTAAAAAAAACTAGATTTTCCTGTTTTATACACATGGAGGTTGGAATAATACTGTGAAAATGATGCCAGCCTGTTTTGGTTGGATGGAATTTTGGCCTGCCTGGTCCCACCTCTGTACTAAGAAGCAATTATTTTTTGGAACAATTTTAATTGAAAACAATTACAGTAAGGTACTTAATTGTTACCCAGAAATGAGGGCACATAAACAGATTCTTCACCTTGTCAGCTCGGGGATTCAAACTAGCGACCTTTCAGTTAATGGCCCAACGCTCTAACCACTAGGCCACTTGCCGCCCCACCTACCTTTGATCTTTTTAAAAGGGGGAGAGGACGGAGGAAGACACGAGGAGTCGTGCAAAATCAATTGAGAATCTCTCTTGGTCCTCTCCATAGGGTTCTCACAAGGCAGCCACAACATGGTCCTCATAGAGCCTGCCATCCAGTGGCAACACAGAGGAATGACTCCGCCACATAAAAGTTATACGTTATTAATAATACAAACAAGACATGGTCAAGCAAAATGTTCATATTTTAATACCATACTGTATATACTATGATTACAGTTAAACAAGAATAACAATAAGCAATTACATACTTTAACCTCCCCAATAAACTGGATAAAAGATGGCGCCGGGAGTCAGGGAAGCCGTTTTACGACCGACCGACCGACCGACCGGTCAAGGCTCATCCCCAGGACAGAGCTAGCCTTCCTGATCAGATTATTTACCCGAGACACTGCTCACCATGATGAACTGGACCAGGAAGTAAACAAGACAGAACACGCCCGCCTCTGAGTCAGTCAATCCAATAGTAACAATGCAATAAACTCACCTCATCAGCAAGGACCTCAGATGTTGCAGTCAAAACAAAGGCAGAGAGAGAGAGAGGCAGAGAGAGAGAGAGGGAGGCAGAGAGAGAGATTGAGAGGCAGAGAGAGAGAGACAGGGAGGCAGAGAGAGAGAGAGAGGCAGAGAGAGAGAGAGGGAGGCAGAGAGAGAGATAGAGAGAGAGAGAGATGGGGAGAGGGAGGCAGCGAGAGAGAGAGAGAGAGAGAGAGAGAGAGAGAGAGGCAGAGAAAGAGAGAGAGGGAGGCAGAGAGAGAGAGAGGGAGGCAGAGAGAGAGAGAGAGAGGGAGAGGGAGGCAGAGAGAGAGAGAGAGAGAGAGAGAGAGGGAGGCAGAGAGAGAGAGAGAGAGGGAGGCAGAGAGAGAGAGAGAGAGAGAGAGAGAGAGAGAGAGAGAGAGAGAGAGAGAGAGAGAGAGAGAGAGAGAGAGAGAGAGAGAGAGAGAGAGAGAGAGAGAGAGAGAGAGAGAGAGAGAGAGAGAGAGAGAGAGAGAGAGCGAGAGAGAGAGAGAGAGAGCGAGAGAGAGCGAGAGAGAGAGAGAGAGAGAGAGAGAGAGAGAGAGAGAGAGAGAGACACACAATTAGACCCAACCAAATCATGAGAAAATAAAAAGATAATTACTTGACACATTGGAAAGAATGTATAATAAAACAGAGTAAACTAGAATAATTCCCTAAACAGAGAGAACACAGTGACAGAATACCTGAAACAAAGGAAATATTTGACTATGTACAGACTCAGTGAGCATCGCCTTGCTATTGAGAAAGGCCGCCGTAGGCAGACCTGGCTCTCAAGAGAAGACAGGCTATGTGCACACAAAAAAAATGTTATGCAATTAAAATAAACAAAAATGCCTTTTCTTATGCGGAAAAAGTTAGTTAACATAAAATGGCTAAAATTGGAATTAGGTACCAAAACAGGTGCAAATGATTAGAAAACATTAGAGAGCCAGCCTTCCATAAAGATAAGAACATTGGTCTGGTTTGGTCTTAACCATATGGGTGTGTGGTAAAACATCATTCAAAGATCTAAAGACCTACCTGAGGCCCTCAGAAGAAAGATTAATGATGCCCATGAGTCTGGGAGGAGTTACAGTCTGGGAGGAGTTACAGTCTGGGAGGAGTTACAAATCCATTTCCAAGCAATTCGAAGTATATCATTCCACTGTCCGACGGCTCATCTACAAGTAGAGAACATTTCAGACCATCAAGGATCTACAGGCCTCTCTTGCCACAATCAATGTCAAAGTGCATGAGTCAACTGTCAGAAAAATACTGCACAAACTTGGCCTACATGGGAGGTCAGGAAGGAAAAAGCCTCTGCTCTCAAAAAATTATATCAAGACACGACTGACGTTTGCCAGACAACACCTAGGTAAAGACCAAAACTACTGGAACAATGTGCTCTGGACATTATGGCATTATGGTTTGGGGCTGCTTTGCTGCCTCAGGGCCAACTTGCCATCATTTACTCAACCATGAATTCTATATTGTACCAGAGAATTCCTGAGGAGAATGTGAGGCTATCTGTCAAAAAGCTGAATCTGAACCAAACATGGATCTTGCAACATGACAATGATCCAAAACACAAAGCCACAACAGAATGGCTCAAAAATAAGTTGTGGAAGGTTATGGAATGGCAGAGTCAAAGCCCAGATCTCAATCCTATCTAAATGCTGTGGGGAGACTTGAAGCAGGTTGTACATGAAAGAAAGCCCTGGAACATGACCCAGTTGAAGAAGTACAGTAAAGAAGAGTGGGCAGAAATTCCTCCCAGTCGATGTAAGAGACTGATAGACAGTTACAAGAAACATCTACATGAAGTTATTTCATCCAAAGGGGGAAACAACAGCTATTGAAGCTAGGGCTGGACTTACTTTTTCCGCACTATGGAATTGCATTTCTGTTTACTTTTTATGAATAAATGAATAAATGATTGTATAAATATGAAGTATAATCTTTCAGTGTAATTTGTTATATTAGGTTACCTTTATCTGTCAATAGTGTTGAAGTGAAGATTACATATCCATCTGTCCAAATATGTGAGAGAAAAAAAAAAGAAGAACTTTCCAGGGGGTGTACCTACTTTTTCACATGACTGTATATTTAAACCAAAAAAGCATGCTGGTACAGTAGTTGACCATTTGGATAAGAGACCGAACCTACGTCATGCTGGGGTCAGGGGGTCATGGAGGGTTGTGGGCAGGGACAGGTAGAGCCTGTCTGAAATGCCACCCTATTCCGCTAGGGCTCAGGTCAAAAGTAGTGCACCATTTCAGATACACTCGGATAGAAGTCATGTGTGGTCACATGGTGGTGGGGGTGTCGTGGGGTCAGAGGTCAGGGTACGTACGTGGGTGCTGCTGACTCCCTCCAGGAGCAGCCTGGTGATCTCAGCCTGTCTGACAAACTCACTCTGGGTCATCCGCAGGTCCTGCTCCGCCTGGGGGATGGACACCACATCACACACACGCCACACAGCAACACGCAGACCCATCACACACATGCCACACAGCAACACGCAGACCCATCACACACACGCCACACAGAAACACGCAGACCCATCACACACAACCACACAGCAACACGCGGACCCATCACACACAACCACACAGCAACATACCTTTCAGGGATGGAAAGGGTGTAAATAACCATAATTAAAGGTAGAGTATGTGTTATAACAGTTGAGTGTGCATCATCATGAACCATAGGCATTGTTTTTTATTTAACCTTTATAGGGCTTAGAGAGAGGGGGGGGGGGGGGGGGCAGAGAGAGAGAGGGCAGAGAGAGGGCTGGGAGAGAGAGAGAGGGCAGAGAGAGGGCAGAGAGAGGGCAGAGAGAGGGCAGAGAGAGAGGGCTTGGAGAGAGAGAGAGAGAGAGAGAGAGAGAGAGAGAGAGAGAGAGAGAGAGAGAGAGAGGGGGCAGAGAGAGAGAGAGAGGACAGAGAGAGAGAGAGAGGGCAGAGAGAGGGCTGGGAGAGAGAGAGAGGACAGAGAGAGAGAGAGGGCAGAGAGAGAGAGAGAGAGAGAGAGGGCAGAGAGAAAGAGAGAGGGCAGAGAGAGAGAAAGGGCAGAGAGAGAGAGAGAGAGAGACTAATTGACAAACAACCAAACCATAACAAAGGCAAAGTCTTCTCATTCTTTGTTGATTTCAAAAAAGCCTTCAACTCAATTTGGCATGAGGGCCTGCTATACAAATTGATGGAAAGTGGTGTTGGGGGAAAAACACACAACATTATAAAATCCATGTACACAACAACAAGTGTGAGGTTAAATTTGGCAAATAAACACACGCTTTTCTGCCAGACCTGGGCCCTGACAGTAAATCTCAGTAAGACCAAAATAATGGTGTTCCAAAAAAGGTCCAGTTGCCAGGACCACAAATACAAATTCCATCTAGACACTGTTGCCCTGAGCTCACAAAAAAACTATACGTACCTTGGCCATCAGCTACAGAGAGATGAACCTGGAGAAGAGTCCCCTAAGCAAGCTGGTCCTGGGCTTTGTTCACAAACACAAACACACCACACAGAGCCCCAGGACAACAAAAAGATTATTACTTGACACATTGGAAAGAATTAACAAAAAAACAGAGCAAACTAGAATGGTATTTGGCCCTAAACAGAGAGAACACAGTGGCAGAATACCTGACTAAACTTAGGCCGCCGTAGGCAGACCTGGCTCTCAAGAGAAGACAGGCTATGTGCACACTGCCCACAAAATGAGTTGGAAACTGAGCTGCACTTCCTAACCTCCTGCAAAATGTACGACCATATTAGAGACACATATTTCTCTCAGATTACACAGATCAAGAAAGAATTAAAAAACAAACCCAACTTTGATAAACTCCCATATCTACTGGTGAAATACCACAGTGTGCATCACAGTAGCAAGATTAGTGACCTGTTGTCACAAGAAAAGGACAACCAGTGAAGAACAAACACCATGTAAATACAACCCATATTTATGTTTATTTATTTTCCTATTTGTACTTTAACTATTTGCACATCATTACAACACTGTATATATAAATAATAATAATTAGAAATGCCTTTATTCTTTTGGAACTTCTGTGAGTGTAATGTTTACTGTTAATATTTATTGTTCATTTCACTTTTGTTTATTACTAACCTACTATCTCTAGACTGTCCACAGCCAACACATACTAGCCTACTATCTCTAGACTGTCCACAGCCAACACATACTAGCCTACTATCTCTAGACTGTCCACAGCCAACACATACTAGCCTACTATCTCTAGACTGTCCACAGCCAACACATACTAGCCTACTATCTCTAGACTGTCCACAGCCAACACATACTAACCTACTATCTCTAGACTGTCCACAGCCAACACATACTAGCCTACTATCTCTAGACTGTCCACAGCCAACACATACTAGTCTTAGACTGTGTGTGTGTTTACATCCCAATAGACAGACACTGTTTGTGTTCTGTTGTATTGTGCCGTATGTTG
This sequence comes from Thymallus thymallus, assembly GCA_023634145.1. Lineage (NCBI taxonomy): Eukaryota > Metazoa > Chordata > Actinopteri > Salmoniformes > Salmonidae > Thymallus > Thymallus thymallus. The sequence goes on along the minus strand of CM042417.1, from coordinate 4,037,438 downwards.
GTTCACTAGCATTCACAGATCTTATATCAACTGTACTACGACCACATGACAGTTTAACAACAAACGCCAAGCTGCCTTCTCTTGCTTTTGTCTTCAGACAGCTGTACCAACATATTGCAGGGCCTCCTACACTACAAAGAGCAGCACATTATGCTAGGCTAAATGTAGCTTTAGTTTGGCTGGCTAAATGTAGCTTTAGTTTGGCTGGCTAAATGTAGCTTTAGTTTGGCTGGCTAAATGTAGCTTTAGTTTGGCTGGCTAAATGTAGCTTTAGTTTGGCTGACTAAATGTAGCTTTAGTTTGGCTGGTTACGTTAGAGGCAATCTGGGACTGACAACATTGGTTAAATTTTTTAAGCTCCATCCCTCATCTACTTACTAAAAAGGTTTGAGGGTCTGTGGCGGGTGCAATGTGCTCATCTTTGTACTGCATGTGCGGAGGCTGTCTGTTGCAACAGTCAACGGCTTAATCCTCTGACGGATGTGGTCAGTCAGTCAGTCTTGTTATCAACAAGGCTTACAGGGAACTGCAGCCACAGCTAATAGCTAGTGCTAGCTAGGTACCAAAGGGTGGACAACAAGAGAAGGCAGACCTACACAGTCACACCATCTGATAGGGACACTGTTACATGGGCCTTATACCTGATATACTATAGTAGAATAACCGATAGGGACACTATGTTACATGGGCCTTATACCTGATATACTATAGTAGAATAACTGATAGGGACACTGTTACATGGGCCTTATACCTGATATACTATAGTAGAATAACTGATAGGGACACTGTTACATGGGCCTTATACCTGATATACTATAGTAGAATAACTGATAGGGACACTATGTTACATGGGCCTTATACCTGATATACTATAGTAGAATAACTGATAGGGACACTGTTACATGGGCCTTATACCTGATATACTATAGTAGAATAACTGATAGGGACACTATGTTACATGGGCCTTATACCTGATATACTATAGTAGAATAACTGATAGGGACACTGTTACATGGGCCTTATACCTGATATACTATAGTAGAATAACTGATAGGGACACTGTTACATGGGCCTTATACCTGATATACTATAGTAGAATAACTGATAGGGACACTGTTACATGGGCCTTATACCTGATATACTATAGTAGAATAACTGATAGGGACACTATGTTACATGGGCCTTATACCTGATATACTATAGTAGAATAACAATGTTTCAAGCAGTTATAGTTTGACACATCCAGTTCTCTTGTATAATAGGCTAGGCCTGAGTACTGTAAAGTACTATATTATATTGTAGTACTATATTGTACCTGGTAGAAGTTAGTTAGCGTTAACCTATAAGCCTAAACTAAGTATTCCACTATAGTTTTAATTATACAGGCCAACTTATGCATTCACCTTGATGAAAAGGCAACCAACCTTCAGCCAGGTGACATGCAGAAGACTGAACATGTAGCAAGAAAGAGACGACATGACAAGAGAGGAGGACAGGAGAGGAGTTGAAGGGCTAGACAGGAAGACAGGACAGGAGTTGAAGGGCTAGACAGGAAGACAGGAGAGGAGTTGAAGGGCTAGACAGGAAGACAGGAGAGGAGTTGAAGGGCTAGACAGGAAGACAGGAGAGGAGTTGAAGGGCTAGACAGGAAGACAGGAGAGGAGTTGAAGGGATAGACAGGAAGACAGGAGAGGAGTTGAAGGGCTAGACAGGAAGACAGGAGAGGAGTTGAAGGGATAGACAGGAAGACAGGAGAGGAGTTGAAGGGCTAGACAGGAAGACAGGAGAGGAGTTGAAGGGCTAGACAGGAAGACAGGAGAGGAGTTGAAGGGCTAGACAGGAAGACAGGAGAGGAGTTGAAGGGCTAGACAGGAAGACAGGACAGGAGTTGAAGGGCTAGACAGGAAGACAGGAGAGGAGTTGAAGGGCTAGACAGGAAGACAGGACAGGAGTTGAAGGGCTAGACAGGAAGACAGGAGAGGAGTTGAAGGGCTAGACAGGAAGACAGGAGAGGGAAAAATAGATGGTGGACAGAGAGAGACAGATGAGTTCCAGAGAAATAGGAAGTGTCCGTTCTCCTAGCGAGTCATGTGACAGTGTGTTGGTCATGAGGGGGAATGGTTCAATTGTTTACGCAAGGCCACAAGTTGTGTCAGTCTAATGACTGTTGTGTCTGGAGACTGAACAGACAATGCCTAAATCATTTTCAGCATACAGTGTCTCTTGACAAGTTTCTTATGTTGTATTTAGAATCTATTAACAAACTTTGTCCTATATTACCACCCATTGTATGTGTGTACATGTTGAAACAAAAGGGACAGTTAATAGGCTACTCACCACTGCTCTAGTGTCAGCCACTCTGGCTTTCTTTAGCAGGCTTTTTGCCGCATCCAGATTCAAACGCTTCACCTGCAAAAACGTACGTTCTTTCTGCACAAAACACAGACAACAATCAATGACAGATACTTTCCCTAATCCCTGTTAGCAATCTAACAAAGCATGTTCTTGGAACAGATGAGGGGACCATGTGGTGCTATGCGGTCGTTCAGGAGAAAGACTCACCAGGATGGTTTTAAAGTCTCCGTCTCGCCACATTTAATAAGAGCGTTTCCTGTAGGGACAGGAAGTACACACGGAGTCATTTAGCAGACACTCTTTTTCAGAGCCACTTACCAGACTCTCTTATCCAGTGTGACTTGCAGAAGTGAGTCATACATTTTCTTACTTTTTCGAACTGGTCCCCCATGAGAATCGAACCCACAACCCTGGCGTTGCACGCGCCATGCTCTACCAACGGAGCACACTAGAAAACCAAACAGAAGAAAATGTACTGAAACGTTCAGCTACGGGGACTAACAAATGTTTTACTACAGTATGCACTATGAATGCAACCTTGATAAGGGAAGGAACAATATTCAGGACATTTTTTTATATAATCCACACAGTATGTTTGTGAATCAAAGCATCTCTACGGGTTCAACTAACTTACCATAGGTTGTTCCAGGGCCAAACTCACTCCCTGACTCGATCATGGACTGGCCAAGCATCTCGTGGTTGTTCATCTGCGGGTTGGCTTTCTTCTCCAGTTTCTCGTACAGACATTCCTCTATTCTGACATCTGAAAAGATACTGAGGAAAAGTCAATGAGAGAGAAAGGAGTCACGAGGAAGCAGGACTGAGGAGCCACTTTGTGCCGAATTACCTGGCAGAAAGACAACAGGAACAACACACAGGTTACCCAGGCATATCCAGTCTGCTATCTAGCTTAGTCAACCTTCAACAACATTTATGGGGAGTCAAAGAGCTTTATCAAAATACACTGACCAGGTCTATACTATGTATATACTGTATTCTATTATATTATACTGTTTCTTAGTCTATGCCCAGTTATTGTTCGTACAAATATTTACAGTATATATTCTTAATTCCATTCCTTTACTTTAGATGAGTGTGTATTGTGTGTATTCGTTAGATATTACTTGTTAGATATTACTGCACTGCTGGAGCTAGAAACAAGCAACTATGTGACTACCTGCTGAGTACAACCCGAATAGCCCTTACAACAAGCAGGAGAAGGTGTGCTTCGGTTGTAAGTGTGCTTGTATAGATCAGCTGTTGTGGTGTGTGTCCTTAGGCCTGCAGCAGACTGAGCTATGCAGCACCACGGCGTGAACTCCTAGGAGGGTCCACAGCTGAGCTAACAGGTGCATGGACACCCAACTATTATTTAACAGTCAACCCTCATACAGGGTGTGGCTGCTTTGAGGAATTGGCCATATACTGTATAGCCTAGGCTTAGAATGTAAAGGATTATGCACATCCAAATTGTGGCACAAAAGCTGGACAAAATGTAGCCTATAGGCTAAGAAGGGGCTAACCAGTTACTGTTTCTGTTTACTAAGGAGGAACTTGGCCCAACAACAAACCGTCATTCTACAACACGTTTCATGGGAACCGGTCAAAGGTTACATTATTATCCCAGATGTTTACTTCCATGACCATGTAACATATAGCCTATGTCTCAGTATTCAAAGATAAATGATCATGTTAAAGTAAACAAAAGCACTGTTTACTCTCTTCTGCTTTGTTAACATTCAGAGAGACCTAATGTGCAGCTGACTGAAGCCAAGACATTATAGATATACTACAGTATTAGACAGACACCATACTAGACCATAGCATCCTTCTGGACCATGACAGCATCATATTTTAATGCTATTTCAGGACGTTCAACTGTGACTTTTTATGGGGCTGTAAATGGATATTTCACAATGCCATTGAATATCCAGCAAGTTCATGAACTGACTGGAACTGAATGGACAAGCATGTCTCCCTAGTTAGGACTTACAGGCACCAGGCAGGGTATATTGACATCAGTGAGTGCAGTCCTCTGTCTGCTTCATGATTCTCTCCGTGTTTTGCTCGGTGCATTCTGCCCTGCACAGAAGGTTCTCCAGATGAGCGTCCAACTCAGTCTTCTCAGGATGCCCGAGTTTTTCCTCAGTAAACTGAAGATAAAATAAAAGGCTGATTAGTGGCTACAAACTGACAAAAGTCAGTTGTCGAACTGTGTTACATGTAGCTCAATTAAAGTGAAGCTTCAACGCCCTGCATCTTTCCATTTCCCCCCGATTTTGTTTAGTGACTGGCTTCAATATATTTACGTTAGTCATCAAAATAAAGTTGTTGCTAGAGTGATGAAGACCTTCTCTCTTTATGGGCAAGCTGTCGTTTCTCAAAAAATATTAAATAAACCACTAACTTTCACTTTGTTTACCGCCAGACTATCATGCGTCAGATCTGCACTGAGGCGTGGACAAGAGTATATGTTCTACCCTGTTACAGCCTACTGGACTCCAAGATAGAGCCGATATATCTCAAATGTTCTTTGTTAGTCTGTTAAAGTGTATCAAAGAAGCAGTAATTACACAAACAAACGTACATTTGCTTTATTCAAAAATGTGGCTGTAAACTTACATGAACCGCACGACTGAATAAAGTACCGGCGTCTGTAGCTAACCTTTTGACGTTCAAATCCATGTTTACTTGTAGATTCAAAATACACTTTGTGCTCGAAAGCAGTCCAATTACTTATCCATACAGGGGAATGGTTAACTAATCAATATTTTTCCAACGTTTTTCGTGGTTTGATTTTGAAGAAAAAAAAGCAGCTGAAAGTTGACTCTCATTTTAGGGAGTTAAATCTGCTTGAAAATCTATTGTATTGAATACTTATCTAATCAAGATATTAGTGTTGAATTTTTTACAAATGTTAGAATTTTTCTTCCACTTTGTATTTTGTGTAGATTATTGACAAAAAGGCACTTTATCTAACTCAATTACTTTTTCAATTACGTATCCTTGCACAGCACTGGTACCCCGTGTGTACAGCCAAGTTATTGTTACTCATTGTATATTTATTATTACGTGTTATTACTTTTCTATTATTTCTCTACTTTCTCTCTGCATTGTGGGAAGGATCTGTAAGTAAACATTTCACTGTTCGTTTCCACCTGTTGTTTACGAAGCATGTGATGAATAAAATTTGATTTTATTTGGTCAGCATGGGCTCACCACTTTAACTGCTGCTCAAGACAATTGCAGTAATCACTTCCACCTAAAGTGTTCAAAAGTGACATGCATAGACTGGATAATAGGCTTCAATCTTCACTGTGAAGTAGAGATCCTTGGGAAAAATGACACGTTGGCTGTAGAATTCAGAGTGCGATCTGTTTCTCATTGTGAGTCGGGCCGGGCTGTGGGCGGAGTCTCTTCTAGATGGGCGGGGTATCCTCGCTTTGACACACTGGCTGAGCAGAGGCCTTCCGCCCGGTGACTGTCGCTATGGCCGTCTCCAGGGAGACAGGAAAGGGAAGCTCCACTACTAGAGCTGGGCGATATGGACAAATGCCACAATTTATGTGATAATATATAGAACGATAAGTTTATAAATGTTTTTTTTACTATGCTTTAAACTGCTACTACTAGTCTGATTGTTGTAGCCATCGATTGTCCCATTAACAATCACACATATTAGCAACGTATTTCATTACAGACTTCACATTTCTCTAGTATAGGCTACTTATCGTAATGAACGATGTCAGCAAAGTTCCCACGATAAGTGGTCGGTATGGTCCATGTTGATAAGTGGTCGGTATGGTCCATGTTGATAAGTGGTCGGTATGGTCCATGTTGATAAGTGGTCGGTATGGTCCATGTTGGTAAGTGGTCGGTATGGTTGATAGATAGATAGATAGATAGATAGATAGATAGATAGATAGATAGATAGATAGATAGATAGATAGATAGATAGATAGATAGATAGATAGATAGATAGATAGATAGATAGATAGATAGATAGATAGATAGATAGATAGGTTTGAGTTGAAATAAGACAAACTGAGAACTTGCAATAATTTAATTAACAGAAACGTAATCCTCAAAAGAGGAAGTCTCTCTCTCTCTCCCTCTGTGTGTGAAATAACAGACACAATGGTGTGGTGTGGTATGGTATGGTGTGGTATGGTATGGTGTGGTATGGTGTGGTATGGTATGGTGTGGTATGGTGTGGTATGGTATAGTCAAATTAGACATGAGCAAGTGCATTGGCAATGCTACGGATGGAGCATCCAATATGCAGGGCAAATATAAGGGCTCTCTACTCTTTTATCCTCAAAGTCCCCCAATCAAGTGCATGTATGCTGCTATGCACATGTCCTTCATCTGGTCTGACACAACTGAAATTGTCTTAGCAAGTGGGTCACTGTTTGCTCTCCTAAACGACATTGCTATGTTACTCCGTGAATCCTACCAAAGGATGGATGTGTGGGAGAAGAAGAGCCAGGACACGCGACACAGACGCCTATCTCCAATCAGAGAAACACGCTGGTGGGCTAAGGATAGTGCTTTGATGAAGGTCTTTGGATCCTTTGGAAAACCAGACCAGGGTCTCTGTGTTGAAGTACTCCTCACACGATCAGCCATACAAGGACAGCCCAAAATGAACACAACTGTTCGGGTGAAGGCAAGAGGATTTACTGAGGCTCTTCTCCGGTATGAGACAATATTGACACCTCAAATATTTTCTTCGGATATTTGAGAACATGTCACCACTATCCAAATACCTGTAGACAAGTGGGATGGACATCCATCGAATGGTTGTGGCTACACAGGAAACCCCGAAAGGCATGTCAAGAGACTTTGACACCATTAAGGCAGCTACAGACACATTTGTTCAGTTTGCAAATAAGAAGATCAAAGAACAGGATGAGGACACAGAGCTGGAGGAGGTGGAAGCCTCTCTGCCACAGAAAAGGGCAAGAAAGAAGAAAATCCTGTCTGGAGAGATGGCTCAAGATGAAGCTTTGACAGAGGCAGAGAGTGTCTATAAAGTTCAAGTCCACAATCAAATTAAGGATACAGTCACAGATAGTATCCACAGGCGATTTCTGTCTCATGGAACTCTATGTGCTGACCTAGCCCTTCTGGACCCTAGAAACTTCTCCCAAATAACATCCAATGGTCTTCCAGAGACAGGCCTTACATTTTACCTTTACATTATAGTCATTTAGCAGACGCTCTCATGCAGAGCGACTTACAGTTAGTGCATGCATGTTCATACTTTTTTCGTACTTCAAGAGCTCAGCAAATGTTTGCTTCGATTTGACAATTTGCAGTGTGAGCTGAGGAGCCTCGCTGTACAGTGGAAAAGACTGAAAGGTTCAGGATTGGAGGAATACGTGACCAGGACAGTGGATGACGGCCCTGAAGGAAATTATGATGAGGTGGAAATGATGAATAAATGCTGGTCATCCTGCAAAGAATGTCCACTGTGTTTTTACCAGATGCTGAGATGGTACAACCTGCTGACTGATGCACACCATATCCTTAGCCTTGGATACAAGTTCCTACTCACCCTCTCAGTTACCCAGGTAACTTGTGAGCGAAGGTTCTCTACCTTAAAGTATATCAAGAGCAGACTCAGGAGCACTCTCTCACAAGAACACCTAGAGGCCACCTAGTTGCAGAGAAAAGCGAGCTGTTGAGAATATTGCTCCTCCAATAAGTTAGTTGTGACATATTTCCTATAACTTGCTCACTTACCATTATTTGACTCCTACATTTCTAATGTGTCTTTTTCCTGTCTGTAATATTGCTGTCCAGTACTTTGACAGAGTGAAGCCAGCCAGACGGCCCCGAGAAGCAGTTTGTCAGCTCTCTGTTTCAGTGAGTATTGTGGATATAATAGCAGCTCTTTTTTACTCTAGGCTTTAGGTGATGTAGATCACTCATGACTCATGACTCATGACTCATGATGGCTTGTGCTGCTCTCTTACGAGTTACCTTCTATGTTTGGAGAGGTGTTCAACTATTGTTTTTTAGAAGGTGTACTACCATGACATAAAGCCAGCCAGCTGACCCTGAGCATCAGTTAGACATTTCTAGGTCTCAGTGAATATTGTGGATATTGTGGAATCTCTTTTTCACTCTAGGCTTCATGTGATGTGAGGTAATTCAATCATGACAAGTTCAGTGTGTGTTCTGTAGAAGTGTTATAACAATGTGCAGCGTTTGTGTGTTCTGCAGCCTTTTTAAAGTAGTACTGCAATAGTGATCAATGGTTGTAATGCAGCTAGGGGGTTGTATTAGGGGCCGGTCATGTGTATACGGGGGCCGGTTCTGGTGGGCCGGTCTGGATCATAGTCCAGGGCCGTTTATTACTCCCAGTCCGTCCCTGAATGGCGGCGTGCTTTACACCACTCTAGCCGATGCTTGGCATTGTGCATGGTGATTTTAGGCTTGTGTGCGGCTGTTCGGCCATGAAAACCCATTTCATGAAGCTCCTGAGGAACAGTTCTTGTGCTGAGGTTGCTTCCAGAGGCAGTTTGGAGCTCGCTAGTGAGTGTTGCAACAGAGGACAGACGATTTTTACGCGCTACGCGCTTCAGCACTTTGCGGTCCCGTTCTGTGAGCTTGTGTGGCCTACCACTTCGCGGCTGAGCCATTATTGCTCCTAGATGTTTCCACTTCACAATAACAGCACTTACAGTTGACCGGGGAAGCTCTAGCAGGGCAGAAATTTGGCAAACTGACATTCAGTTGAAGTCGGATGTTTACATACACTTAGGTTGAAGTCATTAAAACTCAATTTTCAACCACTCCACAGACTTCATGTTAACAAACTATAGTTTTGGCAAGTCGGTTAGGACATCTACTTTGTGCATGACACAAGTAATTCTTCCAACAATTGTTTACAGACAGATTATTTCACTTACAATTCACTATATCCCAATTCCAGTGGGTCAGAAGTTTACATACACTAAATTGACTGTGCCTTTAAACAGCTTGGAAAATTCCAGAAAATGATGTCATGATGGCTTTAGAAGCTTCTGATATGCTAATTGACATAATTTGAGTTAATTGGAGGTGTACCAGTGGATGTATTTCAAGGCCTACCTTCAAACTCAGTGCCTCTTTGCTCGACATCATGGGAAAATCAAAAGAAATCAGCCAAGACCTCAGAAAAAAATTTGTAGACCTCCACAAGTCTGGTTCATCCTTGGGAGCAATTTCCAAACGCCTGAAGGTACCACGTTCATCTGTACAAACAATAGTACGCAAGTATAACCACCATGGGACCACGTAGCCGTCATACCACTCAGGAAGGAGACGGGTTCTGTCTCCTAGAGATGAACGTACTTTGGTGCGAAAAGTGTAAATCAATCCCAGAACAACAGCAAAGGACCTTGTGAAGATGCTGGAGGAAACGGGTACAAAAATATCTATATCCACAGTAAAACGAGTCTTATATCAACATAACCTGAAAGGCCGCTCAGCAAGGGAGAAGCCACTGCTCCAAAATGCCATAAAATGGCCAGACTACGGTTTGCAACTGTACATGGGGACAAAGATTGTACTTTTTGGAGAAATGTCCTCTGGTCTGATGAAACAAAAATAGAACTGTTTGGCCATAATGACCATCATTATGTTTCGAGGAAAAAGGGGGAGGCTTGCAAGCCGAAGAACACCATCCCAACCGTGAAGCATGAGGGTGGCAGCATCATGTTGTGGGGGTGCTTTGCTGCAGGAGGGACTGGTGCACTTCACAAAATAGATGGCATCATGAGGAAGGAAAATTATGTGGATATATTGAAGCAACATCTCAAGACATCAGTCAGGAAGTTAAAGCTTGGTCGCAAATGGGTCTTCCAAATGGACAATGACCCCAAGCATACTTCCAAAGTTGTGGCAAAATGGCTTAAGGACAACAAAGTCAAGGTATTTGAGTGGCCATCACAAAGCCCTGACCTCAATCCTATAGAACATTTGTGGGCAGAACTGAAAAGCTTTTGCAAGCAAGGAGGTCTACAAACCTGACTCAGTTACACCAGTTCTGTCAGGAGGAATGGGCCAAAATTCACCCAACTTATTGTGGGAAGCTTGTGGAAGGCTACACGAAACATTTGACCCAAGTTAAACAATTTAAAGGCAATGTTACCAAATACTAATTGAGTGTATGTAAACCTCTGACCCACTGGGAACATAATGAAATAAATAAAAGCTTAAATAAATTATTTTCACTATTATTCTGACATTTCACATTCTTAAAATAAAGTGGTGATCCTAACTGAACTAAGACCAGGGATTTTTACTAAGATTAAATGTCAGGAATTGTGAAAACTAAAATGTATTTGGCTAAGGTGTATGTAAACTTCCGACTTCAACTGTAGGTGGCATCCTATGACAGTGCCATGTTGTAAGCCCATACTACTGCTAGTGTTTGCCTATATAGATTGCATGGCTGTAGATAGGTAAGTTGTAAGTTGTCTCTTTTTTTTGGGACAGATGGATATGTAATCTTCAATTCAACACTATTGACAGATAAAGGTAACCTAATATAACAAATTACACTGAAAGATTATACTTTGCAATCATTTATTCATAAAAAGTAAACAGAAATGCAATTCCATAGTGCGGAAAAAGTAAGTCCAGCCCTAGCTTCAATAGCTGTTGTTTCCCCCTTTGGATGAAATAACTTCATGTAGATGTTTCTTGTAACTGTCTATCAGTCTCTTACATCGACTGGGAGGAATTTCTGCCCACTCTTCTTTACTGTACTTCTTCAACTGGGTCATGTTCCAGGGCTTTCTTTCATGTACAACCTGCTTCAAGTCTCCCCACAGCATTTAGATAGGATTGAGATCTGGGCTTTGACTCTGCCATTCCATAACCTTCCACAACTTATTTTTGAGCCATTCTGTTGTGGCTTTGTGTTTTGGATCATTGTCATGTTGCAAGATCCATGTTTGGTTCATATTCAGCTTTTTGACAGATAGCCTCACATTCTCCTCAGGAATTCTCTGGTACAATATAGAATTCATGGTTGAGTAAATGATGGCAAGTTGGCCCTGAGGCAGCAAAGCAGCCCCAAACCATAATGCCATAATGTCCAGAGCACATTGTTCCAGTAGTTTTGGTCTTTACCTAGGTGTTGTCTGGCAAACGTCAGTCGTGTCTTGATATAATTTTTTGAGAGCAGAGGCTTTTTCCTTCCTGACCTCCCATGTAGGCCAAGTTTGTGCAGTATTTTTCTGACAGTTGACTCATGCACTTTGACATTGATTGTGGCAAGAGAGGCCTGTAGATCCTTGATGGTCTGAAATGTTCTCTACTTGTAGATGAGCCGTCGGACAGTGGAATGATATACTTCGAATTGCTTGGAAATGGATTTGTAACTCCTCCCAGACTCATGGGAATCAATAATCTTTCTTCTGAGGGCCTCTGGTAGGTCTTTTGATCTTGGCATGATGTTTTACCACACACCCATATGGTTAAGACCAAACCAGACCAAGTTTCTTATCTTTATGGAAGGCTGGACCCTCCTCAGTTTCTCTCTAATGATATTCAAATAATTTGCACCTGGTTTGGTGCACACACAATTTTAGCCATTTTCTGTGATGGTGTACTGACTTTTTCCGCCTAAGGAAAAGGCATTTTTAAAAGGTGTTAAATGAAATGATTAAAGTTTTGCCTATTTTATGATAGATAGATATGCGTTGCTACATTAGATACTAAATTAACATAACCGGACCAAAATATTGTTAGGGAATATGAATGATGTATTGGTGATGTCACTACATTCTATAGTAACAGACGATGTAACTTTAACCTTGCTCCTCTGTCAAAGCTGCAGCCTGATGCTAAATAATGTGTGTCAAGTGGAATTCTTGTCATGTTCTGATTAAAAGAGGAAGGATCATTGTGAATCATTTGTGAAGTAACTGAGCATGTCAACTGAAATAACACAGCATTGAAACTAAAGGAGGAAGCTTGCAAATAGAAGTTGTGTGTTGTATATAGTAAATAGGAAATTATGAACTTATCACGTAATATGAGTTGTTAGTTACAAACTACTTTTGCTACAGCTCTGAAATAGATAGATAGATAGATAGATAGATAGATAGATAGATAGATAGATAGATAGATAGATAGATAGATAGATAGATAGATAGATAGATAGATAGATAGATAGATAGATAGATAGATAGATAGATAGATAGATAGATAGATAGATAGATAGATAGATAGATAGATAGATAGATAGATAGATAGATAGATACATACATACATACATAGATAGATACATAGATAGATACATAGATAGATACATAGATAGATAGGTTTGAGTTGAAATAAGACAAACTGAGAACTTGCAATAATTTAATTAACAGAAACGTAATCCTCAAAAGAGGAAGTCTCTCTCTCCCTCTGTGTGTGAAATAACAGACACAATGATTTTACTGTGAGAAACAACTGAACGGACTGCAACTTATCCCTCCCATGTTCTCAATGTATCCTCTGATGGTTTTGAATATACTCTCTGTATAAAATCAAGCCAATATCTTTGACATGGACTGTGGTTATGAAAATAGGGATCTGATGCAGTGTAAATCCTTTGGTTGGTTTGCATGGCTCAGGATGTGATGAAAGTTGACTACTAGACATTAGAATTTAGGACAGCGTGACTGAATTACATTATACTTAGCAGATGTGATATAATAGATAGTAATTTTGCTTGACTATTAGTTATTTACATGGCTAGCATGATTAAAAACAGCTGCTCTCTCTAACCACTCAACATATATTTTATATTTGAGATTCTTCAAATAGCCACCCTTTGCCTTGATGACAGCTTTGCAAACTCTTGGTATTCTCTCAATCAGCTTCACCTGGAATGCTTTTCCATCAGTCTTGAAGGAGTTCCCACATATGCTAAGCACTTGTTGGCTGCTTTTCCTTCAATGCGGTCCGACTCATCCCAAACCATCTACATTTGGTTGAGGTTGGAACCAAAAATCTTTAATTTGGACTCCAGACCAAAGGACAAATTTCCATTGCTCGTGTTTCTTGGCCCAGCAAAGCTGTCATCAAGGCAAAGGGTGGCTACTTTGAAGAATCTCAAATATAAAATATATTTGTTTAACACTTTTTTGGTTACTACATGATTCCATATGTGTTATGTCATAGTTTTGACTTCACTTTTATTCTACAATGTAAAAAATAGTGCAAATAAAGAAAAACCCTTGAATGAGAAATATTCCAAACTTTATGCAAATTATGTGAGTTAAGCTACTCTCTGCTTCAGATGTAGAATGACAAGCAGCACATGTTTGCATATTGCCCAATAGGCCAGCTGTCACCAACGTGGTGATTGGCAGACCAAGACGCAGCGCTGAAGTAGTGCGACATGATGTATTTAAATCAACTGGCACAAAATAATAAACATGAACATACCAAAGGTTAAACAGCACTAAACCAAAAACACCTGAACTTAAATATGGCCCCCAATTAGAGACAATGCAAGGCAGCTGCCTCCAATTGGGGACCAACACAAAACCAAACATAGAAACATAAACCCTAGATCTGTCAGACTCTGACCATAGACAACCAGAGGAGCCAAAGGCTTCCCTATGACCAGAGCCTGACAGTATTGCAGAATTATGATCCATGATTAATGAACATTGACACTAGTTAATCTTGATCTATCTATCTATCTATCTATCTATCTATCTATCTATCTATCTATCTATCTATCTATCTATCTATCTATCTATCTATCTATCTATCTATCTATCTATCTATCTATCTATCTATCTATCTATCTATCTATCTATCTATCTATCTATCTATCTATCTATCTATCTATCTATCTATCTATCTATCTATCTATCTATCTATCTATCTATTTCAGAGCTGTAGCAAAAGTAGTTTGTAACTAACAACTGTATTTCGTGATAAGTTCATAATTTCCTATTTACTATATACAACACACAACTGCTATTTGCAAGCTTCCTCCTTTAGTTTCAATGCTGTGTTATTTCAGTTGACATGCTCAGTTACTTCACAAATGATTCACAATGATCCTTCCTCTTTTAATCAGAACATGACAAGAATTCCACTTCACACACATTATTTTGCATCAGGCTGCAGCTTTGACAGAGGAGCAAGGTTAAAGTTACATTGTCTGTTTCTATAGAATGTAGTGACATCACCAATACATCATTCATATTCCCTAACAATATTTTGGTCTGGTTATGTTAATTTAGTATCTAATGTAGCAACACATGACTGTCATTAAAGTGAATCTAGGCTTGCTGTGAGCCCACGACTTTCTTAGCCAGTTCCAGCAGCACAGGATATCTGAGGGTCCCATTCTTCCAAAACTCTGGGATTCCCTGAAGACCTGTCTGGGAAAACAAGGCAGAAGGAACAGATAAAGGCTGTGTAAAAATGCTGAGAACACAGACACACAGCGATCCATCCACGATCAAACTCATTACCCACAACGATGGACAGGGGACTCAGATAGAACAATACAAATCAAAAGTCCTTGTTTTTATGGCTTATTCTTTCTGTAGATTACACGTTTTAGTTGATTGATTATCAATGGATCAAGATTGACATGTAGAACAAATCACTTGGATGATTAGGTTTGAACATTCTACTGTGTGGAATGTCTTCCAATCTCATGACCATGTAACAAAGCTAAAATGAAAAAAAGTTCCAAATTTTGATAATATTTGCATGGGCCATACAGTATAACTGACTGTAAGTCACTCTGGATAAGAAAGCCTGCTAAATGACCAAAATTGAAATGTAGGGTTTTGCTCCACCTACCTGCTCCCCAAACCAGGCCCCTATGAATGAGGCCCTACTGGCAATGCATCCCCTGCAGTGCATGGTTCCTTTAACTGCCTCCTACAGCTGGCTCAGCTTCAGGACCCCGTGCTGCGCTCCCTGGAACACACCTGGCAAAGCTGAGAGGAACCAGAGACACATAGGAACCAAGAGGGAGAGAAGTAAGGGGAGTGGGGGATGCTAACATTTGTTACACACATTATAGCTAAATGTTTACATTTCAGAAGTGAAGTTTGATAGAGCAGAAGGTTAGTGAAGGGCTTGCCTGTCACTAACATCTCCAGCGCTGCAGGAACTTTCTTTCCTCTGCTATGATGAAGGGTAGACGTGGGGATTGTCTAGAGCCAGGACTGTTACCACTCAACCACAGTTATACCATACATGATCATGATACTATTAAGACCTCATCACCAGCTCACCACTCTCTGATACCCCTACAGTCAGGTCAGAGGCATTCTCTCTAACATGTTTTAACTTCAAAGGTGCAGGAGCTCCTTCCTTCCACTTCAGAGAGGAGGGAAATAAAAGCATGGGTTTAATAATGACAGGATCATCGACAAGAGAGAAAGAAAGCACCTTCTTAGACCAGGGTTAACTTGACCGTGATGGTTCTTGTGCCAAGTCGATAGACTGGACCCTGCTGCTGCCACAGCCGTGCTGTCGACGCCGCCACATCCCTAGTGTGTGTGTGTTTGTGTGTGTGTGAGTGAGTGAGCGAGCGAGCGAGTGAGTGAGTGAGTGAGTGAGAGAGTGAGTGAATGAGTGAGCGAGTGAGTGAGTGAGCGAGTGAGCGAGTGAGTGAGTGAGCGAGTGAGTGAGTGAGTGAGTGAGTGAGTGAGTGAGCGAGTGAGTGAGTGAGTGAGTGAGTGAGTGAGTGAGTGAGTGAATGAGCGAGTGAGTGAGTGAGTGAGTGAGTGAGAGACCTACCTCGTGTGTGTCTGTGTGTGTGTCTGTGAGGACATAGTAGGTATTAGCTCTAGGGAAGGCTAAGTTGTCCTTCACTTGACAGATATGTGCTGAAGAAAGGCAGAGGGAAATGCAACATTTAACGCTTCCCATATGTGGTGTATTACTGTACCTTATTAAATTACTGTACATAATTATATTACTGTATTAGGGGACTGTATATATTACTGGTGCATATTCAATTTTTTTGACACCTTGAGTTGGTCCAGTCCCCTAATATACATTTACAGTTGAAATCGGAAGTTTACATACACCTTAGCCAAATACATTTAAACTCAGTTTTTCACAATTCCTGACATTTAATCCTAGTAAAAATTCCCTGTTTTAGGTCAGTTAGGATCACCACTTTATTTTAAGAATGTGAAATGTCAGAATAATAGTAGAGAGAATTATTTATTTCAGCTTTTATTTATTTCATCACATTCCCAGTGGGTCAGAAGTTTACATACACTCAATTAGTATTTGGTAACATTGCCTTTAAATTGTTTAACTTGGGTCAAACGTTTCGGGGAGCCTTCCACAAGCTTCCCACAATAAGTTGAGTGAATTTTGGCCCATTCCTCCTGACAGAACTGGTGTAACTGAGTCAGGTTTGTAGGCCTCCTTGCTCACACAAGCTTTTTCAGTTCTGCCCACACATTTTCTATAGGATTGAGGTCAGGGATTTGTGATGGCCACTCCAATATTTTGACTTTGTTGCCCTTAAGCCATTTTGCCATAACTTTGGAAGTATGCTTGGGGTCATTGTCCATTTGGAAGACCCATTTGCGACCAAGCTTTAACTTTCTGACTGATGTCTTGAGATGTTGCTTAAATATATCCACATAATTTTCCTTCCTCATGATGCCATATATTTTGTGAAGTGCACCAGTCCCTCCTGCAGCAAAGCACCCCCACAACATGATGCTGCCATCCTCATGCTTCACTGTTGGGATGGTGTTCTTCGGCTTGCAAGCCTCCCCCTTTTTCCTCCAAACATAACGATGGTCATTATTTGGCCAAACAGTTCTATTTTTGTTTCATCAGACCAGAGACCATTTCTCAGAAAAGTACTATCTTTGTCCCCATGTACAGTTGCAAACCGTAGTCTAGCTTTTTTATGGCGGTTTTGGAGCAGTGTCTTCTTCCTTGCTGAGCGGCCTTTCAGGTTATGTCGATATAGGACTTGTTTTACTGTGGATATAGATACTTTTGTAGCATCTTCACAAGGTCCTTTTCTGTTGTTCTGGGATTGATCAAAGTACGTTCATCTCTTGGAGACAGAACGCGTATCCTTCCTGAGCGGTATGACGGTATGACGGTCACATGGTGTTTATACTTGCGTGCTATTGTTTGTACAGATGAACGTGGAGGTGAACGTTTGTGGAGGTCTACACATTTCTTTCTGAGGTCTTGACTAATTTCTTTTGATTTTCCCATGATGTTGAGCAAAGAGGCACTGAGTTTGAAGGTAGGCCTTGAAATACATCCACAGGTACACCTCCAATTGACTCAAATTATGTCAATTAGCCTATCAGAAGCTTCTAAAGCCATGACATCATTTTCTGGAATTTTCCAAGCTGTCTAAAAGCACTGTCAACTTAGTGTATGTAAACTTCTGACCCTTCTGGAATTGTGATATAGTGAATTTGTCTGTAAACAATTGTTGGAGGAATTACTTGTGCCATGCATGAAGTAGATGTCCTAACCAACTTACCAACTTACTTGTTAACATGAAATCTATGGAGTGGTTGAAAAATGAGTTTTAATGACTTAAGTGTATGTAAACTTCCGACTTCAACTGTACATTGAGAGTGTACTGTACAGCTTCTGCTAACTGAAAAAATATAAATGAAATGTTATTGGTCATGTACACATATTTAGCATATGTTATTGCAGGTACAGCAAGATGCTTGTGTTCCTAGCTCCAACAGTGCAGTAATACCTAACAATACACACAATGTCTATACACATTATACTGTGTATAGACATTATGGACAGTATATGAATAGAAAAGGTGTGTACATCAGTAGTTATATAGGATGAGACATGACTAGAATACAGTATATACTATAAAGTGGGTAAAACAGTCTGTAAACATTATTAAAGTGACCAGTGTTCAATGACTATGTACACAGGGCAGCAGTCTCTAAGGTGCAGTCTCTGCCTGCCGTCCTGCACCTGCCTGACTCTGCCTGCCGTCCTGCACCTGCCTGACTCTGCCTGCCGTCCTGCACCTGCCTGACTCTGCCTGCCGTCATGTACCTGCCTGACTACAGGGCGGAGGCCGGCTAGTGATGACTGTTTAACAGTTTGATGGCTTGGAGATAGAAGCTGTTTTTCGGTCCCAGCTTTGATGTACATGTACTGACCTCGCCTTCTGAACAGGCCGTGGCTAGGGTGGCTGTCTGTGTGAATGGACCATTTCAGTTTGTCAGTGATGTGTACACCGAGGAACTTGAAGCTTTTCACCCTCTCCACTAAGGCCCTGTCGATGTGGATGGGGGCATGCTCTCTCTGATGTCTCCTGAAGTCCACGATCAGCTCCTTCGTTTTGGTGACGTTGAGGGAGAGATTATTTCCTGACACCACTCTGCCAGGGCCCTCACCTCCTCCCTGTAGGCTGTTTAGTTGTTGTCGTTAATCAGGCCTACCACTATTGTGTTGCCAGAAAACTTGATGATTGAGATGGAGCACAGGAGGGGGTGGAGAATGCAGCCCTGTGGGGCCCCCGGGTTTAGGATCAGCGTGGCGGAGGTTTTGTTTCCTACCTTCACCACCTGAGGTCGGCCCGTCCGGAAGTCCAGGACACAGTTGCACAGAGCGGAGTTCAGACCCAGGAACAATGGTGGACATCTTGAAGCAATGTATAGTGTACATATTCAGCCAACTACCCATACTATGCAATGTCTTTTTATAGCTTTTTTTTGCACTCCAGATATCTTGTATTTCTATACTTTTTCATACTGCCGCTCTATGTATCATGTACCGTGTATCTGTCTTTTGTGTACTTTCGTTGTGGCATTTTGCACCTGCCCTGTGTTTTGTTGTAGCTGCTTGACAAAGTATCTATCTATCTATCTATCTATCTATCTATCTATCTATCTATCTATCTATCTATCTATCTATCTATCTATCTATCTATCTATCTATCTATCTATCTATCTATCTATCTATCTATCTATCTATCTATCTATCTATCTATCTATCTATCTATCTATCTATCTATCTATCTATCTATCTATCTATCTATCTATCTATCTATCTATCTATCTATCTATCTATCTATCTATCTATCTATCTATCTATCTATCTATCTATCTATCTATCTGACAACAGACAGAGATAGGGACATCGAATATGTCCGTGAACACAACAGCCAGCTGGTCTGCGCATGCTCTGAGGACGCGGCTAGGGATGCCGTCTGGACCGGCAGCCTTGCGAGGGTTAACACTCTTAAAGGTCTTGCTCACGTCGGGCACGGAGAAGGAGAGCCCACAGTCCTCGTGAGCGGCGGTGGCCTGCGTCTGTGTTTTCCTCGAAGCGGGCGAAGAAGGCGTTTAGCTTTTCGGGGAACGATGCGTAACATGTTGCTAAACAGCTGAATAACCGTGGAGATTAGATAAAAAAACTAAATGAGTCACTGTGTGGAACATTGTTTTTCTAGAATGGGATTACTCATAAGTAACCACAGGGAAAACAGAACTCAGCGTTATCTAAAACTGACAGAAGCACACTCCACCACACTCCCCCTCCATGGCACCAGATGATTAGCTTTGTTTGATACTGTTTCTCTTGTCATTGGTCAGATGATGTGGCATAGAAAAGCAACAGTTTATACACACACAGATGTACTGAGATAGTTATAACACTGCAATGATGACTCATGAAAACGGCCAGAGTTAAAGAGGTCAAAGAGAGACCAGTATTTAGTGGTATTTAGTGGTATTTAGTGGTATTTAGTGGTATTTAGTCTGATCCATTCTGCATGGATCAGAGAAGTAGATAAGATAAGATAAATGCAGACTGTGTTTAATAAAATATGTTCCTCAGCGAAACCATTGTTACCTTTAAATAAAACAGTGTTTGGTCCCAGGACACTCCTGTGTATGGCCCTCCTCCATCCACCTGCCCCTCTCTCTCTCTCTCTCTCTCTCTCTCTCTCTCTCTCTCTCTCTCTGTCTCTCTCTCTCCCTGTCTCTCTCTCCCTCTCTCTCTCTCTCCCTGTCTCTCTCTCCCTTTCTCTCGCTCTCTCTCTCTCTATCAATTCAATTTAATATAAGGGCTTTATTGGCATGGGAAACATATGTTAACATTGCCAAAGCAAGTGAAATAGATAATAAACGAAAGTGAAATAAACAATAAAAAATGTGTTATACAAAGTGTTATAATAATGTGCAAATAGTTAAAGTACAAAAGGAAAATAAATACATATAATATAGGTTGTATTTACAATGGTGTTTGTTCATTTCTTGTGGCAACAGGTCACAAATCTTGCTGCTGTGATGGAACACTGTGGTATTTCACCCAGTAGATATGGGAGTTTATCCAAATTTGATTTGTTTTTCAAATTCTTTGTGAGTCTGTCTAATCTGAGGGAAGTATGTGTCTCTAATATGGTCATACATTTGGCAGGAAGTTAGGAAGTGCAGCTCAGTTTCCACATCATTTTGTGGGCAGTGTGCACATAGCCTGTCTTCTCTTGGCAGCCAGATTTGCCTAAGGCGGCCTTTCTCAATAGCAAGGCTATGTTCACTGAGTCTGTACATAGTCAAAGCTTTCCTTAAGTTTGGGTCAGTCACAGTGGTCAGGTATTCTGCCACTGTGTACTGTCCTTTAAAGGCCAAATGGCATTCTAGTTTGCTCCTTTTTTTGGGGAATTCTTTCCAATGTGTCAAGAATTGTATGTTCCTTTTGATGGCATAGAAGGTCCTTGCCTTGTCTCTCAGATCGTTCACAGCTTTGTGGAAGTTACCTGTGGCGCTGATGTTTAGTCCAAGGTATGTATACTTTTTTTGTGTGCTCTAGGGCAACGGTGTCTAGATGGAATTTGTGTTTGTGGTCCTGGCAACTGGACCTTTTTAGGAACACCATTATTTTTGTCTTACTGAGATTTACTGTCAGGGCCCAGGTCTGACAGAATCTGTGTAGAAGATCTAGGTGCTGCTGTATGCTCCCCTTGGTTGGGGACAGAAGCACCAGACCATCAGCAAACAGTAGACATTTGACTTCAGTTTCTAGTAGGGTGAGGCCGGGTGCTGCAGACCGTTCTAGTGCCCTCGCAAATTAATTGATATATATGTTGAAGAGAGTGGGGCTTAAGCTGCAGGCCTGTCTCACCCCACGGCCCTGTGGAATGAAATGTGTGTTTTTTGCACTTTTTCTCACACTTGTTGTTTGTGTACATGGATCAAAAAAGCATCAGAAGACTTGAATTTGTTTTGATTTGTTTGTTTGTCAATTAGTGTGTGCAGGGTAAATACGTGGTCTGTCGTACGATAATTTGGTAAAAAGTCAATTTGACATTTGCTCAGTACATTGTTTTCACTGAGGAAATGTACGAGTCTGCTGTTAATGATAATGCAGAGGATTTGCCCAAGGTTGCTGTTGACGTATATCCCACGGTAGTTATTGGGTCAAATTTGTCTCCACTTCTGTGGATTGGGGTGATCAGTCATTGGTTCCAAATATTGGGGAAGATGCCAGAGCTAAGGATGATGTTAAAGAGTTTAAGTATAGCCAATTGGAATTTGTGGTCTGTAGATTTGATCATTTCATTGAGGATACCATCAACCCCACAGGCCTTTTTGGGTTGGAGGGTTCGTATTTTGTCCTGTAGGTCATTCAATGTAATTGGAGAATCCAGTGGGTTCTGGTAGTCTTTAATAGTTGATTCTAAGATCTGTATTTGATCATGTATATGTTTTTGCTGGTTGTTCTTTGTTATAGAGCCATAAAGATTGGAGAAGTGGTTTACCCATACATCTCTGTTTTGGATAGATAACTCTTCGTGTTGTTCTCTGTTTAGTGTTTCCCAGAAGTGGTTAGAGTCTATGGATACTTCAATTACATTGAGCTGGTTTCTGATGTGCTGTTCCTTCTTTTTCCGTAGTGTATTTCTGTATTGTTTTAGTGATTCACCAGAGTGACGGCGTAGGCTCAGGTTTTCTGGGTCTCTATGTTTCTCAATTTCTTTCTTTGGTTTTTGCACCCACTCCCCTCATCCTAACCCTCTCCTGGGTCTGATCTGACCCCCTCATCCTAACCCTCTCCTGGGTCTGATCTGACCCCCTCATCCTAACCCTCTCCTGGGTCTGATCTGACCCCCTCATCCTAACCCTCTCCCAGTCTATTGATTCCTCTATACTGTCCCCATCAGACCAGCCACATACTGAGAGCGTTAGGGTTATATCATTCAGAAGATCAATACAGGAGAAATACAAGCTCTCAGATCAAACCGAATAAAATGTTATTGATCACATGCAACGAATAATCAACAATGCAGAGTTAAAAAGTAAGACAAATATTTGCTGAAAAAAAAAGGAAATAGTAACACAATAAAATAATAATAACAAGACTATATACAAGGAGTACCAGTACCGAGTCAATGTGCAGGGGTACCAGGTAGTAGAGGTAATACTGTATGTACATGTAGGTAGGGGTAGTTGGGGTAGTTGAGGTAATACTGTATGTACATGTAGGTAGGGGTAGTTGAGGTAGTTGAGGTAATACTGTATGTACATGTAGGTAGGGGTAGTTGGGGTAGTTGAGGTAATACTGTATGTACATGTAGGTAGGGGTAGTTGAGGTAGTTGAGGTAATACTGTATGTACATGTAGGTAGGGGTAGTTGGGGTAGTTGAGGTAATACTGTATGTACATGTAGGTAGGGGTAGTTGGGGTAGTTGAGGTAATACTGTATGTACATGTAGGTAGGGGTAGTTGAGGTAGTTGAGGTAATACTGTATGTACATGTAGGTAGGGGTAGTTGGGGTAGTTGAGGTAATACTGTATGTACATGTAGGTAGGGGTAGTTGGGGTAGTTGAGGTAATACTGTATGTACATGTAGGTAGGGGTAGTTGAGGTAGTTGAGGTAATACTGTATGTACATGTAGGTAGGGGTAGTTGAGGTAGTTGAGGTATTACTGTATGTACATGTAGGTAGGGGTAAAAGTGACTAGGGCATCAGGATAGATGAAAACAGAGTACCAGCAGCGTATGTGAAGGCTGAAAGTGTGTCTATGGGGGAGTGTGTGTGTGACGTCAATATGCATGTGTGTGTGTATGTGTATGTGTGGGTGTGTGGGTAGAGTCTAGTGAGTGTGTGGGTAAAGTCTAGTGAGTGAGTGGGTAGAGTCTAGTGAGTGTGTGGGTAGAGTCTAGTGAGTGTGTGGGTAGAGCCTAGTGAGTGTGTGGGTAGAGTCTAGTGAGTGTGTGGGTAGAGCCTAGTGAGTGTGTGGGTAGAGCCTAGTGAGTGAGTGGGTAGAGTCTAGTGAGTGTGTGGGTAGAGCCTAGTGAGTGAGTGGGTAGAGTTTAGTGAGTGTGTGGGTAGAGCCTAGTGAGTGTGTGGGTAGAGTCTAGTGAGTGTGTGGGCAGAGCCTAGTGAGTGTGTGGGTAGAGTCTAGTGAGTGTGTGGGTAAAGTCTAGTGAGTGAGTGGGTAGAGTCTAGTGAGTGTGTGGGTAGAGCCTAGTGAGTGAGTGGGTAGAGTTTAGTGAGTGTGTGGGTAGAGTCTAGTGAGTGTGTGGGTAGAGCCTAGTGAGTGTGTGGGTAGAGCCTAGTGAGTGTGTGGGTAGAGCCTAGTGAGTGTGTGGGTAGAGCCTAGTGAGTGTGTGGGTAGAGTCTAGTGAGTGTGTGGGTAGTTTTTAGGGCCTTCCTCTGACTCCGCCTGGTATAGAGGTCCTGGATGGCAGGGAGCTCAGCCCCAGTGATGTACGCACTATCCTCTGTAGTGCCTTGCTGTCGGATACCAAGCAGCTGCCATACGAAGCGTTGATGCAGTCATTCAAAATGCTCTCAATGGTGAAGCTGTAGAACTATTTGAGGATCTGAGGGCCCATGACAAATATTTTCAGTTTCCTGAGGGGGAAGAGGTGTAATCGTGCCCTCTTCACGACTGTGTTGGTATGTGTAGACCATAATATGTCCTTAGTGGACATCGAGGAACTTCAAGCTCTCAAACCGCTCTGCTGCAGCCACGTCGATGTGAATGGGGGTGTGTTCGGCCCTCCGTTTCCCGTAGTGGAGAGGTTGTTATCCTGGCACCACACTGCCAGCTCTCTGACCTCCTCCCCATAGGCTGTCTCATCTTTGTCGGTGATCAGGCCTACCACCATTGTGTCGAATGAAAACTTAATGAGGTTTGTTGGAGTCATGTAGGCCACACAGTCTTGGGTGAACAGGGAGTACAGAAGGGGACTCACCACGTACCCCTGAGGGGCCCCCGTGTTGAAGGTCAGCGTGGCTGATGTGTTGTTGCCTACCCTCACCACCTGGGAGCGGCCTGTCCGGAAGTCCAGAATCCAGTTGCAGAGCGAGGTGTTCAATCCCAGGGTCCTTAGCTCAGTGAAGACTGTATCTGTTAACAGTATTTTGTCACTTCATCTGTTAGACAATAAACCTCAGAGCTCAGTAATACTATATTTAAACTGAACAAAAATATAAACGCAACATGCATCTCAGAACGTGGAGTGAGAAGAGTGGCGCGTTTTAAAGATACTCAGTGCAAGAGGGGTCACTACAGTCCCTGGTTCGAATCCAGGCTGTATCACATCTGGCCCTGATTGGGAGTCCCATAGGGCGGTGCACAATTGGCCCAGACTCGCCTGGGTTTGGCCTGTGTAGGCCGTCGTTGTAAATAAGAATTTGTTCTTAATTGACTTGCCAATTTAAATAAAGTTTAATTAAAAAATTTAATGAAAATTAAATGAAAACAAATATATATATAATTAATTGTCACCAGAAATGTCAGTCTGAGCGAGGGCCAAAGGGGGGCATCGATATACTACAGACACAATGCCTGGCTTGGGAGAGAAGTGGATTGTGGGAATATGGGCTATGTAACAGGGGCCGGGTGCTCAGGAGGACTGAGCTTTAGGGCTTTGATAATCTGGTATGCGACTAAGCCATGCTGTGCCAAGCCTCCGAAAAGCGGCAGGGACAGGATAGGGAGAAAGGAGATAGCTAGACGGTGACTCTGGCACACTCTCTGTCTCTCCCTCCTCCCCCCCTCTCCCTCCCCACTTCCTTCCTCTCTCGGCTTCCTACATCTTCCCTCTGACGGACAAGTCCAAATAGAATATAAATAAATAGTAACAGTAGGTTCCGGTTGATTGTCCATTGTATAAATAAATAGGAAATCTCACTCACAATCTTACTTGGGCTCGTGAATCAAAGCAGTTTAAAAACAGTAAGAAAGTTCAGCACATATGTACAAATACAGTCAGAGCTGCTCAGCCGGTCTCCATCGGCTGTGTATTGTACCTTATATGCCCCAAACTTCAACATTCAGCGCAATGAGAGGCTACTTATTTTGATGAAACAATGACACTTTTGGGGTATTTCCTCTGTAAGGACGATTCAAAACAGCATTCACATTATCAGACACAGCCCCGATATACTGTCTGTATCAATCTATGTTGATACATCTCTGTAATCATGATAACCTTCTGGCAGTCAGGTGGTCCTGCTTGTCTTGTTGTGCTTTGTGGAGTCTCTGGGAGATACTATAGATAGCTGTACTGTAACAGGAGTTGAGTGGTGAAAGGACAGAGAGCAGGGTTTCGTCCCAAATGGAACCCTATTCCCTATGTAGAGCACTTACTTTAAGTATTAGTGCCTGGTCTGGACATGGGCCACTTCTCCAGTCATCTGCTCTGTTGCACTAGCATTGGCATCCAGAACCCACCATGCCACGCTATGCCACACCATGCCAGCTACCTACTGTTCAGTCACTTCACTCCCCATCCACTTCATCCCAAAAGAGAGAGAGAGAGTGAGAGAGAATTCTGTAAATAATTGAACACAGATACCAGTGTTTTTAGTGCAGGGCAACCCCCTCTTACAATGTAAGCATGGGAAACAGGCACCTAGCAGAGATGGGAGCTGTGTTACACACAAACTAATGGTTCTACATATTACCAGATAGGGGTTCTTTGGCTTGTAACTATATCGGGACCCTTTATGGTGCTACATCCAGGGGCGCCGTATAGGGGGGAAAAGTTAGGATGATTCTAAGGGCCTGTGAATATATTATTATAATATTATTCCAGCATTAGGTAAAAACATTTTGGAGCCCAATGTTATATATTTTCATGGGGCCCAAAATCCCTGGAGGCTCCCCTGGCTACA
Organism: Thymallus thymallus; assembly: GCA_023634145.1. Classification (NCBI taxonomy): domain Eukaryota; kingdom Metazoa; phylum Chordata; class Actinopteri; order Salmoniformes; family Salmonidae; genus Thymallus; species Thymallus thymallus. Next base: position 4,010,947 of record CM042417.1, on the reverse strand, counting down.
TCCTCCGGACACCCAGTAATACATTGTTGTCCCCTCTAGTGGACATGAGTTCTTGGTCCGTACCTAGGGCCATACAAGCCACTGTATGAAGTCCTGTTGTCTCTTTGAGACAACTTTATCTTCCTGGTGCTTAGAAAAATGGCTGCCGTAAAAATTTACAATTTTTTTGGAAATTTTAAACACTTATATGTTATGTAAGTTTCTATAAAGAACCATTTAAAAAGGGTTCCTCTATGGATACAACCCTTTTTGGGACTATATCTAACCATTTTATGGTTCTTTACAGAACTTTTATTGAGAATAAACATTTTCAATCTGAAAGGTTCTTTGTACATCCTTTTGAAGGACCATGGAGGGTTTTTTATTCTGGTCAGCCATATTCTGGTCAGACATATTATATTGATACAATTCCATAGGTGTTAATATTGAGTTCATTGACAAATTGAATCAAGTGTGCTACCTCTGTAACAGATGGGGGTCCCTGAGGAGAGAAGTCAACTGTTCTCAATTGACACAGGGCCATGCGTGAGTCTTTCACAAGACACCGTCACTGGCCATAGTTATATATAATATGTAAAGGCATGACACAACACAGATAAACTGGAATGACACTATCACTCCTAGTTGCACAAAGAGAGCTGTGAGCAAACCACGACCCAAAATATGTTTTTAAACTGCAAAAGAACCATAGAAGGGCTCAAAGGGTTATTTGAGTCATTATGGTTCCACATAGAACCTTCACCGTTCCCAAGGAATCCTTGAGGAACACACATTTTTTAGTGTGTAAACCCCACACATATTTCCCTGGCGATCAAAAACCATAGAGGACCAGTTAATGATTCAGCAGAAAGAGAGAGGGGCAGTGAGAGAGAGAGAGAGAGAGAGAGAGAGAGAGAGAGAGAGAGAGAGAGAGAGAGACCGTTACAACACTGTACAGTATGTATACATAATATGACATTTGAAATGTCTTTATTCTTTTGGAACTTCTGTGAGTGTAATGTTTACTGTACATTTTTATTGTTTATTTCCCTTTGGTTTATTATCTAGTTCACTTTCTTTGGCAACGTTAACATGTTTCCCATGTATATAAAGCCCTTGAATTGAATTGCATTGAATTGAGAGAGGTAGACAGAGAGAGACAGGGAGAGAGCGAGAGAAGGTTCCCAGCAAACCGGGAACATTCCCAGAACATTTGCTAGTTCTACAGCTTCACCATTGAGAGCATTTTGAATGACTGCATCAACGCTTCGTAATGGCAGCTGCTTGGTATCCGACAGCAAGGCGCTACAGAGGATAGAACTAGCAAATGTTCTGGGAATGTTCCCGAGTTCGCTCTCCCTCCCTGGTGCTAGCTGGGGAGTTTCTGGTTGGGGTATTATACTGCTGGTCATCTCTAACAAATGAACAATTGTTGGATAGGTAGCTGAGGGCTGAGTCCTTGATAATTCTTTGGACCAGACAAAGTTTAATTAACACTTCTCTTTTTTCTACAGATTGTCAGCCTATAGCTGTTTAAAATGCTCGACCTCCAGATGAGTATGATGGGTGACTTTAAGGACAACTCTCACCAGCTTGTTTTGTCTGGTCTGTAGCTCATTCTCTAGATGTTTGGGTCTGCTGGTGAACCAGGAAGTGCAGGCAAAATCAACGTACTTGCCAGAGTCTTTATTGTGTCTTTAGCTAGTTTCCATACAATTGGTGACAGATTTTCATGCAAATATTCTAAAATCCGCCTAAAGACAATAGGCTCTGCAGTCCTGCCTACACACCATGACAGCTTTCCTGAATAACTGGGCCTACCGGGAGCATATTAAGCTTTCCTGAATAACTGGGCCTACCGGGAGCATATTAAGCTTTCCTGAATAACTGGGCCTACCGGGAGCATATTAAGCTTTCCTGAATAACTGGGCCTACCGGGAGCATATTAAGCTTTCCTGAATAACTGGGCCTACCGAGAGCATATTAAGCTTTCCTGAATAACTAGGCCTGCCGGGAGCATATTAACCTTTCCTGAATAACTGGGCCTAACGGGAGCATATTAAGCTTTCCTGAATAACTGGGCCTAACGGGAGCATATTAAGCTTTCCTGAATAACTGGGCCTACCGAGAGCATATTAAGCTTTCCTGAATAACTGGGCCTAACGGGAGCATATTAAGCTTTCCTGAATAACTGGGCCTAACGGGAGCATATTAAGCTTTCCTGAATAACTGGGCCTAACGGGAGCATATTAAGCTTTCCTGAATAACTGGGCCTAACGGGAGCATATTAAGCTTTCCTGAATAACTGGGCCTAACGGGAGCATATTAAGCTTTCCTGAATAACTGGGCCTAACGGGAGCATATTAAGCTTTCCTGAATAACTGGGCCTAACGGGAGCATATTAAGCTTTCCTGAATAACTGGGCCTAACGGGAGCATATTAAGCTTTCCTGAATAACTGGGCCTAACGGGAGCATATGTGGCCACATTATTATAGGATGACTTGGGAGAATGAGGATCTGCAACAGACAGAGCATTCAGTATCAGAAGTAAGAATACAGCTAGACCGTGCCTTTCTAGACTTTATAAACTGTAGAGGAGACCTGTGTCACGGTGAGTGTAGAGGGAACGAGGCGCAGAGCCCCCTGGTGGGAGTAAGAGGCCTTACCACAACCAAGCCCTCGCAACCTGCAACTGATCCAAATGGAATGAAACATTAAAATGACAGGTTTTATGCGCCGCTATTTACATTTTCACTGCAGACTAGAGTATTATTTTGTACTCTCTTGAAAACAATGCAATTATTAATTGTGTTTTAGGCTAGTCTAGGTAGGATAATTGTATTGTCCCTAAACAAGGGGAACAGGGGAACGTTTTGAGCAGCGTGGCTCATGTCTTCACTCTTCTTTCATGGCAATGTTGCGCCTGACCTCTCCGCTGCCTATCAGCTATTCCTATTGGTTATTGTGGATTCATATTGAAAATGTATGCAGCTTTGAATGCTTTTACGTGTGGTATGATTACTAGATATAGAAAAACAATCCACCAACCACCATTGTCACTATGAATGGTGAACAGAGGGCAGGATAGAGTTAGCCTCGTCCTCTCTGATATAGTCGACCCGTCTAAAGCCAGAGGGATAACTGGGTCCAACATCTGTCTGGTGGTTTCTAGTTTTAGTTGAATTGTATGGAGGTCAATGAGAGACTGTTGAATTTGGTTAACAAAAAATGTAATGGCTTATTTACTACGTGAGGCTTATTTGATAAAATATACGTTTTGTAATGATTAGGTTGTTAGGAGTCTACTGATATAAGTAAGACATGTGACATCCTGGAAACTTTGAGAAAAAAACCCTTTATATCAGAGTTGTGTCTTGTCGTCACTAGTTACTACAGCCACGAAGGCATAAACCCTGCCTATGTCTACAATTTATCTTCTTGAAATGTGATTTTAAACCTTACCCCAACCATACTGCTAACCTTATCCCTAACCCTAAACTTAAATTAAGACCAAAATGCAAATGTTTGTTTTCAAGAATTTGAAAGATATAACCAATTTTGACTTTGTGGCTATGGTAACTAGTGGGAACCCCCTTGTGGCTGTTGTTCACAGGTGTATCTACCTTCTAATTAGCTGGAATGGTCCCATCTGATCTTTCCTCCCCCCAACTGCCTTCCATTTTTTAAGACATTTATTTTCATTGTTAGACAGCCACTAGAGTATCTGGACAATATAGTGGATAGTCTGTACCTATGTTGACCTGTGGTATAGTTCAACAATAAGGCCCGAGGTGGTGTGGTATATGGTCAATATACCACGGCTAAGGGCTGTTCTTACGCACGACGCAACATGGACTGCCTGGATACAGACCTTAACCGTGGTATATTGGCCATATACTACCTTCTTGCTATTATAAACTGGTTACCAACGTGATTAAAGCAGTAAACAATTATGTTTGGTCATATCCATGGTATACCACGGCTGTCAGACAATCAGCATTCAGGGTTTGACCAACCCAGTTTATAAAGTTAGCTTGCAGAAAAGCATCCTGCATAAGGTTAGAACCAAAGCACATTTATATGGGAGGCAAATGCAAGCAGATGAGGAAATGTGGTTAGGATGGACAAAAGTATAATAGTAATACCTGCAGAAGAGTGCATGTCCCCTGTGCCCAATAAAAAACACACACAACCTTCCAAAAACCAGAAAATAAAGTTATAGAACCATCCCCTATTTTGAAATACTCCCCCAGTAAATTCCGAACTGTCTCTTATGAGGTGACAACGATAATATCAATGTAGTAGCCTAAAGCAATGTACACGGAACATTCTGTATGAGTGGCAAGCAGAATGATGAGAGGCTGGGGTTGGTAGTTTAGCCCTATGAACAGAGAGAGAGAGAGAGAGAGAGAGAGAGAGAGGGAGGGAGGGAGGGAGAGAGAGAGAGGGAGGGAGGGAGAGGGAGAACTAGGGAGGGAGGGCGCACGGACAAGTGTTGCCGTTACTGTCAGCGATGGAACAGTTCAGTCATCAATGGACAAGAGTACACGTAGCCTACAGACAGTAGCCTAGCATCTTCCAATTTACTTTTATTTCTGTTATGAAACGGAGATAAGTATAATTAAATCCGGCTACCTAGTTTCATATGGATACAATGGTGTATCAATGCGTTCTATTGATTAGACTCCAATAGGATTCCTATTCCTCACATACGATTTGTTTGATCTCAAACCTAGATGGAGTATTGGAGGCAGTGCGCATCATGGCTGATCAACTGCAAGGTGCTTCCACCCGACCATCGGGTAACATGGGAGTCTGCCCAGGTATTCGACCTGGCTCAGACCCTCCGAGATGGAGTGCTCCTGTGTCAGCTTCTCAACAACCTCCGACCCCAGTCCATCAACCTCAAAGACATCAACCTCCGACCTCAGATGTCACAGGTATGATAAGAAACGTGTTTACATTCACAGTGACAAAGTAAAACGCTTCAAATAGCCTACTAGGCAACTCTACTATGCCCAGATGTTCACGAAATAATAAATACTTTGCTCTGCACAGATGGAAAAACTGTTGTCTGTTTAAATCACCTAGTTCGCTGTGAACTTGGAAATTGTGTCATATCCTCGACAGTGTTATTTCTTGTTAACAAGGGAAGTTGTATTATTTTGGTGTCGCAAAGATTAGCTGTAGTACCATTATGTGAACTGGCTGAACCGATCTTGCCTGCCCTCTATAGGCGATGAGAGTCTGTTCAGCTGGATGTAGAGGTGTTACTTTGAGGTTTTACCAACACGAACTAAACAGACATACACACAGACAGGCAGACCTGGCACAGCCATACAGGCAGACAGACAGACAGACAGACAGACAGTCACTGTCAGGTACTGCAGCTAAATCTGTGACTTGGCTCTCTCAGGGGAGAGAGCTGGGGACGGTCATTGTCTGGACCAACCTTTAGAGCACAACGGAACACATCCACAACGGAACACATCCACATTATTCCTCCTCCACCAAACTTTACAGTTGGCACTATGCATTGGGGCAGGTAGCGTTCTCCTGGCATCCACCAAACCCAGATTCGTCCGTCGGTCTGCCAGATGGTAAAGCTACAGAGAACGTCTTTCCACTGCTCCAGAGTCCAATGGCAGTGAGCTTTACACCACTTCAGCCGACGCTTGGCATTGCGCATGGTGATCTTAGGCTTGTGTGCCGCTGCTCTGACATTTCATTAAGCTCCAGACCAACAGTATTTGTGCTGACGTTGCATTCTGAAGCAGTTTGGAACTCGGTAGTGAGTGTTGCAACTGAGGACAGACCATTTGTACTTGCTACGGCTTCAGCACTCAACGGTCCTGTTCTCTGAGCTTGTGTGGCCTACCACTTTGCGGCTGAGCTGTTGTTGCTCCTAGATGTTTCCACTTCACAATAATAGTACTTACAGTTGACCAGGGTCAGCTCTAGCAGAGCAGACATTTTACAAACTGACTTGTTGGGAAGGTGTCATCCTACGACGGTGCCATGTTGAAAGTCACTGAGCTCTTCATTAAGGCCATTCTACTGCTAATGTTTGTCTATGGAGATTGCATGGTGGTGTGCTTAATTTTATACGCCTGTCAGCAAAGGGTGTGGCTGAAATAGCCGAATCCTCTAATTTGAAGGGGTGTCCACATACTTTTGTATATTTAGTGTATGAACTCTAGTATTGTACAGCTGACAGAGAGTTCACTCTAAATGATTCTACAATCCCCATGTCAATATGATATGCTTCGAAAATTGTTTCGTAATCAAGTTTGTTTTTTAAATGTTCTATGTCGACCAGGACGTGACAGGACTGGTGTTCTTATTGGCATTTGTATTGCTTTTAGTGCCTCAAACAAATTGATGAATGATTAACACAACATGTTAGCCTGGTGATTTGAAAGAGGAAACTCAATGGTGTTGGTAAGAAAATAAGAAGTTGAGCTTTGTATTTACGCTCAGCCAACGGCTGCAATTATTGATAGAAAGCGGATCATTATTTGTCAGCATCCGCTCTAATTCATGACATACTGTAATGACACACAATGTAGCAGGAACAGGGTTGTGTCCTATGTAGCAGGAACAGGGTTGTGTCCTATGTAGCAGGAACAGGGTTGTGTCCTATGTAGCAGGAACAGGGTTGTGTCCTATGTAGCAGGAACAGGGTTGTGTCCTATGTAGCAGGAACAGGGTTGTGTCCTATGTAGCAGGAACAGGGTTGTGTCCTATGTAGCAGGAACAGGGTTGTGTCCTATGTAGTAGGAACAGGGTTGTGTCCTATGTAGCAGGGAACAGGGTTGTGTCCTATGTAGCAGGGAACAGGGTTGTGTCCTATGTAGCAGGAACAGGGTTGTGTCCTATGTAGCAGGGAACAGGGTTGTGTCCTATGTAGCAGGAACAGGGTTGTGTCCTATGTAGCAGGAACAGGGTTGTGTCCTATGTAGCAGGGAACAGGGTTGTGTCCTATGTAGCAGGAACAGGGTTGTGTCCTATGTAGCAGGAACAGGGTTGTGTCCTATGTAGCAGGAACAGGGTTGTGTCCTATGTAGCAGGGAACAGGGTTGTTTCCTATGTAGCAGGGAACAGGGTTGTGTCCTATGTAGCAGGGAACAGGGTTGTGTCCTATGTAGCAGGGAACAGGGTTGTGTCCTATGTAGCAGGGAACAGGGTTGTGTCCTATGTAGCAGGGAACAGGGTTGTGTCCTATGTAGTAGGAACAGGGTTGTGTCCTATGTAGCAGGAACAGGGTTGTGTCCTATGTAGCAGGGAACAGGGTTGTGTCCTATGTAGCAGGAACAGGGTTGTGTCCTATGTAGCAGGGAACAGGGTTGTGTCCTATGTAGCAGGGAACAGGGTTGTGTCCTATGTAGCAGGGAACAGGGTTGTGTCCTATGTAGCAGGGAACAGGGTTGTGTCCTATGTAGCAGGGGACAGGGTTGTGTCCTATGTAGCAGGGAACAGGGTTGTGTCCTATGTAGCAGGAACAGGGTTGTGTCCTATGTAGCAGGAACAGGGTTGTGTCCTATGTAGCAGGAACAGGGTTGTGTCCTATGTAGCAGGAACAGGGTTATGTCCTATGTAGCAGGAACAGGGTTGTGTCCTATGTAGCAGGAACAGGGTTGTGTCCTATGTAGCAGGAACAGGGTTGTGTCCTATGTAGCAGGAACAGGGTTAGAAGAAATTAGAATGAAAGAAAGAAACACACATTTAGTATATGAATTCACACACAGTAGTGAAGCAAATAAATGAGCATCAGCCTACTTTGTGTTGATTGTAGATTGTATATGCTATTTCTGTCCCTAGGCTACACACATACATATCCATTCATACAGCATGCTTAGTGTGATGGAACCAATTCTCTTTAGTTGTACGTTACTGTCCAACAGAAACGGAAAAAATTCAAATAAAAAATAAACTTGACAACTTCCTGCCCCCATCCCTGAACGCTCACGTCGCAGAGGTGACATTTACATAACGGAGGGTGGGTGGTGTCCACAGTGAATAATTCATGAGTACACAGTGGCAGCAGCTATTTTATCATTGGTCCATTTCCAACACATGGGACGCTAGGCCTCCCCTCATCCAGTGGGACCCTCGGGGCCACGGAGACACCAAGTCAAAGGCCTTAGAGGGCTCTGAGCACAAAGCACCTGTCTGTGGCACAGAGCCATATTAGAGCGTCCTCTCTCAGGACACAAGGGGCCCGGGTCTTCAAAGCAGAGGGCCCTGTGGCTGAATTAGACACGTCATTGAAGAACAGTTAGAGCCTCTAAAGAGTTACTTGGGCCGGCAGGGAGATTTGTGATTGCAGGGGTAGCAAGAGGGACGTAGTGTAGTGTGTAGAGTGTAGAGTGTAGTGTGAAGTATGTAGTGTTTAGTGTGTAGTGTGTAGCTTTTTGGCAGCTTTGTTCAGACAAAACAATGCTCTTCTTGCAGAACAAATACAGCTAGAAATCAACTAAAACACACAACCTGGTGTCCTTTAAGAGAGCAGTAACATGAACAGGATAATTTGAATGGATATGAGGGGTATTGGCCTTCGTACCTTATTCATAACCACAAAAAGCTTATTTCTCTCAAATTTTGTGCACAAATTTGTTTACATCCCTGTTAGTGAGCATTTCTCCATTGCCAAGATAATCCATCCACCTGACAGGTGTGGCATATCAAGAAGCTGATTAAACAGCATGATCATTACACAGGTACACCTTGTGCTGGGGACAATAAAAGGCCACTCTAAAATGTGCAGTTTTGTCACAAAACACAATGCCAAAGATGTCTCAAGTTTTGAGGGAGTGTGCAATTGGCAAGCTGACTGCAGGAATGTCCACCAGAGCTGTTGACAGATAATTGCATTTTCATTGATCTACCATAAGCCGCCTCCAACATCGTTTTAGAGAATCTGGCAGTACGTCCAACCGGCCTCACAACCGCAGACCACGTGTAACCACACCAGCCCAAGACCTCCACACCCGGCTTCTTCACCTGCAGAGATGTCTGAGAACAGCCAGCCAGACAGCTGATGAAACTGTGGGTTTGCTCAACTAAATCATTTCTGCACAAACTGTCAGAAACAGTCTCAGGGAATCTCATCTGCGTGCTCGTCATCCTCACCAGGGTCTTGACCTGACTGCAGTTCGGCATCGTAACCGACTTCAGTGGGCAAATGATCACCTTCGATGGCCATTGGCACGCTGGAGAAGTGTGCTCTTCACAGATTAATCCCAGTTTCAACTATACCGGGCAGATGGCGTTTTTGTGGGCGAGCGGTTTGCTGATGTCAGCATTTTGACCAGATTACCCCGTGGTGGCGGTGGGGTTATGGTATGGGCAGGCATAAGCTACGGACAATGAACACAATTGCATTTTATCGATGGAAATTTGAATACACAGAGATACCGTGATGAGATCCTGAGGCCCATTTTGGTGCCATTCATCCACCACCATCACCTCATGTTTCAGCATGATAATGCACGGCCCCACGCCGCAAGGATCTGTACACAATTCCTGGAAGCTGAAAATGTCCCAGTTCTTCCATGGCCTGCATACTCCCCGACATGTCACCAACTATTGAGCATGTTTGGGATTCGTGTTCCAGTTCCTGCCAATATCCAGCAACTCCACACAGCCATTGAAGAGGAGTGGGACAACATTCCACAAGCCAACAGCCTGATCATCTCTATGTGAAGGAGATGTGTCGTGCTGCATAAGGCAAATAGTGGTCACACCAGATACTGACTGGTTTTCTGATCCACGACCCTACCTTTATTTTAAGGTATCTGACCAACAGATGCATAGCTGTATTCCCAGTCCATAGATCCATAGATTAGGGTCTAATGAATTTATTTAAATTGACTGATTTCCTAATATGAACTGTAACTCAGTAAAATCACCTCCTGGCTCACCTCCTGGCTCACCTCCTGGCTCACCTCATTCTCTGCTAACAGATGCAACCACTTTTTCATGACCGACTCCACATCTCTTCTCAGACGCTCTAGATGTTATCGGATTCTTCCGGACAACAAGAGCACAAATGTTTGCAATGTCACGTTGCAGCAGGCTATTTGTCTCGTGATGGGAGATTTGTAATATTATGAGAAATCTTTACCAATCAAAAACTGTGTCCATCTCGCCCTCCACCAGCTGGTACTGAAACATGCATGAGTGGTTTAATGCTGCCCACCAGGAGAAGGAGAGTGTCTGATGAATACTTGGGTTTTCTCGTGGTGGTGTCTGCTGGTGCCAAGGTCTTACATAGTCTTGAGGAATCTGCTGGACTAAGGGTTGACAAAAGCAAATAAACTGTTAGATTAAAAAGAGGGTGGAGAGAAGGAAAGGGATCTAGGAAAGGAAGCTATGGACGGAGGAAAGAGAACTAGGAAAGGAAGTAAGTAAGACTAGAGGATGTTTCTGAACATGTCTACATTATGGATAATCATACATGAATTAGTTACAAAGAGGGACAAAGATCATACTCCCCTATTATTCATTATTCAGTCATGATTTTTCTTAATCATGGCATTATCATAGTTAATGTAGAAGTGTTCAGAAACATCTTACTGCATCTACTCACTCACTCAGAAAGAAAAATTACTCACCATTCAGTTTCTTTTGGGCTAAACATAACCCAAAACACAACCAAAATGAACTGCAAATCCATCCAAAGAGTGTGTAGAGTCACAAGCGTAAATAAGTAATTGCTTGCTAGGAATATGGGGCCAAATACTACACTTTTGGCTACTTTAATAAACCCACTCTGACTAACTAATGAAACAAAACATGCCTTGGGTGGGCCTGGTTCCAAACCCACTCTGACTAACTAATGAAACTAAACATGCCTTGGCCAGGCCTGGTTCCAAACCCACTCTGACTAACTAATGAAACTAAACATGCCTTGGCCAGGCCTGGTTCCAAACCCACTCTGACTAACTAATGAAACTAAACATGCCTTGGCCAGGCCTGGTTCCAAACCCACTCTGACTAACTAATGAAACTAAACATGCCTTGGCTGGGCCTGGTTCCAAACCCACTCTGACTAACTAATGAAACTAAACATGCCTTGGCCGGGCCTGGTTCCAAACCCACTCTGATTCACATGTATTTTCATTGCTTAAATGGTTTTGGTAAATTGTATTCTGTGATACATGTAACTAGACATTGTGTTATTTTGTCACATAGATGATGGCCAGTGAAACCTCTGATTTGAGATTCAAATGTAATCATGCAGGTTCTCATGATGTGGCAAGGATATGAATACAGTTATGTTGACATTGGCACTAGTCTTGCCATGTTCATGACAGAAACACACTTATAGTGATGAAGAGTAATCTTCAACAGACTGGCTTTACATTGACCTTTTAATAGACACTCTTATCCAGAGTGACTGCATACATACGTGTCCCCCATGGGAATCAATGCGCCATGCTCTACCAACTGAGCTACACGGGACCTTAGCGTGTGTCATAAATAGAGGCCATCATTGTACATTTGCCTATGCTATTCAATATAGAATATGTACCTCTGCAGAGCACCAGTGAAATGTATGGCAATGCTATATAATAGAATCTAATTTTATTATTTTCAAAAAATAATGGAGTCTGATTTGTCTCTAATCAATGTTTATTGCGTTTTTGAAACCTACCCAGACTGGTTCATTAATCAGTATTGTGCTGAGTGCTTTGTGAGAGCTTTTCGTCAATACTGACATAGTTACATAGAAAACAGTGACCGTTGATGATAGCATTTGACTCTATTCAAGTCCATGTCTAATACGAATCAAATCAAATGTATTTATAAAGCCCATTTTGCATCAGCAGATGTCACAAAGTGCTATACAGAAACCCAGCCTAAAACCCCAAACAGCAAGCAGTGCAGATGGCTAGGAAAACCTCCCTAGAAAGGCTGGAACGTAGGAAGAAACCTAGAGAGGAACCAGGCGCGGAGGGGAGGCCAGTCCTCTTCTGGCTGTGTCTGGTGGAGATTATAAGAGTACATGGCCATTAAGGCCAGACTGTTCTTCAAGATGTTCCATGTCTGATACGAATCCAACGTGAACAACACAGAATGAAACACATTAATGTCAATATCCCATTGAGTTATATATCAACGTAGGTTTTTATTGCTTTGTCCTTTTAACATAGATATTCATTGTGCTGCAGATCCAGAGATAGTGACCTGCCATGGTCTTAGATATCAGATACGTATTAATGAAATGTCTCAAGAGTAGGAGTGCTGATCTAGGGCCAGGTCTTTGATGTCAACGTACTCTTATTATGTTCTAAAAGGGAGAACGGATCCTAGGTCAGCACTCCTACTCTGAGACGTCTAGATGATGCACGCGAGAGAGAGACGTGGCTGTAGCCTGCAGCACCATTGCAAATTTTACTGTACATTCTCCAGAGCGTAAAAAAACCCATTGAAAGCCTTGAGCCTAATTAAATGGCCTTCTTTTCTATCCAGCAAAAACTAGAAGGAGAAGTAATAGGAGCAATCAGTCAGGGATGATAATGCTTAAAGCAAAGAGCACTTTAGAGAAACCTTGCAGTGTTTAGCCGTTTCAGTGGTGAACATATTAGATTTCATATCATGTTTCTTCAGTAAATGTGGATGAGTCTGTATAATGCATCTCATGCTGTGTAACAGTAGGTGGAGGTGATACATAGACATGACTTCCGATCTCCTTATAAGTACTGTATGTCTGTCGTCATTGTCTTTGGTGGCAGTGGAGAGCGACAGCTAAAAATACTGTATATACCTAGGGACTGAGGGCCGAAGAGGGCTAAGGACTGAGAACCTAGCAGAGGCAACTTGTGGCCTAGCAGGCCAGGAGACTGTAAGCCTGGCGGGATAGACAACTGCCTACCAACTAAGGCAGGGGGCTGTGATCCGTGCAGGGCAGGAGACTGGGTAGGATACCTACGGCCTGGCAGAGCAGCAAACTTAGAGGCTACTGGTGCAGGGGACTGTGGACTTAACAATGGTAAAATGGAGCATATCAGTTTGGATTCCAGGCTAGTAGCAGACAGACAGAGTATGCGTCTGAAATGTCACCCTATTTCCTACATAGTGCACTCTAGAGAAAAGTAGTGCACTATGTAGGTGATTTTAGATGCAGCCCGGCACTCTCCCCCTGCTGGCTGGACTGGGCTTGTCTGTACTGGCTGGACTGGGCTTGTCTGTACTGGCTGGACTGGGCTTGTCTGTACTGGCTGGACTGGGCTTGTCTGTACTGGCTGGACTGGGCTTGTCTGTACTGGCTGGACTGGGCTTGTCTGTACTGGCTGGACTGGGCTTGTCTGTACTGGCTGGACTGGGCTTGTCTGTACTGGCTGGACTGGGCTTGTCTGTACTGGCTGGACTGGGATTGTCTGTACTGTATGCATATCAGATTGACTTGATGGACAGGCAGGAAGAGAAGAGGCCTCTCAGGTCTCCAACCCTACCCCTGTACAGCAGACCTCTGCGTCCTCTGTGACAGAGTCGGCCATCTTACTGTCTGTTAATTGACACTCATCAACCATTAAGAGATGAGATGAGTCTAACTCCGGTTGGCTTTTCATGTGGGAGATCTAGAACCAAATAGAGTGGGATTTAATTAGCTGCTAGGCTAGGCTAGGCTAGGCTAGGCTAGGCTAGGCTACAGTACACACTGGGGTTTTAAAAGACCCATTCACTGTACTGTATGGAATACATAAGCAGAAAGAAATAGGATCCTTATTATGGAGCCCAAGCACACTCCAACTAACCGACTCAACCGAGAAATAACACACGACTTGAAAAGCAGAATGTGGGATGGTGATGTTTTGTCTTTGTCTTATTTCTGCATGAGGTTTCAGATATCAAATGGTAAACCATAGGTTTCACACACTAACACACACACTAACACACACACACACACACACACACACACACACACACACACACACACACACACTAACACACACACTAACACACGCTGGTTCCATTCTCCGCTGATACGGGAGATGTCTGCCCTTATGCAATAAGTGGAATCGTCATTCCATGACAAGAGCAGGGTTGTGAGGATACACACAGCAGTCCGTACTGTAGACGAGCCCTAGGGGGGCTGAGAGTTCCTAATGCAGAAAACAGCTCTGTGTGAAACCGTCTGGACCTTCTCTGCTGCTTGTTAAAACCGTCCCTTCCTGACTCCCTGCACCGAGCCAGCTTCACTCCAGTGCTACAGAGAGGGGCTCAGCCCACTGAGCTCAGTGCTACAGAGTTAGTGGGTTTCAGATGCCTCTCTGTGAGGCTGCTGTTTCCTTCAGATACCAAAGCCCCTCCGGGTCTCTCAGAAGACCTCGGGCGGCCGTCTACAAGATGTGTTGCTCAGATTAAAACGCCATGCATACAAGTATAAACATTCAACATTATTTACTAGCTGTCTGTCTGTCTGTCTGTCTGTCTGTCTGTCTGTCTGTCTGTCTGTCTGTCTGTCTGTCTGTCTGTCTTATCTGGGGTTTTCTAGCCCAAGGTCTTTCTAGTGAACTCGTCTGTAATGCGTGATGCGATTTGAGAGGAGCAGAATTTCATATCTGATGTTTGTTACACTCATCATCATCTTCACAGACAGCTCTGATTCCATGCCACAGTTCAGGAGGAGAGCTAAATGTTGGATGAGATGTTATGAATAAAAATGTTGTATTCAGTAAGTTTATTTCTATATTGTTCCAGTGTTCTAGTAACACAGACTCAGCAACATTCCTCGTTGGCTGCATGTACTTGTTGTTGTTGTTAGTGGAGTTACAGTATCACACAGACAAGGCTGCGCTGTTTTAAAAATTAAAGCCTGCCTGTTAGTCAAAACTAAATGAGATTAGAAAACCATGACAAGTTATCAATCTACCCCAACCGCTAGGTAGCCTACCAGCGTTGGGTTGGTAACCAAAAAGTTGCTAGTTCGAATCTCCAGTTAAGCCCCAACAGCTGCGCCGATGACGTGGATTAAGGTAGCCCCCCCCCCACCTCTCTGATTCAGAGGGTTGGGTTAAATCCAGAAGACACATTTCAACTGACTATTATCCTCTTTTCATTTTTTGAGCACTGATGTGGTTTTAACAGCCTGTTGTGATAATGTCTTGTATTGGAGGACGTCTCCATCAGCATCATATACCATAACATGATACCAAAGATTCTTACTACAGCAGCTGAAGGCTCTACTATTGTCCATTGGTTGTTGGAGATATCCTGTGATGAGTGACTTAAGTCCATCATTTGGTGAAATACTCTGAATCAGTACAGAATGCATTGTTACAGATGAGGGAGCATTTCAGTTCAGATCTGGTTGGGCAGAGTCTATTCTAGTAATGATGGAGGTGTGCCATCAACATCCTCCTGTAAAGCAGTCTGAGGACAACATCCTCCTGTAAAGCAGTCTGAGGACAACGTTATCCTGTAAAGCAGTCTATGAGGACAACATCCTCCTGTAAAGCAGTCTGAGGACAACGTTATCCTGTAAAGCAGTCTATGAGGACAACATCCTCCTGTAAAGCAGTCTATGAAGACACCATCCTCTCTTTCACCCGTTGTTTATCATAGAGTAGCTATCCCACTGTCTGTCTGTCAACCATGTTTTATGTCAGACAATTATCTTAACGGGCCTCCTCATTTGTATCTGTCCCAGACACTCTGATTAAAAGGTTCAGATTATGCAGAGTGTGGTGTACACCTCTCCCAGCTTTTCAAGACAGCGTTCATCATGATTCGTGTCAGCGTTTTAGTTTGACTAAATCTATTTTCGTGGCAGGGTTTGTTTATGTGTGGCTGTGAGATTGGTCCTGCCTGTCTATTGATCTTTAGATTAATTACCCCAATTTGGGGATGCGCACGAGGCAGAAAGGTTTGGCAAGTCACTAAACAATATTTTTGTTCTAATACTGGATGGAGTCTTGACTTATTTGATTATGTCAGCATGTCAGGCTGCAGTTTTGGACAGACAATAGCCTTATCCATTTTCAAACTCAACAAAGTTTCTGGTCTTTGACTGTTTATACGTGACTCTGTCATTTCCACATATACAACAATGGCAGTATGTCTGTTGTCTAAGGGAATGAGAATGTTTTGTGTAGCAGCCAAGTTGAAGTGTGAAGCAGATGTGAACCTCTTCTGGCCCTCAAACGTAGTTCAATCTAAACAGTTTGTGGCAAACGGGTCAGGACCAAACGGATCAGGACCAAACGGGTCAGGACCAAATGAGTCAGGACCAAACGGGTCAGGACCAAATGGATCAGGACCAAACGGGTCAGGACCAAATGAGTCAGGACCAAACAGGTCAGGACCAAACGGATCAGGACCAAACGGGTCAGGACCAGCGTTGAGAAATATTAATAGTGAGATTTCAGTCTGAAGACTGTGGGATGGCCTCCAAAACATTGAATCGAGTGGTATTTCTCAAATCAGCTTACATTTCTGTCTAGACTTGAACAGTATACATTTCATATGAGCTCAAGCTATGCAATGACGCAAGTCTGTCATCAGAAAAAAAGCCTAATATTACTGTGTGACTATGCTGTGGAGACTGAATGGTCAGTCATGTTATATTACTGTGTGACTATGCTGTGGAGACTGAATGGTCAGTCATGTTATATTACTGTGTGACTATGCTGTGGAGACTGAATGGTCAGTCATGTTATATTACTGTGTGACTATGCTGTGGAGACTGAATGGTCAGTCATGTTATATTACCACCCATCTGACAATAAAACATGAGAAGAAAAACTTCCAAAAGGACTAATTTGAGGTAAAAAGGAGATGGTCGTTTCAGTCACCTGTTACCATCCTGTACAATGGATCAAAGTGAGCATAAAGAAGTCAATCTTTTTGTTGAGTGCTCCAACTCCTTTTTACCCCAAATTAGTCCTTTTGGAAGTTTTTCTCATGATTTTTGTCCTGGTTGTTGAACCCCCCCGTCCTTTCCTTTGTTTGCTGAACTCTGACAGTAAAACATGTTTGTTTATTCCATCTGTAGTTCCTGTGCTTGAAGAACATCAGGACGTTCCTCGCTGCATGCTGTGAGACATTTGGCATGAAGAAGAGTGAACTCTTTGAGGCCTTCGACTTGTTTGATGTGCAGGACTTTGGAAAGGTAAGAAACAGGATTTCTACACTGTTTCATCCTGTGTATACATGCCCTACTCCGTTCACATATTAATCTTTGGGTTTTCCGTCTGGATTATTTGAAGAGAACAGTATTGACACGGTACAGTTGACTCCTCTTCCTCTGAATGTGGACACCATTTACCTCACACTGTATGGTACAAGCATTTATCTTCCTCCATAGTTACTTCAGATTCCACTCATTAAAACAAAAACACTACAACGCTTCAGTTGTTATGGGGTGAAAACCTTGCTTTGCCTACTGTGATTGGACTCTGTGTGTCTGCGCTGTCTTGTTAGTGTCTGCTGCTAGTCCCTGTTGTTAGTAAGTGGGGACAGCATTGGTTCTGCTGCTGGTTTAATAAAATCTGCAGTGTGCTTTATTTACCCATCACCGGGGTACAGTGGGAAGGCAGGGAGTGAGGCGGGCTGTCCTCTCAGTTGGGAAGGGCCGGACAGACAGACAGGATGTGTGGCGTTTGCTTCCTAGATGAGGATATGGATCACATTATCATCCTTTGTGTGTGTGTGTGTGTGTGTGTGTGTGTGTGTGTGTGTGTGTGTGTGTGTGTGTGTGTGTGTGTGTGTGTGTGTGTGTGTGTGTGTGTGTGTGTGTGTGTGTGTGTGCGCGTGTGTGTGTGTGTGTGTGAGAGAACGAGCGAGAGAGAGAGAGACAGAGGGACGGATGGACTGACAGAGTTATTGTTTTTATCTTTGCCTCCATGACTTTACTTACCATTACGCCTGTCAGGCTCCAGGCAGCACACAGTGTGCCAACGAGCGCCTGCGTTGCCAGGCGCTACAATATAAGTTGGTTCTATTTGCGATGCAGAACGCGCTAAGTCCTGCCTCTCCCATCTCCTCATTGGCTTTTAGGAGCACATACCCACGTGCCATTTCCTCATTGATGTTTAGGACATATACCCATATACCCACGTGGGTGATTGAAAGATGAACTGGTCGGCTGTGGTAATGAACATTATTATGAAAGTTAGTTGCCAATCTTCATATAATGTCCCAAAGAAGAAAAATAAGCTTGAAGGAAGGAGGAGAGATGGTTGACCGTTTTATGTGTGGTTTAATTGTCTGAGTAGAGGACCTTGTGCATTTCAGATTCTTCAAAGTAGCCACCCTTTGCCTTGATGACAGCTTTGCATACTCTTGGCATTCTCTCAACCAGCTTCACCTGGAATGCTTTTCCATCATTCTTGAAGGAGTTCCCACATATGCTGAGCACTTGTTTGCTGCTTTTCCTTCACTGTGGTCCGACTCATCCCAAACCATCTACATTTGGTTTAGTGGGACTCCAGACTGAAGGACAAATTTCCACTGGTCTAATGTCCATTGCTCGTGTTTCTTGGCCCAAGCAAGTCTCTTCTTCTTATTGGTGTCCTTTAGTAATGGTTTCTTTGCAGCAATTCAACCATGAAGGCCTGATTCACAATCTCTTCTGAACAGTTGATGTTGAGATGTGTCTGTTACTTGAACTCTGTGAAGCATTTTTTGGGGCTGCAATCTGAGGCTGTTAACTCTAATGAACTTATCCTCTGCAGCAGAGGTAACTCTGGGTTTTCCATTCCTGTGGCGGTCCTCATGAAGCTGGTTGAGAGAATGCCATGAGTGTGCAAAGCTGTCATCAAGGCAAAGGGTGGCTACTTAGAAGAATCTCAAATATAAAATATATATTAACTTTTTTTTGGTTACTACATAACTCCATATGTGTTATTTCATAGTTTTGATTACTTCACTTTTATTCTACAATGTAAAAAATAGTGGAAATAAAGAAAAACCCTTGAATGAGTAATATTACAAACTTTTGTCCCCCAGTGTACATATGGCTATTTATTCATCACTGCTACAGTTGTTATGATGTACATAGTGCTATTTCTATTTATGTGTTGTATTACCATTTTCATTATTTCACTTAGTCCTGCATGTTGGAGCCTAGATTTTCACTGAACCCTGCAATCACACCTGCAACCCTGTACATGTCACTATTAAACACTCTGAATCTGATCTGAAAAAATACAGTAGCTGCAAGAAGGGTTTGGAGCATTTCCCCATCATTGGCATCTCTATTGCTGTATCAATTAGGACATGGAGGACTGACTGATTAGTTTATTGATATCACACCCTATACATCCTCTCTCACCTCTCTCCCTCTCTCTCTGTATCCTCTCTCTGTCTGTCTCGAGTGGGTTCCATTTTGTGCAGATGGAATTGGACAGCCATGAAGTGAGATGGACCCAGGCTATAATCCCTGCTACGCCAGGCTAGGTCTGCGTCCCAGATGGCACCCCATTCTCTATATAGTGCTCTACTTAAGACCAAGACCATTTAGTATCCAGACAAACTCTTCAGGCTGTAATGGAGCGGAGAGAGCAGCAAATGGGAGAATCTGCCTGTCATTCACCTTCTAGTTAGAAACCAGGCTTTTACATGTTGTCTTCTCATGGTGCAGAAATAGACATGGAATACTGTTGAATAAAACATCCTGCTGCTTGTTTATTTCATAGGATATCCAGTACAGTAGTTTTGATAGCCTTCAGGAGGAAAGCCGTGCTTCATGTTCCATGTTTTTTGGTACTTTTTTTACTTTAAAATATTGTTATACCCTTGCAGTGTACAACCTAGCTTTGTTTTGAACATTCTGATGTTGTTCTAGGTCAGGGTTTTCCAAACTCGGTCCTGGGGCCCCCCTGGGTGCACATTTATTTTTTTGCCCTAGAACTACACAGCGATTCAAATAACCAACTCATCATCAAGCTTTGATGATTTGAATCAGCTGTGTAGTGCTAGGGCAGACACCAAAACGTGGACCCGGCCCAGGACCGAGTTTGGGAAACCCTGTTTTAGGGCACAGAAGCATGTATCTGTCTGTTACCTACATATAGCCTACATGTTAATGATGTACAAATGTAGTATACTTTAGCTACAGTTAGGGTTACACATTTTGGGGAATATTCAGAGGTGGAAACTTTCCGTGGGAATTGACGGGAATATATGGGAATTAATATAAATACCATTTAAACGTATATGTTTCTTGCATTGGATATATTTACCATATCATATGGAGACATAAACATAAACCTTTTACCTTATCATAAGTAGACATAAACATAAACCTTTTACCTTATCATAAGTAGACATAAACATAAACCTTTTACCTTATCATATGTAGACATAAACATAAACCTTTTACCTTATCATATGTAGACATAAACATAAACCTTTTACCTTATCATATGTAGACATAAACATAAACCTTTTACCTTATCATAAGTAGACATAAACATAAACCTTTTACCTTATCATAAGTAGACATAATTGTAAATTATTAAATCCTTCCAATAGAAATTTAAAAAACCATTTAGTTAAGAATTGAACTTTAGTTAAATGAGTTGACTCTTCACATGGGAGGATTTCACTGAACAACAAAAGAAAGGGAATATTGAATGATCCCCAATGATCCATCTCATCTCACAAAAACGTTTTCAACATACATCTGTAAAATGATAGTCTAGAAAGCTTTGGTTGTCTTCCTCTCAGGCTTCCATGTCTTCTACCTGGACCTCCTCAATGTCCACCTCTTGAACATCAGACTCTGAGGCCTCATCTTTACTCTCACTTTCCAACCTTGTTGAGGATGGCTCGTTGTCAGGCTCAAAAGCCTCAAATTTGCCCGGATGGCCACCAATTTTTAAACCCTTTTATTGGTCAGCCTGTTGCGTGCTTTGGTGTGTGTGTTCCCAAACAAGGACCAGTTGCGCTCTGAGGCGGCTGATGTTGGTGGGATTTGGAGGATAATGGAGGCAACAGGGGAAAGAGCCTCAGATCCACAAAGTCCCTTCCACCAGGTGGCTGATGAGATATGTTGGCATGACTGCCATATTGCATCTCTATCCCAAAGCCCTTGCTTGGAAGTGTACTTCGCCAGACTGCCAAGAACCTTGCCCTCACCCAGGCCAAGGCGAGACACAGTAGTGATGACACCATAGGCCTTGTTGATCTCTGCACCAGACAGGATGCTCTTGCCAGCATACTTGGGGTCCAACATGTACCCTGCGGCGTGTATAGTCTTCAAGTCTTCACGCTTTTTGATGTATTTCAGAACTGTAGTTTCCTCTGCTTGGAGCAACAGTAAAGTGGGCAGGGCAGTACGGATTTCTTCTCTTACATCTGCAAGCAGAGTCTGAATATCAGACAGGATGGCATTGTCTCCCTCAATCCGTGCAATGGCTACTGCTATAGGTTTCAGGAGTTTCAGGCTGCTTACCACTCTCTCCCAAAACATATGAAATGTTTTTAGATTATATTTATTTATATTTATTTATTTATCTGTATTTAGATTTTCTATTGTGTTTTTACCATGTTTGTTTACTGTATAACTCTGTGTTGTTTTTGTCGCACTGCTTTGCTTTGTCTTGGCCAGGTCGCAGTTGCAAATGAGAACTTGTTCTCAACTGACCTACCTGGTTAAATAAAGGTGAAAAAAAATATATCATCCAGGAGGATCCTCTTTATGGGGCTGTCCATATCGGCAGACTGTGATATGGCCATTTCTTGGAGAGACTCCTTCCCCTCCAGGAGACTGCCAAACATGATGACAACACCACCCCAACAGGTGTTGCTGGGCAGCTTCATTGTGAGGCTCTTATTCTTCCTACTTTGCCTGGCGAGGTAGATTGCTGCTATAACTTGATGACCCTTCACATACCTAACCATTTCATTGGCTCTCTTGTATAGTGTATCCATTGTTTTCAGTGCCATGATGTCCTTGAGGAGCAGATTCAATGCATGAGCAGCACAGCCAATGGGTGAGGGTAGGACTCTTCCACTTTAGACCAAGCAGCCTTCATGTTTGCATGTTCGAGCAAGACATTCATGAGCAAACGTCTGATTCCAGGAGGACCATGAGCTGTTGCTATCGATAAGGTGTCTGATTCATCATTTTCACCTTGAATATAAGTAGAGGGTCTTTTGTCAGAAGTTACAATTCCATGTACAGATAAATAGTTAAGCAGTTAGATTAAACAACTCCTTTGTAAGATAAATGTTTTAAAATGAAAACAGGTGAATTAACACTCCTCAGTTAGCAGGCTCAAGCAAGCTAAAACCCACATGGTAGCAAAAACTAACTAGCATAAATTGTTAACAAGTTAAAAATTATTTAAACACACTTTGCTGTAGGCTACTATTTACTAGTTAACAAAAAATAAAATATATTCCCACACCCAGTATTGTAATCAAAACTTACCAGAAAGCATGTAGTCCTTGGCTCAGACAGTGTAGTAATGTGGGCTCAATAGCAACTCATTAGTGTGCAAGATCTTGAGAATCAGCTGTACATGTGATGGAAGAATGCACTGCACATGTGATGGAAGAATGCACTGGGCATGCAGAGGGTTGCAATTCCATTGAATTGGGGATAGTTTAACCAAAATATGCCACAAGACCTAGAATTGCCTTATGTGTATCCCACAAAAAAGGTTCACTGTTATAAGCTAACTTTTTTGATGAATTTAAGGAGAATTCCCAAAATAACTTCCCATGGAAAATATTCCGGAAAGTTTCCGACCCTTTGCAACCCTAGCTACAGTACAGAATTATGTCTGTCTGTATGTTTGTCTCACTACAGTCGTCTCTGTTCTGTAGAAACCCATGTGTCTGTCTCCTACAGTAGTGTTTGTATTGACTCTGCACTCACAGCGTAGCATAGAGAAAACACAATGATGCAATTTGCAAATATAAGGTTATGTTTTTTTCACTTTGTTGCAAAACATCTGTTTAGCACATCTGTTATGTAGACATGTGTTTGGGTTATGTATATGTGTGTGTGGGTTATGTAGACGTGTGTGTGGGTTATGTAGACGTGTGTGTGGGTTATGTAGACGTGTGTGTGGGTTATGTAGACAGTGTGTGGGTTATGTATACAGTGTGTGTGGGTTATGTAGACGTGTGTGGGTTATGTAGACGTGTGTGTGGGTTATGTAGACAGTGTGTGGGTTATGTAGACAGTGTGTGGGTTATGTAGACAGTGTGTGGGTTATGTTTTGTAGCACATACAGAGTTTACCACATACATTGTTTTCATGTATGCTATTTTACAGGTAGCTGATAGATAGGTACATTTCTTTGTCAAGCAGCTATGAAAAACACAGGGCAGGTGCAAAATGCCAGAACAAAATACACAAAAGACAGATACACTATATAAAAATACAAGAAGTCTAAGCCCTGTCTAAGCTGGGGGAATTGTTTTATGAGGGTCATACGTAGGATCATTTAGCTATTTGAAATTATATTGTAGATAGTGTCAGCATAATTTTATTTTCATTCATTTTGGAGTAGAATGTCCTTTAAGAAGTCACCAGAACTGAGCTACTCAGTCCCCCCCCCCACACCCACACCTCCTTGACCTTTCCCCCATTGCTAAAAACATTTTCCAGAGGAAAAATTGTATTGAGGAATTTATTTTCAGACTGACGCAGCAACCACAGCTGTAGATACTACAGTCTCTAGATCATTCAGCCTCTGTAACTCAACCACAGTTCAACAAGGGGCCGGAATGTATTGATTGGCTTTGACGCCTTCAAGGATGTCTCATACACTGTGCTGTACTGTAGGCTACATGCTTTAGTCAGGTTAAGCAAGCTTTAGGACAAGCAGTGTGTTGTTCTAACTGTATGTACATGATGTCACTGTGAAGGCTCAAGAGAAACATCAGCAGAGGCAGAAATGAAAGAAGACCCCAGCTGAGCTTCCTTTATTTTTGCCAGATGTAATTTCCTTCAAGCTAGAATCCTTAGTTGCTACATAGATTTTTGGATTTATAAATGAATGATATGTAATATACTAGGGCTGGAAATTGCCAGGGACCTCACGATATGATATTATCACCATAGTTACGTGCCGATACTTTATTGTGATTCGATGTTCCAAACATAGTGCTAACCATATGTCTGCTGCAGAGGGACCAGAGTCTAACCATATGTCTGCTGCAGAGGGACCAGAGTCTAACCATATGTCTGCTGCAGAGGGACCAGAGTCTAACCATATGTCTGCTGCAGAGGGACCAGAGTCTAACCATATGTCTGCTGCAGAGGGACCAGAGTCTAACCATATGTCTGCTGCAGAGGGACCAGAGTCTAACCATATGTCTGCTGCAGAGGGACCAGAGGTTAACCATATGTCTGCTGCAGAGGGACCAGAGTCTAACCATATGTCTGCTGCAGAGGGACCAGAGTCTAACCATATGTCTGCTGCAGAGGGACCAGAGTCTAACCATATGTCTGCTGCAGAGGGACCAGAGTCTAACCATATGTCTGCTGCAGAGGGACCAGAGTCTAACCATATGTCTGCTGCAGAGGGACCAGAGTCTAACCATATGTCTGCTGCAGAGGGACCAGAGGTTAGCCATATGTCTGCTGCAGAGGGACCAGAGGTTAGCCATATGTCTGCTGCAGAGGGACCAGAGTCTAACCATATGTCTGCTGCAGAGGGACCAGAGTCTAACCATATGTCTGCTGCAGAGGGACCAGAGTCTAACCATATGTCTGCTGCAGAGGGACCAGAGGTTAGCCATATGTCTGCTGCAGAGGGACCAGAGGTTAGCCATATGTCTGCTGCAGAGGGACCAGAGTCTAACCATATGTCTGCTGCAGAGGGACCAGAGTCTAACCATATGTCTGCTGCAGAGGGACCAGAGTCTAACCATATGTCTGCTGCAGAGGGACCAGAGTCTAACCATATGTCTGCTGCAGAGGGACCAGAGTCTAACCATATGTCTGCTGCAGAGGGACCAGAGTCTAACCATATGTCTGCTGCAGAGGGACCAGAGTCTAACCATATGTCTGCTGCAGAGGGACCAGAGGTTAGCCATATGTCTGCTGCAGAGGGACCAGAGGTTAGCCATATGTCTGCTGCAGAGGGACCAGAGTCTAACCATATGTCTGCTGCAGAGGGACCAGAGTCTAACCATATGTCTGCTGCAGAGGGACCAGAGTCTAACCATATGTCTGCTGCAGAGGGACCAGAGGTTAGCCATATGTCTGCTGCAGAGGGACCAGAGGTTAGCCATATGTCTGCTGCAGAGGGACCAGAGTCTAACCATATGTCTGCTGCAGAGGGACCAGAGTCTAACCATATGTCTGCTGCAGAGGGACCAGAGTCTAACCATATGTCTGCTGCAGAGGGACCAGAGTCTAACCATATGTCTGCTGCAGAGGGACCAGAGGTTAGCCATATGTCTGCTGCAGAGGGACCAGAGGTTAGCCATATGTCTGCTGCAGAGGGACCAGAGGTTAGCCATATGTCTGCTGCAGAGGGACCAGAGTCTAACCATATGTCTGCTGCAGAGGGACCAGAGTCTAACCATATGTCTGCTGCAGAGGGACCAGAGTCTAACCATATGTCTGCTGCAGAGGGACCAGAGGTTAACCATATATCTGTTGCAGAGGGACCAGAGGTTAACCATATGTCTGCTGCAGAGGGACCAGAGGTTAACCATATATCTGTTGCAGAGGGACCAGAGGTTAACCATATGTCTGCTGCAGAGGGACCAGAGGTTAACAATATGTCTGCTGCAGAGGGACCAGAGGTTAACAATATGTCTGCTGCAGAGGGACCAGAGGTTAACAATATGTCTGCTGCAGAGGGATCAGAGAGGGCATGAGAAAAGTGCTAAAAACAAGATGGCTCCCTATTTAAAGGCAGGGGTTGGCTTTTGTATCAATGAGGATTCTAGCTTTAAATATGACCTATGATGTGCTATTTAACTGTTTTATGGTGACAGCTCAACTGTTTGTCATGAGTTTCAATTCATCCAATAGGACTTTGAAGATATAGTATGTTTACTAGTGGAAAGGACATTTATGCGTCCTTCCTCTCCCCCCTCCTCTCGCTCTCCCTCTCTCTCTTCCTCTTCTCCCCTCCTCTCTCTCTTCTTCTTCCCTCCTCCTCTCTCTTCCTCTCCCCCTCCTCTATCTCTTCCTCTCTCTCTTCCTCTCTCTTCCTCTCCCCCTCCTCTCCCCCCTCCTCTCTCTCTTCCTCTCCCCCTCCTCTATCTCTTCCTCCTGCTCTTCCTCTCCCCCTCCTCTCCCTCCTCCGTTCCCTCCTCCTCTCTCTCTTCCTCTCCATCCTCCTCTCTCTCTTCCTCTCCCCCTCCTCTCCCTCCTCCTTTCCCCCTCCTCTCCCCTTCCTCTCCCTCCTCCTCTCTCTCTTCCTCTCTCTCTTCCTCTCTCTCTTCCTCTCACCCTCCTCTCTCACTTCCTCTCTATCTTCCTCTCCCCCTCCTCTTTCTCTTCCTCTCTCTTCCTCTCCCCCTCCTCTCTCTCCTCCTCTCCTCCCTCCTCTCTCTCTTCCTCTCTCTCTTCCTCTCCTCCTCTCTCTCCTCCTCTCCTCCCTCCTCTCTCTCTTCCTCTCCTCCTCCCTCTCTTCCTCTCCACCCTCCTCTCTCTCTGCCTCTCCCACTCCTCTCTATCTTTCTCTCCCTCCTCCTCTCTCTCTCTTTGATGAGACCAAAGTGGCCCTGCGGCCTTTCTCCTCACAAAGAGACTGTGAACTCAGCTGGTTCAAAAAGCATGTGTGAACCCAAAGAGACTGTGAACTCAGCTGGGTCAGAAACCATGTGTGAACCCAAAGAGACTGTGAACTCAGCTGGTTCAGAAACCATGTGTGAACCCAAAGAGACGGTGAAAGCATTCTTTCTCTCTCCCTTTCTGCTTGTGGCAGTGGAGTGCCCTTCATCTAGTCCTCTCCACGGCCCGGCCAGTGGAGGCTCAGGGTTGGGTATCAGATGACAGCTGCTGGGTAATGGATACTTAGGGGACAGCGTGCACCACGCAGACAGACAGACAGACAGACAGACAGACAGACAGGCAGACAGAGCAGGCAGACAGACAGACAGACAGACAGACAGACAGACAGACAGACAGACAGACAGACAGACAGACAGACAGACAGACAGACAGGCAGACAGACAGACAGACAGGCAGACAGACAGACAGGCAGGCAGACAGACAGGCAGGCAGGCAGGCAGACAGACAGACAGACAGACAGGCAGACAGACAGAGCAGGCAGACAGACAGACAGACAGACAGACAGACAGACAGACAGACAGACAGACAGACAGACAGACAGACAGACAGACATGGTGTGATCTCTCTAAACAGTGAGTGTATGTGTGTTGGTGTGCAGACATATGGAGAAATCACATTGGGTGTGATGACATGGGGTATGTTATTCCACACTTTCTTCACAGCGTGTGTGTGTATGTGTGTGTGTATGTGTGCAGGTGTGTATGTGTGCATATATGTGTGCGTGTGTGTGTGCACTTGTGTGTGTGTGTACGTGTGTGTGTGTATGTGTGCACAAATGTGTGTATGTGTGGGTGCATGTATGTGTGTGTGTGTGTGTGTGTGTGTGTGTGTGTGTGTGTGTGTGTGTGGCGGCAAGACTGCTTTCTCAGGTCTGTTTGCATTTCCATTGTCTCCGCCACGTGTTTCTCTGTCTGTGTGTAGAAATCACACTGAGGGTGAGACAGAGGGTATGTCCAGCTTGCACTACAGAGAATGTCCTTTGACTACTGTAAGGCTTTTCATTGGTTGCTTCAAATTCAAGCTCACACACAACATATGGTTATTTGAGGTCTCCTTTGAAGTCAAAAAGCTTTTTGTCATCCCTGGATAACAGAGATGTCACGGTGATGTCACACAGCATGACGTGGCTGCACAGATCTTACTGTTGTTGAGGTATCAGTTGGGTCTTCAAGCATGAACACACACACACACACACACACACACACACACACACACACACACACACACACACACACATACAGCAGAAAGCTGAACAGAGACCTCCTCCCCAGCTGTGCTCTAGTACCCAGTCAGTCTGCTCCTCCAGGGAAATCCTCTCCTCTCCTCTCCTCTCCTCTCCTCTCCTCTCCTCTCCTCTCCTCTCCTCTCCTCTCCTCTCCTCTCCTCTCCTCTCCTCTCCTCTCCTCTCCTCTCCTCTCCTCTCCTCTCCTCTCCTCTCCTCTCCTCTCCTCTCCTCTCCTCTCCTCTCCTCTCCTCACCCCTCCCCACGCTATAGTCAAAGACAGAACTAAACCAATAGGCCTGCAGTATGTATGGATGCAGTATGTATGGATGCAGTATGTATGGATGCAGTATGTGTGGATGCAGTATGTGTGGATGCAGTATGTATGGATGCAGTATGTATGGATGCAGGATATATGGATGCAGTATGTGTGGATGCAGTATGTATGGATGCAGTATGTATGGATGCAGTATGTGTGGATGCAGTATGTGTGGATGCAGTATGTATGGATGCAGTATGTATGGATGCAGTATGTATGGATGCAGTATGTGTGGATGCAGTATGTGTGGATGCAGTATGTGTGGATGCAGTATGTATGGATGCAGTATGTGTGGATGCAGTATGTGTGGATGCAGTATGTGTGGATGCAGTATGTATGGATGCAGTATGTATGGATGCAGTATGTATGGATGTAGTATGTATGGATGCAGTATGTGTGGATGCAGTATGTATGGATGCAGTATGTGTGGATGCAGTATGTATGGATGCAGTATGTATGGATGCAGTATGTATGGATGCAGTATGTATGGATGCAGTATGTGTGGATGCAGTATGTATGGATGCAGTATGTGTATTCACTCTTCTCTCCTTAAAGTGGAACTGACAGAAGTTTAGCAACATGAAATCATATTAATTTATGTTCATATACATCCCCAGGAAGAATGACACATTTAAAACATTTTCTGACGAGATCACTTAGATACGGTCACGTAGATATGGTAATCTTCACATTTTCATAAATTCCTACATGCTGGCCAGATGGGTGCAATGATTGAATAACATGTATGTCTAAATTTAGCATGCAACACAAGCGGTGTGGTCAGCATCTTACAAT
This sequence comes from Thymallus thymallus, assembly GCA_023634145.1. Lineage (NCBI taxonomy): Eukaryota > Metazoa > Chordata > Actinopteri > Salmoniformes > Salmonidae > Thymallus > Thymallus thymallus. The sequence goes on along the minus strand of CM042417.1, from coordinate 3,981,906 downwards.
GTTTGGGAGTTACATATACTAAGGCATTTGTGAAAATTCTATAGCAATATACAGTGGAAACGCGGCCATGCGTTTGGACAATTAATAGACACTGCAGTAAAGAAAACCTACTAAAAACAAGTCTCGTCCAGGACCAGAGTCTATGCAGACCGCTGCACCGTAGCCAATCAGAGCAACAGTAGGCCTTTGTATAAACAAGCCATTTGCCACACCAGTTTGCCTTCAGTCACTTTGAACTGGACTGTGTTTACAGGCAGTTGTAACAGTGCTACTTTAGATTATTAGAACGCTTTCACCAAAAGCCACAAAACATTTAGGCAAATATGCAAACACCACAGGAGTCCTCTTTCTGAGGGGAGTAGACACAGTGGGGAAGGCACCCCCAGTACTATCCACCAGGACAGAGAAGCAGGGTCTGACTGAGGGGAGTAGACACAGTGGGGAAGGCACCCCCAGTACTATCCACCAGGACAGAGAAGCAGGGTCTGACTGAGGGGAGTAGACACAGTGGGGAAGGCACCCCCAGTACTATCCACCAGGACAGCAGAGCAGGGTCTGACTGAGGGGAGTAGACACAGTGGGGAAGGCACCCCCAGTACTATCCACCAGGACAGACAAGCAGGGTCTGACTGAGGGGAGTAGACACAGTGGGGAAGGCACCCCCAGTACTATCCACCAGGACAGAGAAGCAGGGTCTGACTGAGGGGAGTAGACACAGTGGGGAAGGCACCCCCAGTACTATCCACCAGGACAGCAGAGCAGGGTCTGACTGAGGGGAGTAGACACAGTGGGGAAGGCACCCCCAGTACTATCCACCAGGACAGAGAAGCAGGGTCTGACTGAGGGGAGTAGACACAGTGGGGAAGGCACCCCCAGTACTATCCACCAGGACAGAGAAGCAGGGTCTGACTGAGGGGAGTAGACACAGTGGGGAAGGCACCCCCAGTACTATCCACCAGGACAGAGAAGCAGGGTCTGACTGAGGGGAGTAGACACAGTGGGGAAGGCACCCCCAGTACTATCCACCAGGACAGAGAAGCAGGCAGTGAGACTTCCTCTCTATCTTGTTCCTTCCTGACCCAGGGCCCAGTGTGTGTGCTGTCCAGTGTGTGTGTGTGTGTGTGACGTCCTGCTAAGGGCCCCATTGCGGGCTTACTCATGCTTCCTGTGGCAGTGTGTGTGTGTGTGTGTGTATGCGGGTGTGTGCATAAAGAAGGCAGTCTCTTCCATGTATCAGGTCAGCTCCAGGACAGTCCATAAACAATATTATGTTGTTTACTTTCTATACTTCTTCAATACTCTAGTATCTCTATACTCAGACTATACTTCTATACTGCTGGGCTCCTGGTTCAGCTCATGGACCAGATCAACTCCTCCAAACATCTTAAAAACTTTCCACTGAATCTTTAATGAGGGACATTGTCTCTCCTCTCATGTTTAAATGCATCAAGTACAGACACACATGGGATATCACTGCATCAAGTACAGACACACATGGGATATCACTGGGAACATTTATGGTTTTTGATCATCTTTTAGAGACAGACTTCATAAATATCAAATCCCACCCCAGCAGCAGTGTGCTTCTTTACCCTGCAGAGTAAGCCTACTAGATGTGTTTCTACGCTTAGTCTTTTGGCAGATGTGCAGAGGGAAGATGGGGGTTTGTGTGTGTGTGTGTGTGTGTGTGTGTGTGTGTGTGTGTGTGTGTGTGTGTGTGTGTATGTGTGTGTGTGTGTGTGTTTGAGGGGCTGGTTGAGCATCTCTGTATTGATTACCAGGTGGAGGAGGAGTGGGTGCTTTCTCTGTCAGTCGAAGTGTGCGGGACAGATATAGTACACACACACACACACACACACACACACACACACACACACACACACACACACACACACACACACACACACACACACACACACACACACACACACACACCCAAACTCCCTCTTCTCATTCCAAAGTCAAGGTGCTATCTAGAACCTAAAAGGGTTCTTCGGCCGTCCACATAGGTGAACCCTTTGAAGAACCCTTTTTTGTTCCAGGAAGATCCCTATTGGGTTCCAGGTAAAAGTTTCCCGAGAGGGTTCTACATGAAACCCAAAAGGTTTTATCTGAAACCAAAAAGGGTTCTGCAAAGGGTTCTCCTATGGGGACCGCCGAAGAATCCTTCTGGAACCCTTTTTCTCTAAGACGGTATTGTATAATTGATCAGAGAACTCTGATAAACACTTAGAAGTGTGTTGATCACAGAACTAGCATGCCTTAGAACTGCTTGAACAGAGGCCACTTGCAGCTCGGAGTGCTTGAACAGAGACCACTTCAAAACCAGTGTGAATGTGTACAGTGCCTGTCTGTCTGTCTGTCTGTCTGTCTGTCTGTCTGTCTGTCTGTCTGTCTGTCTGTCTGTCTGTCTGTCTGTCTGTCTGTCTGTCTGTCTGTCTGTCTGTCTGTCTGTCTGTCTGTTAAATAATCTAGAGAATAAGAGTGTATTTGGAAGAGAACTGAAAAAGTAAAGTTCCAGTCAAGAAGGATCACTACTGTTTATCCTGAATTAGTCACAGAATGTTTACATGGTATCTAAGAGTTCAAGGGAAGTGTTTAATTAATTGTGTTACCATAAAACTAACGATGTTCTCTGTAACGCTTGTCTACGATGAAGGGCTGAGGTGTTAGTAAAATATGGCTTACTGTATGCCTTAAAAAAACGGCTACTCTTGTTGTTACAATGGTTGTAACCTCTCTGATGGTAAGGCCTGGATCTGTTCTAACCATCAAGTTACTTGGATTCCCCTATTCACAGTGGTACTGTACCCAATCATGACCAATATGATCTACAGTACTACACGTGTCTGCGGTGCACGTATCCACTCTGTTTCTTCTATGTGTGTGATTTCTGTGATCTCATAAACAGTATTAAAATAAATGATAACTGTGGTGTGGACAGACCTGGCCAAACATGGACGGGATGCAATTTTCACTGTTTACCACGGAAGAGGAAGTGTCACATCTGCTTTTTCATAACGAAAGAGACAAAAGTCTGATCTTGCCAAGTCTCTTCTCACAGAACGGGTGGAGTGCCCTGAGCCTAGATTTACACTTAAACATAACACTCTTTGATTAAACCGTCCAAAAGGGTTACAGTAGATATTGATACAAAGGGAAAAGTAATTGACGTAGAATGATACACGAAACAGATGGAATCAAACGTGTTTGATGTATTTGATACCATTCCACTGATTCCACTCCAGCCATTACTACGACCCGTCCGCCCCAATTAAGGTGCCTGTGATAGAGAAACATGTTTCCTGAATCAGTGTGTTGTATGGAGTAGTGTAGCCATGGCAGAACAGGGTTTTAGTGCAGAGAATAGATGTGCTTTACCATCCACAGTACAATGGGATAGTTGATAAAAACAACCAAACAATGTAAACAGTATAACTGTATTACAAGCAACATATTAGGATCTAATGATTTGGAAGTTGATAAAAAATATTCTAGGCTTTAGCCCATTTAACAGTACCTTCTTGGATTTATAGTTACCAGCCAGCTGTGAGTTCAGCATTATTTTGACAAATACTGTTAGCTGGATTGACAGAGGAGGCTGGTAAAATGGTTGACATGTATTCGAGTTTGGCGCCGCCCTGAGTGGTCGCCTTTTAAGCAGCTCCCGTTGTCCGTGCATTAATTGTTGTTTTAGTTCGTTTTCTTTCGTCTATTTTCTTTAGTTTTATTTTTTATTTTGCTACAGTCGAACTATAACAGTTCAGGATTATGGATTTTATGGATTTTATCGCAGCTGAACGTCGACAGGAGTCGTCAACTGTTATTGTTTACAACAGAGCCCAGCTCCTGGATTTAGCCCACGCTGCGCTGCTGCTCCCCAGGGAAAAGTTTGATATTCCGGACGAATTGAAAAGACGACGCCGTGGACGCAAGGCGGGATTGAAATGTAAGGCAAAGCGGAGGAGGTTCAAGTACAAGCCGGCTATACCATCTATTATTATGGGCAATGTGAGGTGTCTACATAACAAGATGGATGAGTTGGCGGGACTTGTTCGTGGACAAAGGATTTATCGGGAAGCTAGCCTAATGTGTTTTACTGAGACTTGGCTGAATGATAACATCCCCATACAGAACGTCACTATCGACGGTTTCCAGACCATCACAGCGGACAGGGATCGCGTCTCTTCCGGTAAGAGTAAGGGTGGTGGGCTGGCTTTATTAGTTAACAACAGATGGTGTCATCCGAACCATATTACTCTTAAGGAAAAGTTTTGTAGCCCGGACATTGAACTGCTAGCCGTTAGCCTGAGACCCTACTATCTACCTAGGGAATTCACGGCGGCCATTGCTGTTATTGTTTACATCCCGCCCTCTGCTGACGCAAACGCAGCGTGTGACGTCATCCACTCTGTTATCGCGAGGTTACAGACAGCGCATCCCAGTGCATTCTTTGCAATTTCGGGGGATTTTAACCATGCATCTCTCTCTTCAACGCTGCCCACGTTCAAACAGTTCGTGAAGTGCCCAACCAGGAATAATAAAACTCTGGACTTGTTATATGCTAATGTGAAGGATGCATACAACTCCACTGCACTCCCTCCCCTCGGTAGATCGGATCACAACCTTGTCCACCTCACCCCACTCTACAGGCCTATGGTCCAACAGCAGCCTGCAACCACCAGGACTATTAGGAGATGGTCCCCGGAGGCGAATGAGGCCCTACAGGACTGCTTTGAAACAACAGACTGGGATGTGTTCTGTGAGGCTCATGGGGAGGACATCGATGGACTCACTGACTGCATAACAGACTATATTAATTTTTGTGTAGACAACACTGTACCCACCAGGAAGGTACGCTGTTTCCCAAACAATAAACCCTGGGTCACCAGCGACCTGAAGGCCCTGCTGAATGAGAAGAAGAGGGCCTTCAAGGAGAAGGACAAGGACAAATTGAAATGCGTCCAGAGGGAGCTGAAGTTGCGGATTGCTGAGGGGAAGAGAGTGTATAAGGAGAAGATGGAGGACAAGCTGAGGCAGAGCCAGGTGAGAGAGGTGTGGAAGGGTATGAGAAATATCACTGGCTTCAAAAAGTCAAACAGTGGGCAGACGGAGGGGACCCAGGACAGAGCCAATGAGCTGAACCAATTTTTTAACAGGTTCGATACTGGCCCTGTCCACCTCCCCTCCAGCTCCCCAGACCACACACCCTCACGGCTATCCTACCCCCACTTTGCTCACAGCACCTCTGCTGAGACAATCAGTGACCCCACCTCCGCCCCTGCCCCCTCTGGACTGATCCTCAACACCCCCCTTCCCCCCACCTCCCTACCTGGGCTGGCTTTCACCACCAACCAAGTGAAGAGAGAGCTGGAGAGACTACACCAGTGGAAAGCGGCGGGCCCTGATGGCATCAGCCCAAGGGTGCTGAGGGTCTGTGCTGACCAACTGTGTGGAATACTCCAGCGTCTTTTCAACCTTAGCCTGAGCCTAGAAAGGGTCCCTGTGCTGTGGAAAACATCCTGCCTCGTCCCAGTGCCCAAGAAGGCACACCCCACTGTCCTGAATGACTTCAGACCTGTAGCGCTAACATCCCACATCATGAAGACCCTGGAAAGGTTAGTCCTCGCTCACCTCAGACCCCTGGTGTGTTCATCAATGGACCCCCTGCAGTTTGCATACCAGCGCAACATCGGGGTGGATGATGCAATCATCTACCTTCTGCAGAGGGCCTACTCTCACCTGGACAACGCAGGTTGCACTGTGAGGGTCATGTTTTTTGACTTCTCCAGTGCCTTCAATACCATTCAGCCCCTGCTACTGGGTGAGAAGATGAGGAGGATGAAAGTGGAAGCACCCTTAGTCTCCTGGGTCACGGACTACCTGACCGGTAGGCCACAATTTGTGCGACTACAGAGCTGTGTGTCAGAACGGGCAGTTAGCAACACAGGGGCCCCCCAGGGTACGGTCCTGTCCCCCTTCCTGTTCACCCTCTACACCTCAGACTTCAGATATAACTCTGAAACATGCCACCTACAGAAGTTCTCGGATGACTCTGCTATTGTAGGGTGCATCAGAGGTGGGCAGGAGGAGGAGTACAGGAGCACAATCAGTGACTTTGTGTTGTGGTGTGAGCAGAACCACCTTCAGCTCAACATCAGCAAAACTAAGGAGATGGTGGTGGACTTCAGGAGAACCAAGGCACAACTGACTGCAGTCCCTATAAAGGGGATGGATGTGGAAATGGTTGAGTCATACAAGTTCTTGGGTGTCCATATGGACAACAGACTGGAATGGGCTGGTAACACCGGGGCCCTGTACAAAAAGGGCCAGAGCCGACTCTACTTTCTGAGGAGGCTCAGGTCCTTCAACGTGTGCAGTAAACTACTGCATACCTTCTACCAGTCTGTGGTGGCCAGTGCCATCTTTTTTGCAGTGGTGTGCTGGGGAGCAAACATCAAAGCCGGTGATGCTTCTCGGGTAAATAAGCTGATCAGGAAGGCTAGCTCTGTCCTGGGGATGAGCCTTGACACTCTAGAGGAGGTGGCGGAGAGACGGATCCTGGCCAAACTGCTGGCCATCATGGACAACGTCACCCACCCCCTGCACGCTATGGTTATGACGCAGAGGAGCTCTTTCAGTCACAGACTGATCCCACCACGGTGTGCCAGAGAGCGCTACAGGAGGTCCTTCCTGCCGGCGGCTATGAGACTATATAATGCCTCACCGGGGTGCCGTGCCGTCGGCAACATAGATCTGGAACTGTTGGGGTGCTAGGACCTAGTTTAACAATTATGCATCCATCCGTGAGTAACTCTGTTCCGTCAGCACTCATCCACTCAGGTCCTACTTATTCATACAGGTCTGTATATACATACCCATGTACAGTTGTTATATTATATCACATGCAATATTGTAAGTAATTATTGGACCTAGGCATTCACTCAGGAATGCATATTAGTATCCTGCCAGTTGCACCTTTTCTCATTGCTTTTAGTATATCAAATGTGCAATAAGTGCAGTTGTCTGTAATTAAACCCTGCGCACTAAGGACTGTATTTTAAGGGAATTACTATTATTACCCCAATGATATCATACACACATTTAGCTATTAAAGTATCTCTTCCTGTCATTTACCTGTACAGTTTGCGTAAACATGCAAGTATTCACTTATCTGTAAATATAACTGTATACCTAACTGTACAGCTAATTTAACCATGCAAAATTTTCACTTACCTGTTCATTTACCCAGTCTGTCTATTAAGTAAACTATTATTACCCTCGCTCATATCATACGCATTAGCTACTGAAGTATTTCTCTGCCATCAACCTGTATAGTATAGTTAACCATCCAACATCCACCAATGTATAGTGTACATATTCAGCCAACCACTCATACTATGCAATGTCCTTTTATAGCTTTTTTTTGCACTCCAGATATCTTGTATTTCTATACTTTTTCATACTGCCGCTCTATGTATCATGTACTGTGTATCTGTCTTTTGTGTACTTTCGTTGTGGCATTTTGCACCTGCCCTGTGTTTTGTTGTAGCTGCTTGATAATGAAATTTCCCCCCCGGGGGATCAATAAAGTACCTATCTATCTATCTATCTATCTATCTATCTATCTATCTATCTACCCTGATGAAGTGCTTTCTCCCTGGCATGGGTTAAAACTGACTGACTGACTGACAGACAGACTGCTCCCTAGCACAGGTTAACACTGACTGACAGACGGACAGCTCTCTGGCACAGGTTAACACTGACTGACAGACAGACAGACAGACAGACAGACAGACATACTGCTCCCTGGCATGGGTTAACACTGACTGACAGGCAGACAGACAGACAGACAGACAGACAGACAGACAGACAGGCAGGCAGGCAGGCAGGCAGGCAGGCAGGCAGGCAGGCAGGCAGGCAGGCAGGCAGGCAGACAGACAGACAGACAGACAGACAGACAGACAGACAGACAGACAGACAGACAGACAGACAGACAGGAAGGTAGACAGACAGACAAGCAGACAGACTGGCAGACATACAGAGAGAGAGACAGACAGGCAGACAGGCAGACAGGCGGTTTAGCTGAACAAGTTACATTGATCAGTTAGTTTACCCAAATAATTAGTCCGAAACTCCTAAGGCTTTTGTAGTCAATAAGTGAACTTCTGAAGTGTTGATGTAACACTAAGTTTACTCTTCAGTTGTGGTAAAATTAAACTGTTTAGAACTCGTACCTCCCTGTATTTGTATTTGACTCTGTGATGTCACCTTGCAGTCCATATATCTGACCCATTGGGATCCACAGCCACTTAGCCGGCCCGTCATCTTGTCAGACACAAAGGCCTCTGGACTCTCCACCCATACTCAACACTACAGGATCAAAGACTCCTTTAGGACTGGAAACCGTACACTAATGTACATATGGATTTCTACTGTAGTGACCGTTAAGGACATGATATATATATATTTAATGTGTTTAGGATGCTAATTCTTGCGGCTCTGAAACAGAAGTACAGTAACGTGCGTTAGTGGTTGCTCAGCGGGTTCTGGGCTAAACTCTTAGTCCATATGTTTACCCAAAAGGCCCCTCTGAGAAACCAGTTTTTACCCAAAAGGCCCCTCTGAGAAACCAGTGTTTACCCAAAAGGCCCCTCTGAGAAACCAGTTTTTACCCAAAAGGCCCCTCTGAGAAACCAGTGTTTACCCAAAAGGCCCCTCTGAGAAACCAGTGTTTACCCAAAAGGCCCCTCTGAGAAACCAGTTTTTACCCAAAAGGCCCCTCTGAGAAACCAGTTTTTACCCAAAAGGCCCCTCTGAGAAACCAGTTTTTACCCAAAAGGCCCCTCTGAGAAACCAGTTTTTACCCAAAAGGCCCCTCTGAGAAACCAGTGTTTACCCAAAAGGCCCCTCTGAGAAACCAGTGTTTACCCAAAAGGCCCCTCTGAGAAACCAGTTTTTACCCAAAAGGCCCCTCTGAGAAACCAGTTTTTACCCAAAAGGCCCCTCTGAGAAACCAGTTTTTACCCAAAAGGCCCCTCTGAGAAACCAGTTTTTACCCAAAAGACCCCTCTGAGAAACCAGTTTTTTTGTTTGTTTTATGTCATCCTGCAGAGTGTAAAATGTGGGCTAGTATTTCAATCATGAGTTTAAAAGGGGAATTAGATAGGTAAGTCAATGGGCTAGAGAGTTGAATATGGGGGATGTCTGTATGGTGGGAGTCTAGAGTAGAGGCTACGATAGGTCTTTGACAAAGACACTGGTTACTGTCAGCTGCCTGTTTGGGGACTACACTTCAATGGTGAACAGTACTACAGTGCCTAGCGTCATCTCCAAGCAACAACCTCAGAGCTATGAGCCACTCACCAGGCTGGATTACAGCTGCGTATCTTGTCATTGGTCAGCGGTGCCAGTCACGATTAGGAACAACAACAATATATCGCCACGGTTACATGGATTACGTGGCAGTTATGCAGATGAGATATGAGATTAGACTGAGATAGAAGGGAGAGGATGATTCCAGGGCTCCTCATGCAAACACAGATATTATAATATCTACTGTACACCAAGATGCTATGTACACCATGACATAGTATGACATAGTATGACATAGCATGTTTACCAACCGGGGAGTTATGTAGGGCTACAGTCAGTATGAGGAACCCATCAACAGTTTCACCCATTTGTGATTGAACCCACAAACGTCATTGACTACTCAAAATGTATTTAAAAATGTTCCTCACCAAATTGAGTGACCAAACTCTGACCAAACTACCGGAAGACTAAGCGTGCATAGGCCTGTAGATACTTTTACTGTAGTTGTATGAAGAATACTTAAGAACACAACCAATCTGTGGACAGGGCAGTAAATTGAGACTGCACATACTGTACAATGTTGCACTGTAACACATCCCTCCTTGTAACTTGATAACTTGACACTGTAACACAGTCCTCCTTGTAACTTGATAACATGACACTGTAACACAGTCCTCCTTGTAACTTGATAACATAACACTGTAACACAGCCCTCCTTGTAACTTGATAACTTGACACTGTAACACAGTCCTCCTTGTAACTTGATAACTTGACACTGTAACACAGTCCTCCTTGTAACTTGATAACATAACACTGTAACACAGCCCGCCTTGTAACTTGATAACATGACACTGTAACACATCCCTCCTTGTAACTTGATAACTTGACACTGTAGCACAGCCCTCCTTGTAACTTGATAACTTGACACTGTAACACATCCCTCCTTGTAACTTGATAACATGACACTGTAACACATCCCTCCTTGTAACTTGATAACTTGACACTGTAACACAGTCCTCCTTGTAACTTGATAACATGACACTGTAGCACAGCCCTCCTTGTAACTTGATAACTTGACACTGTAACACATCCCTCCTTGTAACTTGATAACTTGACACTGTAACACAGTCCTCCTTGTAACTTGATAACATGACACTGTAACACATCCCTCCTTGTAACTTGATAACTTGACACTGTAGCACAGCCCTCCTTGTAACTTGATAACTTGACACTGTAACACATCCCTCCTTGTAACTTGATAACATGACACTGTAACACATCCCTCCTTGTAACTTGATAACTTGACACTGTAACACAGTCCTCCTTGTAACTTGATAACATGACACTGTAACACATCCCTCCTTGTAACTTGATAACATGACACTGTAGCAAATCCCTCCTTGTAACTTGATAACATGACACTGTAACACATCCCTCCTTGTAACTTGAGAAATCTCTGCGGACCACAGTGCCTGCCACCAATGCATAATGTACATTTTCCTGCCTCACTAATAGCATCCATTGATACACCATTGTCCTTCTGGAAGCATTAGAGCCAGGGTCATTGAATAATGGAAAAAGGAAACTGTCACAGTGCTGCATGGAGACTCATTAGACTGAAATGGAGACTTATTAGACTGAAATGGTACCCTATTCCCTAATAGTGCACTCCTTTTTACCAGAGCCCTATGCAGTGCTCTGCAATGCCCTGGTCAAAAGTAGTGCACTATGTATAAAGTACCATTTGGGACGCAGCCTGTGTGACAGTGCTGCTTGGAGAACAGGACAGTCATTAGACCACCAGTATGTGTTTCAGCTGCAAGCCTCTCTGCCCTCAACTGTCCTCTGTGACCAGAGTCCTACTAACACACTTACACTGAACCCCAAACCAACCCCTAGCCCCCAGCCCCTAGCCCCCTTATGCCCTTGTGTGGATCTGAGAGGAAAAGGAGGGGTAGTGTTTTGACTATGTGTCCTCTGTGATCAGTGAGAGATTTTGGACCACAGGCCTGGGCGTTGGTCAAAAGTAGTGCACTCTGTAGGGATTTGGATGTCATTTGGGACTCAGCATTGCAGTTGAAAGGTGGAGCACCCTGACTGTGAAAACACTGAAGCTGACAGTGGAGTCCAAGCACCCTGACTGTGAAAACACTGAAGCTGACAGTGGAGTCCAAGCACCCTGACTGTGAAAACACTGAAGCTGACAGTGGAGTCCAAGCACCCTGACTGTGAAAACACTGAAGCTGACAGTGGAGTCCAAGCACCCTGACTGTGAAAACACTGAAGCTGACAGTGGAGTCCAAGCACCCTGACTGTGAAAACACTGAAGCTGACAGTGGAGTCCAAGCACCCTGACTGTGAAAACACTGAAGCTGACAGTGGAGTCCAAGCACCCTGACTGTGAAAACACTGAAGCTGATAGTGGAGTCCAAGCACCCTGACTGTGAAAACACTGAAGCTGACAGTGGAGTCCAAGCACCCTGACTGTGAAAACACTGAAGCTGATAGTGGAGTCCAAGCACCCTGACTGTGAAAACACTGAAGCTGACAGTAGAGTCATTTAGCAGACACTCTTACCCAGAGCGAGCTACATGTGCATACTTGTTTTTTTTACATACTGGTCCCCCATGGGAATCAAACCCCCAACGCTGGCGTTGCAAGCCCATTGCTCTACCATCTGAGCTACACGGAACTCTAAGCACCTTGACTGTGTTCACGTTTATACACCGTGAGACGTGGGCTTTGTCTCTACTCGAACGTTACATGGCCCATGACGTGGTGGTGTCACAGAGCTGACCCATGACATGGTGGTGTCACAGAGCTGACCCATGACATGGTGGTGTCACAGAGCTGACCCATGACGTGGTGGTGTCACAGAGCTGACCCATGACATGGAGGTGTCACAGAGCTGACTAAGTTTTGGTGGATTTCATGAAAGGGTGAGAATATCTTCTGTTTGTGGTTGTGTTGTTCTGTGAGAGCTGAAACTGTGATGTCTGGTTGTGGTATTGAATAAGGAAACCATTGAACCATGGTGTAGCTGATGTTCTTCTTTGTTCTGATGT